>JANBPO010004655.1:0-20270 GCA_024336825.1 Amorphophallus titanum
CAAATCAAACCCTTTTTTCGGCATCGGCTCACCGGCAGTAGGAACTTTCCCAAAGCTATCGATTGACTTGAGCGAAGCCATATGCGCGTCATGAACAGCGCGCGTCCGGGTAAGCTCGACTGTCAACCGCTTGATTTCCGCGTCAAGTTGCGAGCAGATATCTTCAGCCTGTTTCGCCGCTTTCTGGAATGTTTCCCGAACTTGATCCGGGTTAAGGCCGACAAGCTTCGGCGGCATATTCGGATCATTCGACAGCGCGTCAGATATACCGCTGTCAACTCGCGCCATAGCTTCGCGAAGATTGTTCATTGACCGTTCCTTTCGTGAGTGTGACCGTTTATGGATGAACGGTAACACCGTGACGAAAGGCGGGCAAGCCCGAAATATGGTTAACGCGCGGTTTATGGGGAAGCTGGGGAAGGCGAGGCGACAGGCGACGGCGAAACCGGGCTGGGGGAGCCGGGCGCGGGCGCTAGGGGCTGCTTGGGCAGCGTCGTGAGATATACCGCGTAATCGCGGCGGTCGCGCTGCCCAGCCTTCAGGCGTCGTCCTAGTCGATAACTGCTTGCCATGTAATGCGATCCCCTACGAAAGCCGCCGCCTGTCGCCGCTTAGCTCCCAAAAGGAACGGCGACAGGCGGACGGTGCCGTTTCCGGCGGGCAATGACGTTCGCGCAAGGGGAGATTACGGGCGCAGTGCGGTAAAGTCAATCGGCTTGAAGTCGTCAGGAATGCCCATGAAATAACGCATCGCAACGTTATCCCCGTCGCGCTCACGCCACTGACGAATAATATCGCGGCAATAATCCGACGAATAAATCTGACCGCTCTTAAGCGCATCGCGGCTTTCATCGATACAGGCTTTCGCCGCGACTTCGATATCAGGATTAAAGAACGAATAGACCGAATGAAGTTCGTCGCCCATTTGGGCAAAAGCAGCGGTCGAACCGCGCGCGATATCATCGAAATAATATCCGAAACCAAGTGCTGAAATGACAGCCATGGCGGAAAGAATTGAGCGCATAGAACTAACTCCGATTTGTTTCGATATCCTTCTTATAATCGGAAAGTCCTAACGAAAGATTAACAATCGCAATATCAAGCGCGGAAATTCGATCAGCTAACACGCCTTTATCGATCTTAGCACTTCGCATCTTGCGAGGATCAAGCGTAATCGTCGCCAGTTCGGAATGAAGTTCGTCGCGAAGACGACTAAGAATTAATGTCGCGGTTCGATTATGCATTGCCCACACTCATTCGCTGGGATTGATTTGCTCGCCTGTATTCCAATCGATTACACCAAGTTGAATATCTTCGAATTGATCCATCGCGGCATAAATTTCGTTACACACGACAGCGCGAGGTAGCCAATCAATAGGCTCTCTCCAACCTTCTTCCCTAACCCTAGAACACCAAAACTCCACCTCTCAAGCCCAAAAACCTCCTCATTCTTCCACTCGCACAAGATCTGACGCGTTCGTCATCATTTCGGGATGACATCTTCGCGGCCGTTTGTGTGACCCAGAAGCCATTCCCTAGGTTCCAGATTGTGGAGAAAGTCTTCCCAAGCCTTTGGTCAGTCTATTGGTCCATCTTCCTCCCTAGGGAAGAGATCCATGCTCTTCAAGGGTTTTCACAGTAGGTTTTCAAGTCTAGGATGCCGCCTAGAAGAAGTTCTCGGTGTTCTACCTAGGGGGAATCCAGTGTTCGGAGACATGAGGCCCCGGTTCCTCCCCCATAGTGGGCTCCTGCACCTCTACGTGCACTGTGGTTGCCTCCATGGCCAATAATAGACCCACGACTAGTCGATTTCAATGAGGTGAATGGCATTCTTCTTGATCTATATGTAATCTTTGAGATTCAAGATGGTTGGGTTGACTTTGTCACAAGATATCCCCGTTACTACCCCAACCTAGTTCAGTAATTTTATGGCAATCTGATTGAGAGAAATGGACGATTATATACGGTTGTTCAACGGGTTGACATTACAATCTCTCTAGACATATTTGAACGAGCCCTAGGAGTTTTAGCTAGGGGGTGCAAATATGACTTTTGGTCATGGTCTCGTTGCGGACACCTTTCTTGCTATGACTGGCAGTGAATATGTGCATGGTGTCAGCAATTTGATTACATTAAATGCCAATTATTTTCCTCCATTACAGCTAGTCCTGCACTACATGTTTACTACACTCATCTATCCCAAGAGTGGAATCCGAAATGAAGTGACAGAAGTTCACAAATTCCTATTTTACTATGTTATGAATGGGATGTTAGTCAACATGGGTCGGCTTATGAAAGATTTGATTGGGTCATGCTGTACCCAATTGAGGAGATCCTTGCCGTATGATTCACAATTGACGGGAGTGTTCATTTATGCCGGGATTAATCTGGCTGAGGAACTATTTATTCGAGTATGATAGGATGATGTGTATAATGAACACAAGATCTTCACTGATTTTGGATACTATTAGGGTTCAGATGGTGAGCTACGCCGAAATGTGCCGGTCTATGGGGAAGAATCTAAAAGTGAGGAAGAGCATGAAGAGCAGCAGCAGCAGGCTCAAGGGGAAGCACCACCTCCAGTTTCGGTGGAGGACCAGCCTCCTCCACCTTCTCCTCCACATGTTGATCCAGAGATGCCTCCTCCACCTTAGTTCTTTTACGGGGAGTCCTCTACTCAGGGAGCCAGACAGTCTTCTAGGGTAGATTATAAGACTTTGGGTAGGCGTCTTACTGGGCTGGAAACTCATGTGGATACTTTTGGCCCAATTAAATTAGGCCCATAAACCCAATCCTAAACCCCCTTGGACCAAGCCCATACTCTAGAACATCCTTGGGATAATTTCCAAAGTTAATTGGAGAATTAGGAGATAAAGAAGGATAAGTAGAAGAGGAATTTGATTTTTATTCAAATATTGGAGCCCTAGCTAGTAGCGCTCTATTGCAAGACTGCTACTTCATGGAGGCGGTCCAAGCAAGACTGCTACCTGCTTCCGATGACGCAATGGTGAGAGTCGTGAAAAAGTCACATTTCCTCCATCCCAATCACCTTGAATCGAGTCTATCTACCATGGGAAGCAATATAGGACTCTTGGGGATCGATTCTACTCAACGATTTGGACTCTAAGTCGTTCTAATCCCTCAAACCCTAGGCCAACCTGATAAATAGGTCTCAAGTTTGACTTGCACGAACCCTAGTTTTGACTCACCAAGTTCGGAGGTAAAACAACGTTATTTCAGGTTGGTCCTTTAGAACTATTTGTTCCCTTTACTATTGACTTTCCTCTCCAAATTTCACGTTTGGAGATCAAGATCATAAGGAGTTAGACGCCTTAGAAGTCGTTGGTTTGCTGTAGGGTGCGCAAGAATAAGTGAGATTTCCTGAGGAAGTTCAATAAATTTGGAACCTTAATTGAGGAAATTTTGAGTTAAGTCTTTAGAAGTTTTTGTTCCTCTATATGTCTTATACCTACCCTCCAATTTTCATAAATTTAGGACAAGAGAGTGAAGAGTTAGAAGGGCATGAAGTTCCTGGGTTCGTGTAGGAACTAGGACGATCATCCAGTTAGAAATTCGCACTCTAGGAGTATTCTCGGAGGTAGGTTATCTCATGAACGGATTAAACATTAAGTTAGGATTAAAAGCCCTCTAGTCTTGCTAGATTTCATGCTTTTTACTTAGAGAATTTCATGTTTTCTTATGATCACATATGCATAGTATTTATAGCATCATATTCTTGTACCCTTAACCAAAATGATGATAATTATGGCTTAATACATGCAACTCATGCATTTCCATGATTTAACTTTGTTGTGGCATGTTTTATTCTTCGGTCTAGCATGTTTCCATGCATATATTGCCCTAGATTTAGGCATATACCTCAGTTTTCTGTTTCTAATTTCGATAGACAAGAAACGGTCTCCCTAAGACCGCCATAATCAGATAGCGGCCCCGCGACTGACCGCTAACACTAGTATGTGGTCCTCATCTGACCGTTATTTACTTTTTGTTTTCTGCACTTTGTTAACTCTAAATAGATTATAGATTAGCCCTATTAATTATATGTTAAGCCTAAGTAATTAGTTCTTATTCTTAGTTTTGATCTTGGATTCATGTTAATGGTTATATTGTGCACCCATCATAAAAAAGAAAAAGAAAAATCCATCATTATGATTTACATTTCATGGCATGCATTGTATTTCTTCCTTTGTGTCATCTTGCCTATTTAATAAGGCTTACCCCTTTGACCAAAAATCAAGAATTGGTGATCTCCTAACTTGCTACAAGTAAGGGGTTAAGCTTAAAACAGATCTAATATATTTTTTATTTAAGTATGTGTGCAGAGACAGGTCAAAGGGCAATTCTGGCATCTACAAATCGGCGGTCCCTCGGCAACCGTTTTCATTTGTTAAACGGTCACAATATGACCGTCTTCTTCTTATAGACGGTCTTTCTAGGGCCGCCTTCACTTCCCACAGCTGTTACTACCAAGCCGGCTGGCTCTTCTTGGCGCTTATGGTCCTGCGGTTTGTATCTGACCGCTTAAACTCATTCAGCGGTCCCATCCTGACAGCTCCAAACTATAGCGATCCCTCGATAGGCCATCCTCTGTCCCGAGGGCCATTAATTCTTAACTCCTAATGCTTGTCTGTTTCGCGGTCTAGTTGAGGTAGTTTTCCTTAATTTGGTGGTCAACTGATGACTGTCTTATTCATCTAGCCATATTCTCTTAGGCCGCATCCTTTCCTGAGAACTACCTTAATCCACACAATTGCACGGAAAAGAAGGCTAAATTCAAATCTTATTCAATCAAAGCATTCTGTCCATTCATTCCAGATCAAGCACATCAAGTTCAAACTACATCATGAAAGAAAAATCACTCGATCTTCAATCGGGCATCCCCACGAGGATGGATCTCTCGCAACTCTCTCAGATAAGTTTGATACTCCTCTTGAATCTCTGCCACATCGGCTGGTACGGTACGCACCCTGCTGACCTCCCACGTCCTTCTCTGTCCTAAGTCTCCTCGCCTGTAGTGTAGGAAGATGGGGTAGTGCCGGAACTATAGTGCGTGGGACTCCAACCTGTAGGAAGCACCTATGGGGGCTATACATCGCCAAGATGGTGTTCCCCACAAGCCTCAAGTCAAGCCCAAGCCTTCTAGGAAGCCTGAGGGTGGTGCCGTGGAGGAAAGGTGGGTGCATCATGAACCAGTCCAGGGGCAGAGTGTTGAGGTAGAGGCACCACTCATCCCTGGTCTTCTTGTCTGAGATCCTGCAATCGACTTGCTGAGGGAACCTGAAGGTGCCGCCAATGAAGAAAAGTGGATGGCTCCCAAAGATGTAGCTAGCAGAAGTGATATCCTCCCTAGGTATGAACTTCAGCCTAACCCCTATCCAGCACTCAAGTGGGATCATGGAGCCAAAGAGAGGGCCTCCTAAGACTGCTGAGCTAAGTCCCTCGTATAAGTAGGAAAGGATGGCCTGCGAAATGGAAAGACCCCGCCATAGTCCACTAATGTCGATCAAGAAGAAGAAAAGATCCTGCCCAATGCAGAGTGCCGTTCGTAGAGAGAAGAGAGACCTCTCTCCTCCACACCCCCATTCCTCGGTTCGTGGTCCAATCGGACTCCGGTCGACGCGTGGGAGGTACCGACGGGACGGGCTCAACGCGAGGATCGCGTAAGTACCCTTCTTCCCTCGGATCGTGGAGCGTGGAGACACGTGCGAGCTAGAAGATAGCGTGGCCTCCGTCGCCCGTTCGACTCTGATTCACGGTCTTCGCCGCGCAAAAGGTAGGGGATCGAACTCTTCATCTCGCCAAGAATCCATTGACGCCCTCGGTGTTGCCATCCGTCGCCATCTTCCTCATTTTCTGTGTAAATATCTTTTTGGGTGATTTTGAGATTTATTCTCAATTTGCATGCCTCTCTCGTTTCTTGGCCCAGACGGCTACTGATCGGAGCCGGAGAGGTACTGTTGGATTGGTCGCGTCGCGAGGATCGCGCTGACGTCCACCATTCCTCGATTCGTGGAGCGTGGAGACGAGTCGGGACGGGAGGCGCCGTTTCTCTCTCTCATCGGTTCGCCGTCGTATCGTCACTTTCGCAGTCACCCAGGTAGGGGGATGGATTCTCTATCTTGCTAGGACACCGTCGGTACCACTTGTGCCATGGTCCAACGCCCGTTGCATCGTATTTCATGTATTTTTCTGGTTAATATATTTTAGTTTATATAATGTTAAATTTATCATTTAATTGTTAAAATAAATTCTATGGACATTGTATTTAATTTCTAGTGGCATGATTAGACTTGGTATGTTGGTTTGGCTTGTTAGGTTTAACAGGTTTTGTAATCCATCGCGTCCCCCATCAATTTCAATCGGTCGGGAGGGGTTTTCGATTCTGAATTCCGGAGTCACGAAACCCAGGTGATATAACGCGCCTGCCCCGGTGCGTTAAACCCCTTTAACGCATCCCTTGCAGTGCGTTATGTGAATAGTGTCTGAGTTTTTCTGTGGATTTTAACGTTTGAGTGGCTTTAACGCACCTAAGGTAGTGCGTTATAGTCCTTTGTATTGAGTTAAAGGTCCGTTGCCTTTAACGGCCCTGTCCCTGTGCGTTGTGTATTGTATGATGCCACTGTTAAGGTGCGTTATATCCGTATTTTCTATGGAGTTTAATCATTCTGGAAGGCATAATGGCTCATGGGAGGCACGTTATGTACATTATGACGCCCCCTCCACGGTTCGTTATATCCCTTGTCTGTTGTGTTTCGTGGCTGGTGACTTTAACGCACCCGTTCCCGTGCGTTATAGTCTTATAGTGCCCCTTCCTTGGTGCGTTATAGTCTGGGTTATCTGTGAATTTCCTGAGTTCTGTGAAGCATAGTGGTCCTTCCCAGGACATCACGGAAGTAAATAAGAGAAATAACACGACTTATGGGTTAAAACGGGTGTCAACAATCTCCTCCTCTTCTGCACGCTGACGGGTCTCTGCTCCACTCAGTCGGGCAACCTCTGCTCGGAGACGAGGCACCTCTGCTGCCTCTGCTCGGAGACAAGGCACCTCTACTGCCTCTGCTCGGAGTCGCTCTAACTCTGCTCGAGCACGCTCTGCCTCGACTAAGGCCGCAGTCAGCTCCCTCGCTTGCATTTGTATCAACATTCATGGTTAGGCATTTGCATTTTCATCATGAAGCATGTAAGTCCAAGAGAACTCAGTTAGTTGCTTACCCTCTCCGCGAGAGTGGCCTACGCCTCCTCGGCCCTAGCAACTGCCCGAGCAAAGTCGGCATCTCGCTCAGCCCTACCTCTGGCAGGCTGTGAAGACAAGGATGGTGCATCTGGTCCCACCCGCTGAGCCCCCTCGGCTCGCTGCATTTTAAAAATCAATGTCAGTCAAGCATAGCATGAGTAAATTAAGTCCAAGGTTTGGGGAAGGCTTACTAGAAGCTCCAACGCCGCCTTGTACTCATCTCTCTACTGGATTGTGGCATGTAGAAGTCCCTGGATCTCCGATATCCTGCCCTGCCGGTCTAGCTGCATATAGCGAGTCATAGTGTCAGTGCATATAGGAATGATTTCAAATAATAGAAAGAGCATGAGTTTAGAAGTTCATACCGATCATCGGACGCCGCGGAAAACCTGATCTCCATATCTGCGGGTGTAGGCCTTTAGGTAGGCCTCATCACTGTCTGCTCGGGATCTTCACCACCCGACCCCTCTGCGTCCCGTCCCGAGCTTGGTCGGCCACTCGAACGCTCCAGTCGACGTTGTCGCTCAGTCCCTTTGAGGACCTCCCATAGTGCTCATCATCTCTGCTGGGGAACTCCACCTCAGGCTGGTGCACTCTCCGCGTCCTCATGATCAGGCGATGGTGGAGAGGCTCGATGACGTTGATGCAGTGCAGCCAGATATCTCGCCCTCTATACACTAGGGCTGCCTCTACCCATGGCTGTCCCTCGTGTCCCTCGTCACGGTAGGGTGTCTAGCGTACCTGGAAGGGCAATTGAGTCCATGTTAGCATATAGAAGCATGTAGAAGCATTTAAAGCATATAGGAGAGTTTCAGTCTAGAAATTCATCGATGCATAGGGGAACGAGTCAATATCGTCCTGGATGGCCTGGGTCAACCGCTTGATCGACCCCATATCCCTGGCTACCACCCACCATCTCGCAATGGGGATCCTCTCCGGGTGTGCCTCCGTCCCTGGCCCGATCCCAAGAAGGTAGAGGAAGCACCAAATCTGCATAAATATCAACATCAACATCAACATATAGCAAGTAGAATCATAATCATAAGTAATGAATTCGAAGCATTTAAGGTTTAGAGTCTAGAATTTACCTGAAGGAAAGGCGAGAAGTCACCCAACATCGTCTGCCAGTCGGTCGTGCTGAGTGACTCGAATAGGAAGGCTAGGACAACTGTCCCCCAAGCGAACCCTCCTACTCTGTCCAAGTCTCTCAGTAGTGGGAGGAGCCTGTAGCTCACTCCGTCAGCTCTGGTCGCAAACAGCAGCTTCCCAAATAGCAGGATCAGGAAGGGCCTCAAGATGATATCTCCCTCTGGTCCTGGCTCTACCGCTACTCTCGGTCGGACCTGCTCTATCACTCTGTCGATGTGCTCCTCGGGTAACTCTCCCACCGAGATCGCTGCTCCCCTCAACCCTAGGCTCTCCTGGAGTGTCACCCGTGCTAGCTTGGATGAGTGATGCCCCGGCCTCATCAGATCCAGTCTGAGCAACTCCTGCGCCAACTCGCGGTAGTCGGTGTAAGTGTAGCCCATCACTACTGCCCCGTGCACTCTCAATCTCATGATCCTCGCCACCTCCTCCAAAGTGGGGATCATATGAACCCATGGGAAGATGAAAGCTCAGCTGATCGGGTCCCACCTCTCGTGCAAAGCGTACAGCAGCACTGTGTCCACCCGGGTGACTTCTATGCTAAGAACCTCTCCGAACCCCATAGCAGCTAACCTCTCTCTCTGGCAGTCAGGCAGTGCCTGGTACACCGCCCGAACCTATAGCCATGATATTCTGGTTCATCTTTTCCCCTACACACATTTAGAACATAGGGTCAGTCATTGCAATTGCATGTTAAATTCTTTGCATTTAATAAACAAAAAAATCAAATAAAGCAAAAATGCAAAAAAATAACACTTCTGTCTCTAGTTCCCTGGTGGCCCTATGATGGACCGTCAGAAGGCTCTAACGGTCCAAAGTTAAACCGTCTGAGGTTGTGACAGTCACTGGAACGACCGCCAACGTCCCAGCAAAGGGGCGTTCCTCTCTTCATTTCCCTAGGTCATGGAAATGGCCACAATGGCCTACAATGATCTCTAATGGGTCACATCCCATCCTACACACATGCAGGGATTTAAAATGATCAAAATAGGTTTTTTTAGGGCTGATGGCCTACCTCGGAGGACCAGCCTCCCTTGGTCCTCTCTGGTGTTTCCTCCGTTGCGAGAGCATCTTCCTCACCGCCGGCGACCTCCCCAGATTCTTCTGCCGTCGCGGGAGCCTCCTCCCCTTCCACTTGGGTCGTCGTCGCTCCCTCTTCCTCCGGCAGGTTCGTGATGTGGGACGAACTACGACTCGACCTAAACTCTAAGCAAGCTCATGATCGTCCCTATCGAGGGAAGCGTACGGACGTGCACGGTTGAGAAATCGACAATGAGCTAGGGTGGTCGGCTCTCTCTGGTGTCCAGATCGGGTCACGGGACGGCCACGCTCTCTCGCTCGCAGTAGTGAATAACAATAAATATCGAGCTAGATTACCTTATCATGCTCTCTAGTAGCGGCATAACAAGTATATATGAAATGAAGCAAAGTGTCAAGTAAGGAGCGAATACGATACCTCCACGCTCTCGGCGTGGGGGAGACGACCCCGGCCGAATTGGTACTCCCAAAATAGTTATTACACAAATATTATAGCAAATAAATTACTACCTACTCTACGCAGGGAGGTATGGGGCTACACACAGGATCCGGGAGTGACGCGATCGGGTTGACGGGCAACACTCGGGGCCGCTTTGACAAGGCAAGCATGCGCGCTCGTGGGGCCCACGTCTTGACTGGCAGCCCAGGGGAGTCGGGAGGTTGCTGCAGCGTCAGTGATTCCTGGTTGGGTGGTCTCGGGGCAGAGGCATGCTGCTCAGCTTCACGGGAGGCGAGGCAGTCGCTCCGGGGATGATCGTCGGGTGTCGTCCACGAACCAGAGCTACTGTTTGGCAACGCGCGACCCGGCGAGAAACGCTGCTGCGATCAGTGCCGATGTCGGATCGACGTGAGATCAGCGGCGTTAGAAAGATCTTTCAAAATAACTCGACCTCGGGCTTAAGAAGGGATTTTAAAACTCTTGTGCTAGCCATGGCAGAGTTTAGAAGTTGCTGATCCACTAGATGGGGACTGATAGGGCAGAAAGTGAGATTTCCTGAGAACAGGGGTTGACCACAGGGTATATCATAGATCTGGGTGAAGTGGTCTTCATGAAGGTTGCAGGTCTGGAAGTAAGGAAGAAGAGGGTATTTTTTTGGTGGACTTTAAAGGAAGTTTCGATTTGTGGTGGAGTTTATAGTGGATAGGGGTCGGGTCTGGAAAGCTGGGGACAGGTGAACTCCCCCCCCGGGCGAGCCGTGGCCCCGGGGGGTGGCCCCGGGGGTCTTATGACATTGTTTTATTGCATCCTTTGAGGGACCAGGATGCTCCGGGATGTTGGAATGGGCCCATGGGGATTGTCATTGTCGCGTTGTCGCTATCGCTTGCAAGGTGTTCAGGGAAATTCCTAACACACCTCGGGTTGTCGACCGGCTTGGGTAGGTGACCGACATGCCTTAGATTTGGCCTTGGGTTGAGGGTAGGGGCTTGCAGGAGTCGAGAGAAGGCATTTTGGGCATGTGGGCCTGGCCTCTGTGGCATATGCCGCGTTGTAAGGTGGGTTGGTGGGTAGCCCCGGGTTGGCCCGAGAGCTGAAGATAAACGGCTCGTTGCCACATGTCTGAGGGTCGGGGGTGGCCCTGACTTGCTGGAGGGTTATCATAAGACATGGCTGGAGTTCTGGAGCCACGGGTTTGCCCTCGACTTGTTGTAGAATGGGTCAGATAGGTGCGCCCACAAGGTGTTTGAGAAAATTCTTGACATACGTATATGGGTTGCGTAAGGGTGCTGTGAGCTTCTAAAGCCCATGGTTGACCTAGGTTGGTCTTCCTTTGACTTCAAAAGGCTGGAGGGAGGCATCTTGGGGGTTGACCCTGGCCTCGTTGCTAGGTGCCACGTGTCGTGGTTTGTCGTCAGGGTGCCCCCGAGTAGGACCAGGTAGCTATGTTAAACGCTGGTAAACTCGCAAACTAAGTGATCGGGGGTGGCCCCAATCGATTGTTGATGTTGCCATGGGTCACGGCTAACTGGTTGGGACCCTTGGTCAGGCTCGTTGTGCCATAGGAAGGGATGGGTAGCCCACGCTTTAAAGGTGTTCGGGAAAATTCTCAAACCCTTATTTCTTAATATTTTGCTAAAAAATTATCTGGGTACAACAAATGCCCCCCACGGGGTGTGCGTCGGAGGTGGAGACGAGGGCGTACGGCCCGTGAGCTCCTTGTTCTGGGCTGTTGTAGTTGCATGTTGGCACTTCATATGCTTTTTTACTAGCATTTTTGTATGTAGTGATCCCCGTATGCTTACTATTTTTGTGTAATTATTTTACAGCTATGGCGAGATTCGACAGAGATGACTGGGTTTCGAGGCGTGTGGCCCGTGAGGAGGACCACTGGGTGAGGAGGATTGGGTGGCCTCTGCCCCCTTTGGGCCCACCCGTTGTCACTGTGGCCAGTGTGGACCAGCTTCACCTGGGGCATTCGTTGGTAGTTGAGGGCCCCGTTGGAGAGGGGGCGAATGGAGCAGGGACCGTAGAGCTAGCCCAGATTTCTGAGGCAGGCGAAATTTACACCTATGACCATGCGGGAGGCTACCAGATGGAGCTTCCACTGGATCGTACTACTGTTATAAGAAGCTGCAGGATAATTGTCAACTTACTTTCGAAATAAATATATAATTATGAAAATTTACAAACAAATAACTATATTAGAGGACCTAATCCATATGTATGAATGATTGTAGCGATTGGAAACTAAAAATACCTAAATATTTGTAGTTTATCTAGATCTAAGAAAGTCATAATAATTCGAGTTGAGGTCCGAAGTGTAAATGACCTTACCGCGTAATAAGGATGTTCTCGACTTCGACTACAAGGAGAGTTTATCTGATTAATTGTATTTAATACTCGAGAGATGTGAGATTAGAGTTTGCTAACCTTACTAATCCCAAGTAAATCGAATGATAAAGGACCTTACCTCACGATGGAGAGATCCCAAGTTTAACTCCCACGAGAGATTTTATCTGACTCACATTTAATCATCGGGGAATGTGAGTTATAGATTTACTAACCTTGTTAGATTCTCCATGATCAAAAAAATCATAATGCTAATTATTACAAGAGTTTCCTAACTAGAGATGTTTCTTAATTTTTGGATGTTAGGATAAATGTATGTTTTCGAGGAGCTTCTAATTATCTAGCCTCACTTTGGTTGGAGACTAACTTTTGAAGAAGGTAAAATCGGCTCAGCCTATGTAAGGCTCACTTCCGTCAGGCCCGCAGTCTGTAATGCGCCTGTCAGGCCTCGACAGTCGCAACTCGTCACGGACGGCCCGGGATGGATCGCTCTCGGATCCGCCAGCGCATGAAGGGCTTCGACCGAGGGGCAACGGCCGCCGGATGACCCTCCGACGACTGAACGTTACCTCCCACGATGACGGCCTCAACTCCACTAAAGGCGAGCACGCCTCTCGGGCGCCGTAAGACTTGTCAGAGAACTGTCCGACTCCAGAGGAACGGACTCTCAACGGGAAACTCTCCACGATCGTGGGGTGTTACCTCACGACTTACGCCATTCCCTGTTAAGGGATAGGCCCTCGCTACCAGGACAACTCCTTATAAATGAGACTTCGACGAACAGACAGAGGAGATAGTGATTTTCACCGAGAAACACACATTCACCTCTAGACAAGGGAAAAGAGAAGCCAACTTGATGTCCAGAGAGAAAAACTCCGCCAAGCTCCGACTGCCCTCCGAGCACCCTTACCGCCCAGCGAGCACTCTTCGAGTGCCCACTGGTCACGGCGAGGACCCCCCTTCAAGGCAGCCTGTCTCTCCAGGCTTGCGTCGCCGCCCCTTAACACTCTCTCTCAACTCTCATTTCTGCTTCTCCGTCTCCCGAATGCTGACTTAAACATCGGAGGGTTGTCCCCTGGGATAATGTCCGAGACTCCTTCTGACGTCCTTCATTTTTGGTGTTTGTAAGTTTTCACGAGTGCCCTCCTTTCCCCCCTATGAGAACCTATCGTGCCCCCTCTCTCTCTTCTTCCTCCAACGATGACTATGGCAGCACCTTCCCTGACTGTAGACAGTGGTGAGGCGACGGCGTCACGATGGCGGCGAGGTGATCACGGCGATGTGCGGTTCGTGGAAGCGCGTGGGAGATCGAGAGTTTCAGTGAGTTTTTCATGGATCGACAGTGATCCGTCACCTTTCGAGCGACCTTGAGGTAGGGTGATGGATCCTTAGCTCATTATTTACCTTCCCCATAATTTCTAGGCCTAAGGGAGGTCGAGAGAGGATTATTTTATGCCGGGAAGGGAAATCCATGCTTTGGGGATCGAGCACTGGATCTACCATTTTAACGCATTTTTTTGTGATTTGATGGCATTAAATGATGCTCTGGAGCATAGGGAAGAGTTTCCCTTCGTTTCCCCTTCACCTGGGGGTGAATGAGGCATGGAATGGCATTTTTGGGCCATTCCCGCCATTCTCAGATTTTCGGAGTGAAAACGGTCCTAACTAGAACCATTTCTAGGTTTAGTGGCCTACATGATGACTGCTAGCCGACCAGGGAGTGTCGATAGGGTATGCGATCGAGCGACAGACTGTTACCCTCTACGGCGGCCAAGCGACCGATCGTTTCCCTCGCGAAGTCAGCGTGACTCCCGAGGCATTTCTGACCATTGCGTTTTGATCGTTGAACACTTTTTGGGATTGGTGATCATGAGGTGACCATTTACCCGTGCCTGACAGCCTCAAGGGAGACCGTTTCAGTCCCCAACGGTCACAAGGTGACCATTTCACCTTTTCGTGCAGTTTTGTGGCGTGACGGCCCCAAGTGGATCGTTTCATGCCTGAGGCGGCCCAGAGGGGACCGCTTATGTTTCAAACGGTCTGAAGGAGACCATTCCTCTCCTTTGAGTGGTGGCCTATGGGTGACTGCACCTCTTCGTCATGCGGTCTAGCATTTGATCATTTTTGCCCTGGGACGGTCTAGAGTGGACCGCCACCGGGGTTCTGTCTGACCGGAGTTTGGTTCTTCCCGATTCAAATTCCAGGTGAGTGGACCTCGATCCACGTGTTGACCTGTGGTCTGACTCATGCTAGGCATCGTGTGGGGGCCATGTGTGTGGGTGTCGTGGGGTCCCAGGAGGTGGTGTATTCTCAGCTTATGTCACCATTAGTCAGTGTCGGTATGAGGAGCGGTCCTTGTACTTTGTCCGATTTAGGCATTATTTTTGTTGGTTAGAGAGTCTACTCCTTCAGCAACCCTCCACTAGTTGTAACCTTCTGACATGCATATGGTCCCACCAGGGAGTGGTGGCGAGGCTACCCGAGAGAGACGACTTTAGGCTGGTTGCCGTGGGCCTCCTACTGAGTTAGTGTATGACATCATCAAAATAGTAGAGATTCAACATTGATGGCCTGATATCTCGATCTGTGGATGAAGTTCGACTAGCTTCTTCTCTAATTCTAGATCTTAGTTGATCTAGTGCTGTTGTAGGTGCATTCTCCTGGTGCTGCTCTTTTGATGCTGCTACTCTTGTTGCTGCTACTCTTTGGCTTGTAGAGGTCGTGCTGCAACTCTGGATCTCCTGGCACTTCTCTAGTTTTCTTCCTCACCTTCTTCTTCTTGATCTAGATCATGCATGCCCTTTCTACTTTTTCCTCCCATGAGATGCAGCGCCCCTTCTATCTCCAGCAGCCTCCCTCTTTCTTTTCAAAAAAAATTCTTCTGTTCTGGTCGCAAGAAACTCTTCTGCACCTCTAGACTGCACGCACACCCTTTCTTCTAATCATTCTCCTTTTTTTATATTTTCCCCCTTCTTGTTCTCACGGGCCAAATACCAATATTTTTGCTTTCAAAAATCTATTCGAAGGTCTCCTGCGAATCTGCTGGGCGGAGGTTGGAGATCTTCCTAGATTCAAGGAAGTGGTTGAAGACTGAGTCTTGATCTGTTGTAGCAATCAAAATACCTGAAAGTTCTCTCACATGTGCCCATTTAAGACCTTTAATCATGCACAAACTTGGATTGCCATCATGGGTTTCAGATGTGGAGCAAGCTAGGTTCGTTTCTAGGGTTTTATCCCACGTTTTCGGCGTTGGTCGACTCACAGGTGATTTTGGTCGACTCTCAGCACTTGCCCAAATAACCCAGCTTCTGTCTACTAGTCAGAGTTGACTCATGGAGGCCTCTAAGTTGACTTTTACTTCAGTCTGGAATCTAGGTGGTACTGTCTGCAGTCTATGGTTGACTCTTAGGCAGTTTGGTTGACTCTCACCACCCCATATATATGATTTGACTTATTTTGGAGATCTTGAAGGCTGACCTTTTGAATTTAATTTGGTCCATTCTTCTTGTTTGGCTGGTCCATTTAGTCATCAAAATACCTGCATTGGGCATTAGGATATCAAACAAATTACAAGTTAGTTATAATGCCATAGAGCTTCTTTATTTGATAATCAGCTTAAATTCAATTCAACATTTGACATGTGCTTGTGTTAAAGACAATAAGATATAGATTGTCATCATCAAAACAAGGGATGCACAACAAATTCAACCCCCCCTTCTTGTCCAATCGTGCATCTAGGGTCAACATCCACTATCCATTCTGAGCCGTCGCCCTTACTGCTTTCTTCTTTAGCTTTAGCCGATGCCAAAAGTCATTTGTCACCCTTGTTCATCTATTATTTAGTTTGACTATGGAGCTTGACCTCATTGACCATGACTATTGTTGACTTTGACTTGGGTCCATCTCATATCTCTGAATGATAGGAAGCCAATCTGCACAACGAAGGAAACCTGAGGTAAGCGGGAGACCCAAATAGGAGAATGGGAACTCACTAATCTTACAACTCAACAAGCAAGCCGCCCTCAAAATAACCCTATCCTCCAAGTTCACTCCTATAATAAGTTTTTTTGTAGAAGTTAACTTTGAGGTAAGTGACCTCCTCCAACAACTCCAGTAAGAGCCTAGCCATGTAGTACTATTGCTCACCTCTAGCCAAGAACAAATGGTCTCATCTGCATACTACAAGTGAGTAACAAAAGGAGCACCTCTACCTGCCTGAAAGCCTCTGATCGAATTAGCAACCTCAGACCTCCGCCACACCCTACTCAAAACGCTAGCCACAAGCACAAAAAGAAAGGAAGAAATAGAGTCTCCTTGGCGAAGCCCCCGACCATTGTGGAACCAAGAGGACGGCTTCCATCGATAAGGACCGCAAAGGTAGCCGAATACATACAAGCCCTGACCCATCCAATCCACCTCTTACCAAAGCCCATCCTCTCCATCACATCAAAAAGACTGCCAATTCACCCTATCATAAGCTTTTTCAAAATCCAACTTGAGGACCACCCATGTTTTCCTCTGATTCTTCATAGCAAATATACACTCATGCGCCACCGGGAAGTTGTCCAAAATATGTATCCATTTAATGAAAGCTCCCTGAAAGAGACTAGCCAGCTTATCCATAACAGTGACCAACCTCCCTGACAACACCTTATTGATGGTTTTGTAAGTGCCATTTAGCAAACTGATGGGCCTAAAGTCCCAAGTCCCGAAATTCTCGAGCACCAATCTTCTTGCGGGTGAGCACTAGAAGGGTTTTTATTAATATCCCCCAAGTGAGCCTTCCCCTGATGAAACTCTCTCACAGCTGCCAAAAGGTCACTCTTGATGATCTCCCAACATTTTTTGAAAAAGGCCAACAGGAAACCATTCAGCCTAGGAGCTCTATCACTTGCAATAGAAAACTTCCTCCTCAGAGAGAACCGAAAGATATCCTCCCTCTCCTCTTGAGAGAGGCTGGGGAGGAGGTCATCAACAATCATCGACCTACTATGCTCATCCTTAGTGAACAACGTAGAATAGAAAAGTCTCGTCTAGTCCCTAATGTCCTCCTTTGCAGAGAAAGAAATGTCCCCCACCTTGATGGAAGAGATGGCATTGACCCTCTTTTTCCCAAAAGTAAGACACTGAAAGTAGGTCGTGTTTGTGTCCTCTTTAACCCACCTATCTCTAAATCTCTGTCTCCAGTAGGTCCTCTCTACATAGTATCTCATCAAATTGCTACCTCATTGTGTCTCTAAGTGCCCTGTCCTCATCATCTATAAGGCCTGCCTCCTCCAAGCAACTGAACGCCTCTAAGTCAGAATCCTAGCTAGCAGCGGCGCCTCGTCCCGCCGTCCAGCTGCCGACCCGCAGTAGGACCCTTCTTCTCCGTTGATAGATGTCGTATGAGTGCTCAGGAAGAACTCTCCCTCTTTCTTTCTCCCCAAGACTATTTTCCCTTCACTCACTCTACGCGCCTTCTTTCTCTCCTTGTCTTTTCACCCAATCGTCCCCTCTTCCTCTGCGAAAGCGCCCTTCTTATAGCCTTAACCAGTGTGGCCTCACCTGGTGTGCAAGTGGGCACGCCGGTTTAGTGGGGTTGATTTATGCGCATCGGATTAGGAGCATTGGAGCGCGCCAGATTAGGGGCGCACCGGGCTGATCCCCTTGTTGTGCTTGTTTGAGTCGATCTTGGTCTGTGGATCTCGCACAGACTCCAGGAGCCGACTTAATCTTTCATCTCATTGTGGCCTTATAGAGTAGCCAAGAGAAGTATTGGTAAAGCCTTCAGGCCGTTGAATGGCCAATTCTGGGGTCGTTTGTGCCTTTGGTTCGGACACTCGGGTTCTCCGCTATCATGGCCTTCGGCACTGTGGTTTGTGCTACCGGGTCACCTTCACCTATATTTGTAACATTCCTAGGGAGTGGGTCACAACCTGGGGTACTTTCGCCTTGGCTGGGCAGCTACTCGATCACCAATTGACCAATCCGTCAAGAAGACATGCCCGTGCCGGGTTACTTGGGTCTTCCGCCGATACGGCCTTTGTCACCTTGTTCTGAGGAATCAGAGATGCTCCTTGACCTCAGGGGGGCTTCTTATAAGGTGGCGGACCACCAGGTACATTCTCGTCCTGATCGGATGATAGATGGGGGTTTGTTCGGCATGATCGAGTCGATACCGGTTCATTAGGCAGGCCGAGTGGCACTATCGATTTGTTGTGGATTTCTTCCGACCATCCTGAGGCAGAGTCCCTATAGCTTTTGTTAGGTGACCCAAGGCTTCAGCAGTTCAAGAGGACCCTTGTGTGTTTATTTTCTTCAGCTCTTGCACTTTGGCGGGCCATATTCTTCTTGTTGTTTAGGCATGACTACCCTTGAACATATTTTGGGTGCCAACAAATGCCCCCCAGCCACGGCTGTTACAAGCGAGGAATGAGTTGCGCGGGTCTGGTGGATGTACTCAGACTAGATGTATTCTTTGTTAGAACAGCACAGAGTGTTTATTTGGTGCAGTCGAGATGTCGTCGGAGTAGCACGAGCCCATAGTGGCTTTAAAATGGCGCGGTCATGGCTTTGGCCGTTAAAATGACGCGGCATGCTTAAAACGGTGCACCCCCTGGGTGGTTCCTAATTTGGCACTCCCTTTTTGAATTCAGGCGGGGAGCGCTGAAACGACGCGCCGTGACATTCATGAGTTAAATGTAGTGGGGAAGATGGGGGAATAAGTGGATTGGTAAAGATATGAGTGAAGGGTTAAAACAGCGCCAAGGAGAGGGTTGCTTCATTCTAATCTGGCGCGGGGTGTGAAGAGGGTTGAAATGGTGCGAGGTAGTGTAGGCATAGGTCTAAATCGGTGTGGGGTGTGAAGAGGGTTGAAATGGCATAGGGTAATGTAGGCATAGGTCTAAACCAGCGTGGGGTAGTGTCAAGGGTTGAAACGGCGTGGGGTAGTGTGGGCATAGGTCTAAACTGATGCAGGGTGTGAAGAGGGTTGAAACGGCGTGGGGGTAGTGTAGGCATAGGTCTAAACCGGCGTGGGGTAGTGTAGAGGGTTGAAACAGCGCGGGGTGTGAGGGGCGCGCCGAATCAGGCCACACAGGGTAGGTGGGCTTAGGATCTTTGTGGTTTTGAGTGTGGAGCTAATCCGATGCGGTGGGGGTGGATGCCGGAATAGGGTGCGCCGTTCAGAGGGGTTTTGCCATTTTCTGAAGTTTTTTTAAGTTTCAAGCTTGTTTGAGTTAAGCAACAACCTAGCTCATTTTTATTGATGATTAGTGTTGGTCATTGGGTGAATTCAGGTTCTAATTGCCCTGCAAGTATGTTGGATCAAGATTCGTGCAAGGTTCATACTCATGCACAGTCAATTGTCAATCTGAAATGTATCCACAGTCATCATAATTTGAATTACAGTGGCACTTAGTTAAATTAACCCAACAAAATTTGGGCAGTATCTCCCCATACCCGAAGGGTCACGAGGGAGAAGTGGAGGCATACCCACAGAACTGGGGTAAGCTCTTGAATGCCGAGAGGCCAAGACGGCGACTAGCGGACCCGAACGGATGGAAAATCCCGAGGGCTAGCCTACGAGGGGCACCAGAATTCCGTGGGCCTGAGATTATTCAATGGGATGGCCAGAGGGGAGGAGACCCCGAGGGCTAGCCTACAAGGGGTTCCATGACCCATGGCCACCACAATTCCGCAGAGGAATGTAGATTTTGGTGTTGGATCTGAAGACCCATTTATGTTCACTTGTAATGGCTCATAAAGCTCCACGCCACTGGAGGATGGGACCCTATGGCCTTCTGGTGTTTTAGAAGGGAATTGGCAAGGAATGTCCCCCTCCCCGATCAGTGAATTGATACTACTTCAAGAAAATGCATCATTCTCATTAAAATTCTAATATCACCCATATGATAGGGATGGGGAATAGGCCACATTGGGCGGACCTTCCCCCACCCATCTCGGGGTAAAGAGATTGCAATGATACATTATCTGTCTGTTAAATCATTGATGGTAGATTAGATATGGGAAGGGATTAGTTGGTTAGCATTTAGAGGTTAG
>JANBPO010004656.1:1449486-1743769 GCA_024336825.1 Amorphophallus titanum
GCAGTCGCAGAAAAATGGATGCCCCGGGCGGTGGCAATATCAAAAGACAGCGGGACCACCTCTAGATCGTTGGCGACTCGAAGGCAAAGAACTCTTCTGAAGAGAGTTCTGGCCGGTTCGCATGGGGGAACATGGTTCCGCCGTTGCCAAGAGGTCCTCAGAAATTGGTGTGGTTCTGGTGCAGTTGCATGGAAACGCCTGACGTGGTCGGTGCCGATGACGAATCGAGACAGGACCACTTCCGGAGCGTAGCTGGTTCGACGTAGGACGACTTTGCAGGGAGAGTCATTATGGTTTCTGGTCAATCCAGTTGTGACCCAGTGGTTGACATGTGACCTTGTGTGTAAAGGCAAAAAAAATCCCCTTGTGTCACCAAGTACTCTCTCTTTCCTCGATGAAGAACTTAATTCTCATCGATCGATGACCATCGCCCCCCGGCCGCGGTATCCCCCACCCCACCCCGCGTATACCCCAAGAGCAGGAGAGCGAGAGAAGCTAATAAATTGGGGAGGTAGCTAGCTACAGGCATCTGCCCCGCGCGCATGCAGCCGATCGAGCCAGTGGGGGGAGGGACGTCTGGCTTATTGCTCGGGGAAAATCCCCACGCCGCGCGCGCGCGCGCCACCAGTTCACCGGGCCGTGCGGGAGCAGATCAGTTCCGTGGCCAACGCCAGCAGTATTCGTAATTCTCTGAGAGAGAGAATAAATTAAAAGCTAGACTCTAATCCATGGCGCAAGAAGCCCAGCAGCACCAGCTCGTCGCCATCGTCTGCGACGCCTGCGGCGAGCCCAGGCCCCATACTGACGTCTGCTTCGACATGGAGGGCTGCTCCCACCTGCTGTGCTTCGGCTGCCTCGTGAGCCGTCGCGACGCCGGCGGCACTGAAGGCGGCTTCGTGTCGTGCCCGGTACCCGGCTGCGTGGAGGGGTTCTTGAACCAGCAAACACGGGTGGCGGAGGAGGAGGAAGTACACCAGATATTGGAGCCGCCCCCGGCCCCGGAGCTTTACACGTTCTTCTGCCCTATCTGCATGGAGAGGAAACCGCTGCCGGAGGGCTTCTTCGGCAGCGGCGGCTGCAACCACGTGTTCTGCTCCGACTGCATCTGCGGGTACGTGGGGGCGAAGGTGGAGGAGAACCTCGTCCCCATCGGCTGCCCTGACCCGGAGTGTCGCGCCGGGGCACTGGAGCCGGAGGCCTGCCGGAAGGTGATTCCCGAGGCCGTCTTCGACCGGTGGGGGGCCTTGCTGTGCGAGGCAGCCGTGGCCGCCCCGGCGAGGTTCTACTGCCCCTACAGGGACTGCTCGGCGCTGCTGGCGAACGAGGGCGACGAGGAGGGGCGGCCCATGACGGAGTCGCAGTGCCCGCACTGCGGGCGGACGTGCTGCGCGCAGTGCCGGGTGCCCTGGCACCACGGACTGACCTGCGAGACGTACAGGAGGAATAGGGAGGCGGCGGCTGCACTAGGGGACGAGGAGGAGGAGGAGGGCAGGGAGAGGGAAGGGTTGGCGAAGCTGATGGAGCTGGCCAAGATCAGCCAGTGGCAGAAGTGCCCCGAGTGCGGGGTCATGGTCGAGAGGGTCGACGGCTGCGTCTTCATCCGCTGCAGGTGAAGTTAATTATACTTTTTTTTAAAAAACTTAATTTTACTTTGATCATTTAACTTATTTAAATCACTCACAACATATATATAGAGACACATTACGTACTAGATAGACAACTAATTGTTTGCATGTTTACTTGATTGCAAAAAGGAAAATGACAATGACAACCGGACTTGCTGTGCTTACTTTCGATCTGGTGATCGTCACCGATCATACTATACACGGGTACCTGGCGGTGTCTACGATATTCAGATCCTTCCCGTCGGTGGTTGGCTTCCCCAACGTTTTGGGGCTCGCCTTCATCGACTTACTCCAAGTTGAGTCTCTGGAGCTGACCGGGGCAAAGATCGACAATGAAGTTAGGGTTACTGAGACCCTATGTTGTACGGGCCCGTTGAAAGGTCCAACTCAAGCTATTAGCTGCATGGTGCACCATGTCGCTCACGGGGCCCGCCCTATCCAGAACAGGAAGCCAGGGAGCCGATAGTAGAAGTGCTTCCGAAGAAAGGTAGCCACCACTGTTACTGGACATCTCTCGGCATCCAGGAAATCTATGCTTATTGGAGGTGTCCGTGTATTCCTGGATGGCCATGACGTCCAAGTTATTCCATATAGGGTGGTCCCTACCATCCCCACACACAACTCCTTCCAAGCCTTGTTTGGGAGGGGAGTTGAGAGAGATGAGGAAGGCCGCCGAGGCCGGAAAGAACTAGCTCCCTGGCCTAAAAGGTTCAAACAGGTGTGGGTCCCAAAGTGGGTCCAACCGGCTCATGAAGAAGTGCCTGTTCGCCTCTGCAATTATAAGTTAGAGGGGGTCGGGAGGAGAAGTGAGAGGAGCATGGCTCTGGAAGAAGAACAAATGGTCATGGAGCCTCCATGCCGTGAGACTTTCAACGCCGGCACCAGGCAGGCCAATGTTCCAGTCACCAGAAGAAGATTCCACCAGCCGACGGAGAGAGCCTGGCTGGCCTACATGCCTCCAGTGCGAGGCCAACAATCATTTCTTGTCCTCTACCGAGGACGCAACCAAGATGAAATGACCGATATGGTCAGAAGCTACTTCAAGGGCCTGGGGAACCTCTTGTTAGGCCAGCAGTGTCTGTTATAGGCAGCTACTGCCGAAGAAGAAGAATGCTCACTGATGGAGATTGAGGAGAAAGAAAGAGAACTGGTATCATCCGTGGATGATAACGGACGTGAAGACGAGCTAGAGTATGAGGCTGAAGACACCCCTCACCAGCAGGAGGAAAAGAGAAGAAGAATTTCATTATTTGAAAGACTGACCTTCCCAGGTCGAATGAAAAGAAACATCTCCAAGCAGAAGAGAACTTTGAAGATTGTTGGATGCAATATGGCCAGTGTGGCCGGAAGATATGGGAGCTTGCCAAAAGAACCCCAAGAGTTGGCCCGATTGGCCGTAAGGCCAGGGCGGAACACTAGAAGGAGTACAACTGCCAGGGAGATGTTGCAAATAGTTGAAGGAAAACTGGCGATGCCAGAAGAAGTCACTATGATGGTTGTCAATGTGGTGATGATAGAAGAAGGAGAGGAGGTTTCACTAACCGCCTCGCCCGAGGGTGCTTCCAGGGAGGCAGTTGAGCTCATTTCCAGCACAATGACCTGGGATTTGTCTATGCTAATGCTATTGCAAAAGTACCAATAGGAGATGGAACTCCTAAAAAAACTGTTGCAGGACAAGAATGAGCAAGCATCAGCATCCAAGCGGCCGGAGAGGCTAGCTGAATCTTCACGGGGAGCAGCCCATTCGTATGACTTTTTGCTATTATACACTTTCCCTCAGCTGGCTGAACACAATCAAGTTGCCCCTCCACAACAGGCGCCCCAGCCACTGTTGCCGCCTGTGCTACCCCAATTGCATCAAGTAACTCTACTGCGCCCATCGTCGCAGGCAACCACCCTAACTACCCCATATCTGAAGCTGGCTCATTTCAACCACGAGCCGATTGATCCCGCCGCAATGAATCAGCTCATGGTCGTGAAAATGATAGAAATGAAGCTGGGAAAGAGCTTCCTTTAGAGGTCCTTTCGATTTTGAGGGCATGGCACCTTCAACCTTTGGTGGTGCTAGGGAAGAATTTCCAGAAATTGCACTCAGATTGGGCAAGCATCTCTACTCTCATAGAGTTATGGCACCCCAAACCCATACCTTTGTCTTCCCCTCCTTCGAAGCCACAGTCCTATTGGAAGAAGTGGAAACTTATCTCTCCTTACCCAAGACTAAACCCGGGGATGAAGATCGAGTGTGCCACACCGTAGAACCAATAGATCCCACACTAATCTTAAGTGACTTCATCCATAGTGAAAAGGATGTGAGGATGATGATCAGCCCCAAACATATCCACCTGCTCCCAATAGCCCAGTGGATCACCGCTTATTGTAAAAATAAAAGTGGGAGATTCGAAGCGATAGCCAAAGCGGTGCCGGTGTGCCTTTGCGGGGTTTTCCTTTTCTCCACCACCGACCATCTATTAGATATCCAAAATCTGAGCATCATTAGCGGGCTATGGCGGGGAATGTCAATTTCTCAAGCGGTCCTCGCATATTTGTATGAAGGGCTCAGCTCGGCTAGCCTCGGAGGACCTCTCTTTGGCTCTATGGTCTTGCTAGAGTGCTGAATAGGAGTTAGAATTAAGTTCCAACTCAAGGAAGGGTTGACCACAACAAGTCGGATCTTCGGGGGCCACCCACTCTTCTTCATTGGAGGTGCCTTCGGATTCTCCCATCAAGTCGAGTGCTGGACAGTGGATAAGAAGACCTGCGATGATTGGCGTCTCTTCCTCAACACCATGCTAATGGATGGGTTCAAGATGCGTCCAAACGTCCTTCAGAGCGCCTCTTTCAGAATACCTAGGCGACCTGGCCTAGATCTTCAGCTAGTGGGGGACACCACTCTGACGATCTACAACCCTCACCGATGCCATCTTCAAGTCAGGCTGCCTCGAATCGACGTTCCTGCTCTTGCACATTACCCTCCCCTTTAAGCTAGGAAGATAGGGAGCGAGGTAGATGAAAGATCAGTTCGGAACGTGCTGACCATGTGGGAGATCAGCAAGGTGCATCCATGGCAGGAGGCTATGGAGGAAGATGATGACCACTGCCGGGACTACGTGAAGGAGTTACGGAAGATCCGGCCTCATGTCGACAAGAAACTGAATGTACTTTGATTTTTCTTATGATGCAATGAGAAGAGTGAAATTTTGAGGATTTGATTTGATATTCAGTGTAATTCCCTTGAACAATGAAAGCATTTTGTTATATGAAGAGGACTTGAGTTGACCTGTTCATTGAGTAAACTGGTCCTGGGAACAGGGCTTCAGGATAGCATAACAGACCTACAATAAGCCGCTATAAGATAATAACGGACTCCTTATAACCCATCACAAAATGACTCAGGAAAACCCAATCTGGTTGTAGCATTCTGGAAAGAATAACGGATCTCTACCCAGTCTTCTCATGAGTATAACAGATTATTTATAGTCCGTCATAAAACGTCTTAGAAAACCCAACCAAAGCATGGCGTTCTGGAAAGATTAACGGACTATGAATGATCCGTCATATGAGCATAACGGGTTAAGTTGAGTGCGTTAAATAACCATATCTGAAAGAAGGTTCCTGAGGAATATAACGGAGTGATCTGGGTCCGTTAAGAACGATATGACGGGGACTGATAGGTGCGTTATGGTGGCCAGAGTCCTGAAACCTGCGTTCTGCACACACTTAGACAAGAAACAAGTTAGATCCATTCTTAGGCTCAACCCCTTGCCTTGAGCAAGTTAGAAATTGACCGTTCTTGATATTTGATCCTTCCTCTCGAGGAGCTCTTCCGAGGGATAGATTGAGCGTCCTCCCCTCCCTTTGTTGATGTGCTCTATTGACATGTAAAGCAGGGGTATGCCCCAAAGCACATGTAGCCTTCCTTTTTTTTTGAAATAGAATACCATTCGCGCACGTACTTTGGCATTCTGGCCCACAACTCTTTCTTTCTTTCTTTCTTCGCTTCTTCCTTCTTTTTTTTGCTCCTCGGCGAGATATGAGCTTGTGCCGGCAGTTTGGTCTAGGAACGCTTCGGTGGGGTTTGCAGAGGGGCATAGGAGAGTGCTCACCTCCCCAGGGGAGTGACGAGGGGATCACTCCACCACGCGAGCCTCGTGGCCTCGCCGAGTGGTTCCGTGAGTGAGATTGACTGGGACAGAGGGTCCAAGTCAAAGGGATGTATTTGTCACCTGAGGGGACGGAGAGAAGAGCTTATTGGTTCAAATGACCTGGACGGGAGGTCCAAGTCAAAGGGGTATTCGTCACCCGGAGGGACGGAGAGAAGAGTTTATTAGTTCAAATGACCTAGACGGGAGGTCCAAGTCAAAGGGGTATTTGTCACCCGGAGGGACGGAGAGAAGAGTTTATTGGTTCAAATGACCTGATCGGGAGGTCCAAGTCATGAGGAGGTATTTGTCCCTTCGGCCCAAGAGGGGTCTGGACAAGATGTTCATTCGTCGGTGTCACCGGGGTGGCAGAATCGACATGGTTTGTTTGTCTCCTGAGATGTTCGTCGGCACTGGGCCAGTGCTAATGTAAAGAAGGGTCTATTTCCTTATCCCGGACGTAGGGTCTGGGTATGGTGCTCATTCATCGGCGTCACCGAGGTGGTGAAATCTACATGGTTTGTTTGTCTCTTGAGGTATTTGTCGGCACTGGGCCAGTGCTAACGCAAAGAGGGGTCTATTTTCTTATCCCAAACGTAGGGTTTGGGTAATGTGCTCATCTGTCGACGTCACCGAGGTGGCGGAGCCGACATGGTTTGTTTGTATCTTGAGATATTCGTCGGCACTGGGCCAGTGCTAACGCAAAGAAGGGTCTATTTTCTTATCCCAAACGTAAGGTCCGGGTAAGGTGTTTGTTCATCGGTGTCGCCGGGGTGGCGGAACCGACATGGTTTGATTGTCTCTTGAGGTATTCGTCGGCACTGGGTTAGTGCTAACGCAAAGAGAGGTTTATTTCCTTATCCCAGACGTAAGGTCCGGGTAAGGTGTTTGTTCATCGGTGTCACTGAGGTGGCAGAACCAACATGGTTTGTTTATCTTTTGGGTTATTCGCCAACGTATGTCAATGATTCAACATCTGGAGGTGCTTCCCCTAGTTCCTTTCCTTTTTCTTTTCTTTTCCTCTCTTTTTTTTCTCTTTGGGATACAAAGTGGCATCTGGGAGATTGCTCTAAGAGGGTGCGATCTTCGGGACCCGTCACATTGATCACGGAGTCATAGAGGTGGTAAGACTTCTTCTTCCTTCTGCGGACTTCATTCCCCTCCTATAAATAGCGTCCCGTGGAGATCTTTAAGACCATCTCAAGTTTGCTGCCTGGCTTGGTGATGCGGGACGATAATGAGACTTGATGGACTTATGCAAACCTTGGACTCTAGATGACACGACCAACGACTACACCCATGATTCGGCACCTAACATGATTCCAGAAGAGGCAAGCATGCCCCAAACAAGAAGCACTCACTCATGGTCGTCCCCATCGAGGGAAGCGTGATGATCTGCACGGTTGAGTAACCGACTTTGAGTCTCAGGTGGTCGGCTCACTCTCGTGCTCGGAATGAGTCACGGGACGGGTCTGGCACTCACAAGTCACAGCTAATAACATATCCTACTCACATGCAGCGGCATCTAGTATGCATACTAGTTAAGCAAAATATGACAAAAGAGGGTTGGTGAGTGTACCTCCATGCTCGGGGCGTGGGGAAGACTTCCCGGCCAAGATCTATCACTCTCGATACAATAATTAAATTAATTACAGCATTCAAATCATGGCCCACTCCACACAGGGAGGTAAAAGACAACAATAGCAGTCTGGGAGTGCCATTCAAGGGTTGATGGGCAGCAATTGATGGTGCTCAGGCGGGCGCGGTCGGCCGATTCAACACGGTTCACTTGAGCCCACAAGATAACACATGGGACCCGCTGCTAGGACGGTGACGTCTAGGGAGGATCCGGGCTGCAGAGACTGGAGGGGGCACTCCTGGAATGTCTCAAGTTTATCCCTGGGAGCGGCGGTCACCGGAGTGGTGGTGGGTGATTTCTGGGGATTTATTTCCCATGACTATCTCGCAGCTCACTTCCTGGCCAGAACTGCGCACTCTGACAAGATCGGCCGCCACAGCCAGCAACAATGTCAGATCGAGACACAAGAGGTACCGTTGGAAAGGGGACTCAAAATAATACGACATACTGGAATTACAGACTCATCCAATAGTAGGAATGAAAATGGGAGTGACTGCAAACTAACTATGAACTCTATCCCGAAATACCGAATAGGTAGGACAGAACCTGAGCTCCCTGATCAAGGGCTTTGAACGAGGACCGAATGAATGAATTTGGACCTAGAATTTTTGTGGTGGGTAGAGGGGAGAGAGAATAACACACAAATAGGTCTTTTGCATCAACCTGACATCGTTTAAAGGCTAAGAAAATTTGCCTCCTAAGATCTATCCCGCTATTCTACTCACAGGCAGATTTTGAGAAGGAAGAACAGGTGGGTGGGAACTGACCTAAACGATGGCCACACACAACTCCCTGGGGGCAATGCTGGCCCAGAATAATGAAGAAGGGAAAGAGCAAGCCCTCTACTACCTCAATCGGAGACTGGTCAGGAATGAAGAGAAGTATACCTATATTGAGAAGATATGTTTGGTGCTGGTCTTCGCAGTCAAGAAGCTTTGACACTATATGTTGTCGCATGAAATCAGCCTGGTATCCAAGGAGGATCCTCTGAAGTATATGGTATCCCAGCCGGCACTCAAAGGTCGCCTGGGCAAATGGGCAGTAATCCTTATGGAGTTTGATATCTCCTATGTGCCGCGAAAGGCTGTCAAGGGCCAAGCTATTACAGACTTCTTTGCAGAGCATCTGATACCAGAAGACTGTCCACTGGAACCAGAGCTTCCTAAAGATGAGACCCTAGAAGCCGCTCAAGTGCAGCCTTCCCTATGGCAGCTGTACTTTGATGGCACTTTTAGAATTGACACCTCAGCTACTGGATCAGCCAGAGTTAGAGCAGGGGAAGGCATAGTCCTGAGGTCTCCAGAGGGAGAAGTCATCCACACATCTTGTTCGATAAACAAGCCGTGCACGAACAATGAAGCCAAGTATGAAGCCCTAATAGTCGGGTTGCAGATTGCTCTGTCCATGGAAATTCAGATGTTAGAAGCATTTGGAGACTCCATGTTAGTTATAAAACAGCTTGAAGGAGAGTTCGACATGCGAAAGCAGGAGCTCCTCCCCTATCATCAGCTGGCAACTCATCTGATGTCAAGATTCTACATCATCAGCGTGAAACACATCAACCAAGGATACAATGCTCAAGCAGATGCCCTCACTAAGCTGGCTAGTTCTTTGGCAATCCCGCTAGATACAAGCCTGAACATAACAGTTATCAACTGCTGGCAGGTCCCCAGTGTAACAGAGATTCTGGCTGATGAATAAGACAATGAAGTGGCAGCTGTGGAAGAGGTTCAGCAGCCCGACTGGCGAGAACATCTCCTGCATTGGTTCCAACACCAACAGCTCCAGAAAGAAAAAGAGCAAAGAATGAAGCTCCTGAGGGTCAAAGACTCTTACGAGATGAGGAATAGAACCTTGTTCCGAATAATGGTGGATGCCTGAAGAAAAGTCCTACTTCGTTGCTTGTCTTTAGCAGAAGCTAGATAGGTGATGCAAGAAGTCCATGTAGGATCAGCTGGAGCATACCAGGCTGGCCCCAAAATGAAAATCAAGATAAAGAAATTGGGCTACTATTGGCCCTCTATGTTCGATGATTGTTGCAAGTTTGCCAAGGCTTGTCAGAAATGTCAAGAGCACGCCAATGTGTCGAGAAGACTGCCAGTGCCGCTACACCCCACCATACCAAGTTGGCCGTTTGCTCAAATGGGGCACGGTCCACCTCTTGATATAGTCAAGGGCCGTCTCATCCGCCCTCTATCTTGTTGAATAGAGTTCGGCCACTGTGACCTCCTTCTCTGTAACATGAAATCTCTCTCTGAACTTCCTCTACATATCCTACCAGTCACTGATCGATTCGACCGAGAGGCTGGAGTACCATTCAAAAGTGAGCCCCATCACCGAGGACCCGAAAAACTTTAGCAGATATGACTCGTCGGTGGCTAGGTCGCCCATGACGGTCATGTAGTAGGTGACATGCTCCTTGGGGGATCCCTTCCTGCTGAACTTGTCAAACTTTAGTGGTTTGCTAATCTTAGGAGGGAGCCGCTTGGCAGCATGATGCGGTGGGTATGGCACCCTATATGCATCGAATGCGACATAGTCACCTTCACTCCTTTCTGCGAGCTTCAGCTCAATCATTCTCTCCACCATCATCTTGTTCATGACTGTGGGATCAACCGGCTCTGGGTAGAAATGTATCGGTTGGAGGTAAGGGGTGACCAGAGTGGTCGCCTGTGGAGGAGGATGCAGCAGTGGAGGTGCCTGGTGCTCCTGAGGGAGCACTAGTGGCATCAGCGGCAGTGGTGGCCATTGTTGAGCTATCGCCAGGCTTGGTTCTACCGGCTGGGGTACAGTGTAGAGCGGTGGAGGGTCATTCTGGTTGACAGCTCCCCTTGATGATTTGCCCTGCATCTCGGGCTGCTTGGAGGGAGATGATTTCTCTGTCTTTTCCATCAGCTGTTTCTTCAACAGGTCTATCTCCTACCGGTAGCTCTGAAGCAGCATTAGGACTGATGGGTCCATTACTGCAGTGCCGGGGATAGCTTTTGTCATCTCCCCGGGTGCACCCTCAGGTAGGATGTCAAGCAAGACATCGTCTTCTTCATCTGTCGTTACCACATTGGCGATCAGAATAGTAGCTTCATCATCATGTTGGTGGTAGACCAAGGTTTGCTTCCCCTTAGCCACTGCCAACAGTTCTCGTGCAACTTCTACCCTTCGAGTGTTTGGCCCTGGTCTCGCAGCCAATCGAGCCAACTCATGAGGATCTTCTGGAAGCCCTCCATATCGGCTGGATACACCAGCCATATTGCAGGTAAAGATCTGCGTTCTTCTTTGCTGGTGGACCTTCCTTTTTGCATGCTCCAGAAAGGTCAACCTTTCGAATACAAAAATTCTTTTTCTTTCTTCCCATCGAGGGGCAGTCTCATCAGCTCTATCATATAAGTCATCTTCATACCCATTGTCGTCCACCGATGACGTCATCTTTCTTTCTTCTTCTTCTTCTTCAACTGCCATTGGTGGGCAGTAGTCTTCTTCTATATGCGTATCAAATCGATCCATGAGAGATCGGAACATTTCGGCCACTGAAGCAGAAATAAAATATAACTCAATACTAAGATCGGTTAAGCACGAGATAGATGAGAGCTAACAGACTAGAGGCATGGATGATGAACAGAACGTTCCCACCAAGCATCTAGTGCCAGATCACAATGAGAGACAAAACACACAACACAAGATTTAAGGTGGTTCGATCTCTATCTAGAAATCTACGTCCACCTCTCACATAACACGGTGAGGCTTCACTAGTGCCAATGCACTACGGCTGATTCACAACTTCCAACAGAGAGACGACCTCTCACAAACTCCGTTGCCACACAGCTTGATGGCCATGGCCCAAAAACCCTCAGATTGGTGAGCACACCATCTGACTTCCTACATGCAAGTACAGAAAAGAGGTACGAGTGTTTGTTTTGAAAAGAGAAACAAAACTGTAGAGGGAACAATGAAACGGAGAATGACAGAGGAACTCTATGGGAGAAGAGAACTCCGATCTGGAGAAGAATGGACGAGGCCTGGCTTCTTTTCCTCTTTCTCCTGGGTCTTTACAGCGACCGCAAGGGGAATGCTAGATAAGCTCCCCAGCTTTCACTCCCACTGGATGATGCTGTAGATGAATGCTGTCCCACTTGCTTTGAGAGCTCCGGAGGTGGAAGAAGAGGATCTGCTTTGTCACCCTTGTACCCGCAACACCAAGAGGGAGAGCTCCCTTTTTAGCTTGCTACCTTGCTTCTCTTCTCCTCTCTTTTTCTCTGTATCTTCCTGCTCTATTTCTTTTTGGAGCTGCTCTCCTTTTTTCATGTATTAGTAGCCCAAGGCATCTCTTACGTTGTCTACTGCGAAGATCAAACCCAGAATGTCACATCCACATAATTTGATTTGCTTTCTTGGCGCGATTGACCTTTTCTTATCGGCCAGCTGGTATGTGGGTAGGTAGGGAACAGTATCTGCAATGGCTTTAGCAGATCAGTGGATGTCTCTGGCAGACAATAACTCCCCTGACAAGAAAAGCATTCTGACAGCCTTCTAAAGTGAGTGTGGATCCTCCAAGTCAGATTGCGGATCATGGAAAGCGGATGCTTCCAGTTATAGATCCAATCTGGGCGAACATGAATGTGTCGACACTTTACTCACAGGGTGTCGACACATCCTATTACGATTTTGAAGAATCGTGGCATCCATGTAGAGCAGTTCGACACTTTGACGACCAAGTGTCGACACGCGCATCATATATCTGTGCGAAATGTACCAATGTGCCGAGACTTCATTCTGAGGTGTCGGGACATACGTGCCAGAAGGAGGTAAGGCTTGCCACTTGGAACTGAGGTGTTGACACTCTTCACACAGGGTATCGACACTTGGTGAATCCAGAGCCCAGACAGAGACAGCTTCAAGGTGGATTTCTTCTTACAGTGTTAGTTTCTCGATAAGTGATTTCCGTGTGGGCCATGGTTATAGTAGTGACCACGAGTTCTGTGACCCAGCCAGGGATGTTGGGCTTTCCTTGTTTTCCCCTAGAGAGGGGAGAGCTCTGATGGTAGTAGACCGCCTAGTGTGTCCTCTTCGTTCATAGTTTCAGTTTTTGACTTAGGGTGATTTAATGGCATGGAGTTGTATTGTATAGCGGCCTTGAGATGAGTCGTTTGACTTGTTGGCAAATGGTTTAGCCAGTCTAGCTAGCTGCTCTGAGCCACCTTGTGTTCCAAGATACTTACGAGGGGTGTGTGCACAGCCGACAGTACTCCGGCGGTTTCCTCTCTACTAAGAGTTACCACGTCAAGTGGCTTCTCTCACTAGTCGTAGCTTGTCTGAGCACGCTGGTGCCGACCCACCTGGGAATGGTGAAGAGTTAGACCCGGAGAGACAATTTCAGAATGGTTTTCGCAGGGCCTCCCACTGTGGCGGCTTGAGTCTGAGCCAGGAGGAAAATCAACTGGAGGGCCTAACGTAGCACAGTTAGTCAGTGTGTGCACACGTGGTTGGGAAACTTTGGACGCGCACTGACGAGCGCGACCTCGACTAGTCCTTGTTCTATGATTACTTGTGTATGGTGTCACAATTACCGTGTTGAGACGAGTGGGTGACGCCTGAGGCTACGGACTAAGTTGTCAGTTGATGCATCCGGCCTTGCTTGTAGTGGGCAGGTTCTCCCGTCGTGTGAGACGTGACTCTCCTGACTTGAGATTTTATTTTCCCGACAGCGAGGTCGTGGTTCTCTGGGTGACTTCTATACGCTTTTCCCGACACTGAGGTCAAGGGTTCCTGACATAGTGGTCGTGGTTTCACCCATAGTCAGAGTAGTGTTCATGATGGCGAGATCATGACCTTACCCCCGAACTGTGTGGTTTGGGCTGTGGCCTTTGTCAGCAAGGACGAGCCTTTACGATAGAGGTGTCGTGGTTCATTTCCTGATAGTGTAGCCATGGTTTCCCGTTGATTCGGTGGTTATGACCGTGAGGTCGAGGTTTTTCCCATTGAGAGTAGAAGTAGCTCAGCGAGCCGTGGTTCCACCGACTACTATCGTTACTGCTCTTTTTACTATTGTTACTCTTGTTATTATTATTGTTGTTATTGCCATTGTTTATCGTCGTTGTTTCACAGTGGGGATCCACAGGATCCCTACTGAGCCAATGAGATGAGACTCACCCCTTCCTTTTCAGGTGAAGTGACTCCTCCTCGAGGTTGGAGGATTGGCATAACGGTTCATAGTTGCTAGCTTGCCAGTGTCGAACTGTGCCAGCGATTAAGTACGCTTTCTTTTCTGTAGACTGTATTTTGTGGATTGGGGAATCTTATTCAGCCGGAAATAAGTCAAAATTTACACATTTCTAATGCATTTCTGATGGATATATTGCAATCAGAGAATTACGTCGATATTTGTCATCGTTACAGAGCTATTTGTCACTTCTAACGGCTATTTGTCACTCATAATGAGTTATTTGTCACCCTTATCACTCGCTAGGCATCGCCTTTATTTCGCTTCATAACATATTGTTACTTCTGTTATCCATTTATCACCCTTACGAGACATTTGTCAGCCTTGAAGCCTATTTGTTATCATTGATGACTATTTGTCACCACTATGCGGTGTTAGCCATTGCAGTATCTCTCTCCGGCATCTCGTCTACTTCATGTCTAAGAGAAACAGCCTGCGGCTGATGTATCCAGATGAAAGGATGGACCGAGAGTCAGAAAAGTTGGGGGAGATGGAACGATCTTTGCGGTCCCGTCGCTTCGATTTCCACAGAGTTTGGGAGGCACGAAGACTCTTTTGCCCTCTAGGGGTTTCATCTCCTTCCTATAAATAGAGACTCTGTGGGGAACCTAAAGGACATCCTGAGTTCCTTTGGTGGTCAAATACACTCTCGTGGAGATGTCGTCGTCTGAGAAGTCAGATTCTTCGTCAAAGTAGGTTCTCGCCAAATGGCTGTGCTTCCAAAAGGAAGCCCTGTCGGTGTCGGACTAGCCATCAGGGGAAAGCAGTGGCGGTGACGTTTCGGAGGAATACAAGTAGGGGTACCTGCAAGGGTGGCAGGACGCCTTGGCGAAGGTGGACCGCCTATTTTGTAACATGGGGGTGTTGAGCCTCCAACCTGACAGGTTCTGTCCCAAAGAGGACGAGTAACCGCTTGTACCCTCTTCCCCTATCAATATAATTTCTTTTTCTGTAACCCTTCATTGCATGATGGATGCTTGATCTTTGTGTGATGTGGTTGCTGTCAAATGAAGGATACCATCCATCGCAGGTAGGGGTTACCTTTACGAAAGGGAGTTCTTCCCCTATAAGTAGCAGCGTTTGTCGATGGTTCTAATATTAGTAGGGCTTATCTTCATGCTCGTAGTTCATTGTTAGGATCCATTTGTCACCCTTCATGTGCATTTGTCACAACTGTTGATCTATTTGTCACCACTAATAGGTATTTTTCACTCTTAGCATGCATGAGCCGTCGCCTTTGCCCCTAGGAGCCATCACCTTTGTGCATTTTTCACCGTTAAGAGCCTTTTGTCACCCCTCATGCACATTTGTCACCCCTGTCAACCTATTTGCCACCACTAATGTGCATTTGTTACCTCTGTCAACTTATTTGTCACCAATAATATACATTCATCACCCTTATCATTCATTTTACTCTGCTGCTCTCACATACGGAAGGTGAACCCAAAGCGGGTGAGTCCGCTCGAGTGAAGCTATCGGTCCGTGAGTTACTTGCTTGCTAGGTCCGAGGGTCATTTGGTTGGTCCCTAGGTTGTTTCACAACATATAGTTTTTTTTTATTTTCATGCCCCCATACTGGGGTGTAGCTTTTCGTTTCCATTCCCCCAAACCAGGGTATAACTTTTTGTTTCCATGCCCCCAAATTGGTTGTACTTCTTGTTTCTTATGCCCCCAGATCGGGGTACAATTCTGGGAATTACTCGTGGAGCGCCTTTTACTTTGGGCAACTTTGTTTCTTCATGGCGAGTCATGCTGGACAAACAATGGTAGGAAGAACGGGTCACGAGACCCCATCATCTTCTTCTTTAACTTCGGCCACCTACACAGACTATTCTTTAATCCTTTTCATAGAATGGCAAGCCTCACAAAGAGTGACATGCAGGCACTGAGAGTGAATGCATTCAACTGATTCCTTCTTCTCTTCTCTACAAAGGGGTATTCGGTGCATTAGTAGGGCTGAAGGATGCCCTTGCACTATGCCTTGACGATGAATTCCCTGGCGGGGCCATCTTCACGTTCCTGGCTCGTTTCAAGCATATATTGAAATTTTCTCTTCCTTTTCCTTGGTGACCGCAGGAAGGGAATACGCTGCAGTGTGCCCTTAAGCAATTTGAAGCGAGGGTTGATTTCTCTATTGCCCCCTTTTACATAGAGTGACCTATTGGGGGTTGTGGGTGGTTGGGTGCATATTCCCTTCGGGAGGTTATGGCCATACTTGGCCGCCTTACTATGAAGCGTTCCCCGCAATGTGCTAGAATTTGCAGAGCTGTAGTTGTGTCTATTTGAGTCTTTTCACTCGAAGGGAGCGCCTCCCGGTGACTTTCTTTAGTGGCATCATAAATTGCTACCGGCCATATTTACTTCTTCAATTGTGACCTGCCTGACATCATTCTACACTTGGCAGGTGAGCTAATTCATGAGGCGATTCATTCCTCTTCTCTCATATTTGTCTGGGCTTATTATGTCTACCCAGCTGACCCCTTTGCTTGTAGAAATTCAACAGATGAGTAGATGCTTATGCTACTTTCCTTCACGGCCTGAAGACTGAGCAGAGGTGGGGTGTGTGTACCCCTGATTTTAGACTTAGCAGTTTGGGCATGATTTCGCCCCCTAAATGTTGCTTATAATTTGCGGGAGGGAGTGCCCCCTATTTTCTTCTCACTTAGACTACATTGTTGGAGGCTATAACTCCAGCCCAATCTACCTTTGCTACTATGGGGTATTTCTTTTTTTTTAGAAACTTGCAACTTGGCTAGTGCCGATGGGTTGTTGATAAGCAGGGTTGAGACTCTTCTTCATTTCATTCTTCTTCTTCTTTTTCTTCCTCCTCATCTGCACTCGACCGGGTCACCTCTCCCCGGAGTCACTTGACCTCCTCTCGAAGTCGGGGTATCTCTACTGCCTCCACCTGCAAGCCCCCTGCCTTTGCACGAGAATGCTCTAGCTCTGCCCAGGTCTACTCGATCTCTGCTCGAGCCCGATCCGCCTCGACTATTGCTATGGTGAGCTCTTTTGCCTTGTTGTGGTGATCTCTCTCGCCTACATTTTTACATTTGCATAATAGTCAGTCCAAAGCACTTGCATAAATCATGAAGCATTTAAGTCTAAGGGTTTAGTTTCTTACCCACTGTGCGAGGGTAGGATCGGCCTCCTCGACTCAAGCTATGGCCCAAGTAAACTCCGCGTCCCGCTCGGCTCTCCCTCCGACAAGCTGTGAAGAGGAGGACGGAGCATCCAGTCTAGTCCTCTGGGCACCCTCGACCCGCTTCATTTAGAAGTCAGTCAATTTGCATCATCACTATCCTAAGCAAATTCATTTAAGTCCAAGGATTAGGAAATTCACTAGGAGCTCCAATGCGCTCCGGTACTTATCCCGCTGCTGGATGGTGGCATGGAGCAGTCCCTCAAATGCGTCCTTGTACGTCTAGCTGCATTTAGAAGGCACGTGTCAATGCATATAGAGATAAATTAGTTGAATAGAAAGGTCTGAGTTAAAGTTCATACCAATCGTTGGGTACCGCGAAAGACCTAGTCGCCACACCGCTGGGCGTAGGCCTTCAGGTAGGCCTTGTCACTGTCAGCCCACTTCGTCACTGCCCAGCCCTTTTGCTTCCAATCTTGAATGTACTTTCTTGCTCAGCAGCTCCAGTCCATGTCGCCGCCGATCCCTTTGGAAGATTTCCCTGGGCGCTCATCATTTCGACAAGGGAACACCACCTCAGGCAGGCACATTCCTCGCGTCCTCTTGATTAGGCAGTAGTACAAAGGCTCGATCACGTTGATGCAATGCAGCCAGATGTCCCGTCCTTTGTAGGCCAGGGAAGCCTCCACCCACGGTTGTCCCTCATGCCTCTCGTCCCGATACAGTGTCCAGCGCACCTGAAAAGGCCATTTCAAGTCTATGTTAGCCTTCATAAACATTTAGGTAGCTTATGGAAAAGGTTTAAGTTCAGGAGTTTACCGATGCATGCAAGATTGAGTCGATGTCATCCTGGATCGCCCAAGTCAATCTCTTGATCGACCACGTGTCTTGAGCTACCGTCCATCGCCTCACAATGGGAATCTGCTCCGGATGTAGCTCTGTCCCTCGCCCGATCCCGAGTGGGTAAAGGAAGATCTAGATCTGCATGTTAGGAACATGTGTCAAGCATATAGAAGTCATAGGTGTAATCAAAAGCATTTAGAAGTTAAGCATTTACCTAGGCCCTTAAATACCTCAACTCCCAACAAAAGTTGAATGCTCGACATGCCCGCTGGGTTGAGGACCCTCCAAGTCTTGGGGCGAGTTGGAGAGAGAACAACCAATAAGTAGGAGGATTGAGGATAAGCTCTTGAAGATAACATTCCCAAGAGTCCATAGAAACCAACAGAAGGTCCTAAGGATTAGATTTGGGGGAGAAATCAAGATAACAACATCTACAATCCATCCACGGAATAGCAGAGAAGCACAGTTCTGCTAAAACTCCTCTGTGAGGCATAACGCATCCGCGATAGACAGCCATGTTAACATAACGCACCTCCGTCAGTCCATCATGTGACCTTATCCGATAAAAGGATAAGAACGACAGGCGAGACGTTTGGGGTTAGGACTCTGGCGAGCATAACAGATGTAAACAAGGGCGTTATAGTGAGCCTATAATGGGGTCAAGAAAATCCGTCATGCATATGCAGACAACAAGGCAGACGGGGTTTGGATGACAAGGCAGTTGGTGGAAGTGGTGGGAAGACTCAACCTCAAGGGGTATATAACGGACCAGGGTACAAGCGTTATGTAATGGATAACAGGGGAACTTAGAGCCGTTAAACAACAAAGATGCCAACTGAGACGATGGGCAAGACGGTGGGTGGGAAAACTATAACGACTCATCGGGAGGACATTATACTGACCATAACGGGTAGGTTTAGGACCGCTAAACCACAGAGACGCTAAGTGAGACGCTGGGTGAGACGGTGAGTGAGACGATAAGGGGGATGATGACTATAACGGATATGGGGAGATGCGTTATTATTCTTATAACGGCCGTTGAGGATGCGTTATGCACAAGAGGGCAACAAATGAACCGGAAGTGCTTTGCTTAGTATTATAACAAGGATAAGACTCAACCAAGGAAGGCAATGACCTATGAAACAGACTTCTAATTTGTCCAAGAAGACTCGACAAGGGTGAACAACTCAGAGCATCATAAGATGAGTAAGGAGACAACCCAACTAATTGGTCATAAAACGGGTGTCAACAGATGCCCCTCCTTAACGTACTCTTTGCAGGGGAGCGAGCGGAGATGTAGCGAAGCGAAAATGGAACATGAAGATGAAGCGGAGATGACGCGGAGTGGACTGAAAAGTGGGCGTTAAGGTAATTACACCCGTTCTCTACCAACAAGTGATAGGAATCTTCCAGAAACTTTAGACTAATCACTCAGAAAATGACAGACCAAATGACGCCAGTCTGGAGGAACTAACAACTAAGGAAAGGAAAACACGGCAAGCGGCCAGAGCAACAGAAAAGGAAAGAGATAATTAACTAAACTCCAGATAGGAACCTTCAGCTAACCAGGCTGAGCGAACGGACCGACGGAAAGAGGACCTTCCGGTCAGCTCGAGCATCCTCCAATGACGGTAGTATGTCGGGCTGGATCTGCTGTGAGCCGTCACGCCGCTCCTTGTCAAGGAGTTGCACCACCTTGCCCTTGTTACTGGGATCAGGCTGACTGTGACCAGTCGCAAACTCTTGGAAGAGGGAGGCCAATGACGGCTCTTCTGAAGATGGCTGAGGGGCTGGTCCATTCTTGCCGGATGGTCCTGCTTGTTCTGCAGGGCAGGCCAGAGCTGGCGCTGGAACTGGAATGCTAGCGGTAGTCCCCTCGACACCAGCTGGGTCGAAGATGCTGGGTTGCCTCTGGATCTCCACTGGTGGGATCGGGGCAGGTTGTTCTCCTCAGAGGAGGATAACCTATTCGGGATCGAAGGGAGAGGGGCGAAGAGATGGCTCAGGGACTCTTTCGCGACCTCTGCCACATCCACGACCACGACCACGACCTCGGCCACGGCTGGTGTACTCTGGAGCTGGTTGCGGTCCGGATGAAGCCACAGCCCTTTGTCTGGTTCTGAACGCTACCGGCTCACCTCGCTGGGGGGTGTTGATATTGTCTGGAGGTGGGATGGCCACAATGTTGTAGGTGTAGCCACGAAGCATCTGTTCTAGCCGTTCCCCGGTGATCTCCTTGTCCTTATAGAACAAGGTGAGCTCTTCCGGAATGTAGAGAGTTTCCCCTTCCTTGACCTTCTGGATCATTTCTTGGACCCAGCCCCAGAGGCGAGCTCGTTTCTGCATGCCTTCCCACGAGATGTAGCTATCGAGTGGGATAGGCCCGGTAGGGCGAAGAGGAATGTATTCCTCCAAGTTGTTGATGAGCCACTGTAACCTCCGGAGCGGCGTCAACTTTGCTAGGGACTGTAAGGTAGCTACTTGCTCAGCTTGCTTCTTGAGCTACCTTTTGAGATTTTTCCTTCTATTCCTTTGCTGTTTCTTGGCCGTCTCTAGGGGATTAGGAGGAGGAAGCACTGGGACTGGAGCTGACAGGTCTGCACAGGGATACCGTTGAGCCGATAAGTTTGTAGGGTGAGGTCGGTGACTCTTCTTTGCTTGAATCTCAATCCAAGCACCTTCCGATTGTTGTAGTTGGAAGGTAGCGTTGATCACCTGCTCGATGACTTTGAGTGGTAGTTCCTGGCAAGCCGGGATGCTGGGACTCGCATCCGAATACATGGACGTGGCTTGTTGCCTCTCCCGCGGTTGGTGTGGGAGCTTACCAGGAACCGGTTGACTCGTACTAGCATCTAAGGACGTATGCGTGGTTTGATGCCTTAGCCACGGTGGTGGGGAAGGCTTCCCCTATTGAGTTGGTGTATTGGTGTCGGTGTCCAAAGACATGTGTGCGGTTTGATGCCTTAGCCGCGGTGACTGGGATTTCTGCTCAGGAGGGGCCTGAAGAGCGTGACCAACATCTTGCTTCACGACTGGACCTATTGCATCCCTATGATTTTGATGATGTCACACACTATAAGTTAATCACAGTGTTGTCTATAGTTGTCTATAAGTTTCAGTTAATGATTTCTCATGGTTTCTGTGATTGATTAAAGATTGGAGTTTGTCATCCTTATTGCACGCCTTGTGTGTTTCATTATTTGTGCATATTCTATCCCTGTGTCTCTTGAGTCCGTGCACGTCTTGCATCTTTGCATTTCTCACATAAAGTCTATGCTTGTTGCACGCGTTCTGCACCACATAAAGTCCATGCTTGTTGCACGCGTTCAAGCCAAGTCCGTGCACGTTCTGCATCTCTCACTAAGTCCGTGCAGGTTGTATGTCCATCCATGTTTTAGTCACTAAGTCCGTGCAGGTTATAAGTCCATGCATGTTTTAGTCACTAAGTCCATACAGGTTGTTAGTCCATGCATGTTTTAGTGATATATAGTCCGTGCAGGTTCCTTGTCTTGGCGCTCACTAAGTCTGTGCAGACTGTAAGTCCATGCATGTCTTTAGCTTGTGTGTTGACAACACAAGTCTGTGCATGTTTTTTTGCTCATAGCAACAACAAGTCCATGCATACACAAGTCCTTGCATGTTATTGCCCATAACGATAATAAAGTTCATGCATATTTCCACTTATGCATATATAGTCCGTGCATTCTTCACTTTTGGAGTGAACCAAAGTCCGTGGACATTCCTTGATTCATTGCTGTGAAGTCTGTGCACGTTATTCAAATGAAGTCTGTGCACATTTCATGAAATGGAGTCCTTGCATATTTCGTATGTCTACATGAGTCCATGATGTCTGTGCACACTTTTCATTCATGAAGTCAAGTTCGTGCACGCTTCTCACACTTGCTTCTTGAGTCCGTGCAAGTTTCTCTAAAGCACTCTGAGTCCATGCATATTCCTCTTATGCACTCTTCAAGTCCATGCACGTTTATCTGCATATCAAAGTCTGTGCACATTTCTCATACATGAATTCAAGTCCGTGCATTCTTCATCTCTGCATACTAGAGTTACAGATGCTTCTTAAGTCCGTGCACGTAAGGTCCGTGCACATAAGGTCCGTGCATTCAAATCCATGAATATATATTTAGACGGTCTTTTGAGTCTGTGCACGTTTGTTCTAATCATGTATATAAACTCTGTGCAAACTTTCCATTCCTGCCTTATAGGCTTAAGCTGATTAAGTGTACTCTTGTCAGGGGAATCGATCGTGGAATACAAGGAAGGCTCGAGATCCAAGATTGAAGGATTAATTGTGCTCGTGACACGTGGAACTTATCGAGCCTAGATGCTGACACGTTTCAAGTGGTGAACAGATTTGGATAACAATCTGGGTGGGAATTGCTGCAAAAACACTCGTCCACCTGTTGTTCTGAGGCTTCATATAAATAAGAAGAGTCTTCATCAAAAAGGAGAAGCTGGTGATTATTGTGAAACGAGAGCGAGGATGGTCGATAGAAGAATTCAGTAGAGGCAGAGAGCTAGAAGAAGAAGGCAGAGGAAGAAAGAGATATGGAGAGTTCGTGAAGCTGATTAAAGATCCTCTACAACTGGACTTTGGATCAGATCCAATCTAGAGCCGCTCTTACGAGAGCTTCATTTGTTTTCATTTTCAGTTTGTTCGATTTTCGTTTCTTGTTTCATTTTCTGCTTTGTTCTTCTGATCCTCTGATTTTGAGGTCGGGTTCCTCTTGTGACTTCAGGAGAAGGGAGACTTGGTGTCTCTAGTTACGAGTGACTTGGTGTTGCTCGTGGTCTACCATCTGGTGTCTGAGGAAGGGAGACTTGGTGTCTCCAGTTGCTGGTGACTTAGTGTCACTGGTGTGATACCCTCCGGGTCGGAGGAAGAGAGGAGTGTGTTCCTCTAGTCAAGCTATTAGGCAGCGGTTGTAGGCAAGCTGTAATGCCTAGCGTGTTAAGCTGTGTATCAGGGGGAAGCCTCACTCTGGTTTAGAGTGGGGGATGGACGTAGGTCTATGAGCTGCAGACTGAACCATCTAAAAAATTCTCTATGTTTTATGGTTTGTCTATTTATTGTGATTCGCTAGGTGCTTGCTTAGGCCCGATCTGGATCTTCTATCTAGCGAGTCCTTTGTTGCTCAGTCTGTGTTTGTTCACTGTTCTGAGAGAGTGCATTTAAACTGCCTAGACTCCATCTTCTTTACTCCGCTTCATTATCTTCTCTATAAGTTTTTTAATTGGGTAAAATTTTATAAGGGGATTCATTCAACCCCCCCTTCTGAATTTAGCCTAGGATCCACCCACGAATCCTGCCAACGTCCACCTCATCCATCATTTCATCACATTCTAGCCCATTCCATCACGTCTCTACCTCGGTCAACTCGGCACGGTCGCGCGCCCCACGTCGAGAGAAATAGAGGGAAAAGAGAAATGAGGGAGAAAGTAGAACGAGAGAAATGACAAGGAGAGGAGAGGAGAAAATCACAATCACACAAATAGCACCATCATAATGAATAATTAACAGATAACTGAACCACATAAAACTCAAGTAACAGGAATAATTAAAACATAAATTAACTAATCAAAAGACCGAAACGCACCTTCCAAAAGATAGGACGTCACTGCTCAGCATAAGGAAGCTGAGACGTTGGTGAGTCCTACTGAGGTTGTGGCAGCACAGGTTGGAATTGGGGGTGCTGTGGCTAGGCGAATGGAGAGAACTGCACCGGTCTCGGCATGAACAGGCAGTCTCGAATAATATGGCCTGGCTGATCACAGCGAAAATAAACCACCGACAAAGAATATGGCCTGCGAGGGTGACTACCATCACACCTCCCACACGATCCTGACTGACGAGCAGCAGGTCCATGACGCTGCTGAGAAGACGGGACTGACGATGGAATAGCACTGGCAGAAGACTATTGGGCATGCCGCTTCTCACGCCTCTTATTCTTGAATTTCTTGAACCTTTTACCCTTGGACTTAGAGGAAGAAGCACCATCGGTAGCGGGAATAATGGAAGGAATTCTGGGGACGCTCGGTAGATAAACATGCTGCAACTGCCTAATCGGTTGAGGGATAAGGTGATGATACACACCTGGCTGAGTGGACTCAACCTGGGTGCGCACTTGCGATATCACCTGCCCTACTCCAGATGGCAGATGAGGCAGCAAGGCTTCACTCTACGCTCCACTCTGAACACCCGGCAAGCCTTCCACAACAGGGGCGGGAACCGCTGGAACTTGACCAGACACAGACGCATAAACCATCACGACAACCACCGGAGGAGAAGTACCACTTCCCTCCCTAGAAACACGTGCCATCAAAACTTAAAAAAGTACATACCGATGAAAATCACATCAACAATCACGACAAACACCCTATGCCAGCAGTAGACGGCTCAAGTGGACTTGCTCTGGACTAATGTTATGCAATGTCAATTCCTTATACGAGTCCTCAACACAGCTCTGATACCATCTGTAACGACCCAGAGCTCTAGGTACCGATAACCTGATCATATCAGATTACCACTACCAAGAACTGGAGACGCCACCCAAGAGGCTGATGAGGCCTCCTAAGGCCTAGTGGAGTTTGTCGAGGAGTTGTATAATGAATTGGGATTACAATGCGTAAATTAATTTAAATGATAATTAATAATTAACAAAAATAGTTGCAAATCTTCTATTTCCATCCTCACAAGAGGAATGCTCCAAGGGAGCTAGTACATTGTGGCAAAAGCAACGGAGGAAAGGAAGGACGAACAAGATACAGTGGGGAGGGGGAATGAGATACAATGGGGAAGAGGGATGGGGCATGAGCTCCTCCCCCTTTCTCTCTTCTTCTCTTCTCTCCTCTCTTCTTCTCTTCGCACAGACGGTGGCGGGTGAAGTAGGGGTGGTCAGAGTGGCAGACTCCTTCTCTTCTTCTCTTCTTTTTCTTCGCTTCTTCTCTTTCTCTTCCATGTGTGTGCTCTCTCTGTGTCTTCTTCGCCAGAGAAGAGGGATTTTATACCCCAATGGCAATGAGCTCGGTCAAAGGCGGGAAGCAGGAAGCGACGGGCATTAATGGCGATTTGATTTTCCAGAGGTAGCTTGCGTGCCATCGTCTCCCGTCGACACCTCAGCTAGCCCATTGCGCGCCTAGAATCCCTTGGGGATGGGAGTTGGATTTGATTTGTCAGAGGTGTCGGTGAAGAGCACGCCCAGGCGTGCCACTGGGAGACTGAATCAGCGTGCTGCTGGAAGACACAGAAAGCGTGCCCCCGAAGAGCCGCCAAAGCATGTTGTTGAAGGCAGCCAGGAGCATGCCGCTGAAGACCCCGGGGGTTGGCATGCCGGGGAGGCTGCGCCATGGGTTTGCTAGGGAGGCACACCGAGGGTGTGCCGGCGATGGGTTACCGGAGGGGTGTGCCACTGGGGAGCCTGGCCAGGGGAGCATACCGCTGAAGCTCCTCGGGGCGTGCCGACAAGGACAGCCAGGGTGTGCTATGGAAGGCAGCAGGGTGTGCCACCGAAGGGGGCATAGAAAGTGTACCACTGGGAGGCATTGACAGCGTGCCGCTAAGGGCACTTGCAGGCATGCTGCTGAAGAAACCTGCAGGCGTGCCGCTGAAGAAGCCTGCAGGCATTTCGCTGAAGAAGCTTACAGGCGTGCCGCTGAAGACACCCAAACTGGGTGTGCCGGTGGAGTGTCCAGGCCGAGCGAGCCGCTGGAGGGCCACTGGAAGGGTGTGCCGCTGGAGCGCCAGGGGAGTGTGCCACTGAATGGGCACGGGAGCATGCCGATGAGCGGGAGGCTGGGGGTGTGCCGTGATGAGAATGTATGGATGCTAGATCTATAATCAGAGACCTAGATCCCTACAGATGGAGTGTTTGTAAGAGATCCAGAGGGGGGTGAATGGATCTATCACCCTTTTGAAAACTACGCAACTGAAGTAATTGCAGAATATAAGATAACTACTGCAAAACAAAGAGTAAGACTTAGTTGCAATCAAACTAAAGTAAATAAACCAGATCTGGTCTCGAGCGGTCCTAATCATCACTACCACACGTTTTCTTATACACACATAGCTCATCTTCATTCTTAACGAAGTCATAAGACTAGATGGCTTCATCAAATCTTAAAATCTAATTGTTAGATGCTTGCTTCAATCCATAAATGGACCTCAACAACCTACATACCTTTTCTGGGTGCTTCTCGGATATGAATCCCTCAGGCTATATCATATATAACTCTTCCTCAAGGTGTCCATTGAGGAAAGTGATTGTTGCTTCCGCCAGCCTTTGCGATGCAACGAAGAGAAGTCGGTGACCACGGTGAGATGGGGGATAAAGCGTTTAAAAGAAAATAAGGGAGTTGATGTTATCCCAGAAATATTCTCCTTTGTAGCCATATGCCTCTCACGGTAGTACCGTACACTCACATTTTACGGAAGGTCGAGAGGGGTCGACTTGCACATGAGATTTTCAGGAAGATTAGAGAACTGGATAGGGTGCGGGCATGCCAGTCGACTTCTCAGTGATCTCCTATGGAACTGAAGGTTGACTGGGGAAGTGTCACCAGGACGCAACACGTGGGCTCGGGGTAACGAGTGACACGTGGAGAGAAGGGAGGTTCCAGGGGTGCGAGTGCAAAGATGATTGTGGGGATTCATGTACGAGATGGCTTTTCCCACCTACTGTAAGAAGTCGGTGTTTATTTACATAGGATTGAATCCAAACACCTTTGTTCCTTGCTGAAGGAGAGTCTGGATGTGTTTGAAGCCATGGATAGAGGACCGAGGGGCACCCTGCAACTATAGGGGGACCATCACACTCGACTAGGAAGGTAATTGGCTTGAGTTGGGGAAACAAGAGGCACGCTGAGGAGTGTGGAGGTGAGACTGAGACCGGGGTGCAGATATGCATATTTAACTGGCTTAATGCTTTATAGGTGCCACATGGGTCTTACAAGCAGGCTGAAAGGGCCAAAGTACATCTGGTGCAAGCTGCGGGATAATTCTGACATGCGGGTCAGTCCCCGGGTCAATACAGGATAAAGTGAATATCCACGTATTTTTACAGATGGTCCCCACAAGGAGCTAGGGACGTGCCTGACTTTTTGAGGGAGGGCTAGACAGGATGGCAGGGGCAGACTCTGGTTAGCGCCTGAGGGAGACTGGATGTAGCTCGAGAAGAGCAGTCGGGTAAGGGTCCCAGAAGGCGGATGTCTTCATACCGGGCCTTAGGGCCGGTCCCGAGAATGTTACTTCTGGGCCAGGGTCTAACAAAGTCGGGTTAGCTGTCGGGATCATCGGTGGCCGGCTTGGGGTGAGCGATAGGCGCGTGGTCTGATGGAGGGAGTAAATCTGGCATTATGGTGTGTGCGTTGCTATCATAATGCATCATACACGGGCAGACCTGATGGAAGCATCCGTAGAAGTGTTTCTCTGGTCGGGTAAAGCTGTAAGTCCCCAGCGCAAGCTGTTAGTCAGCGGGTTGTTGGCAAGCTGTGGTGCCCAGTGGATTAAGCTGTGTATCAGTGGAGTAAGCCACATTCCAGTTGGAATGTAGGGAGGACGTAGATCTCACATTTGAGATCGAACCACCTTAAAGTTCCTTGTGTACTGTGCGATTGGAATTGTGGTTTGCTTTGTGTTCATCTTTCTTTCATCACCCAGTAGATGCTTGATTAGGACCGCACGAGAACAGATCTGGTTGATCTAATTTAGTTTGATTGCAACTGAGTGTTACTCATTGTTCTTCAGTAGTTCTAGTTATTTTCGCAATTATCTCAGTTGTATAGTTTTTAAAAGGGTGATCGATCCATTCACCCCCCTTTGGATCTCTTACAGACACTACATCTGTAGGGATCTAGGTCTCTGATTATCGATCTAGCGTCCATATATTATCATCATTAGAAGGAGGGGTGAGGACTAAAGCCTCGAAAGTAGTGGGAGAAAGGGCAGATGCCCAAAGCAGTGGATGTGGAAGAAGTCGGGTAAGACCCGGGATCAGAAGAGATTACGAGGAGGAATTGGTAGATGGAGAGAGGTGAATCCGGAGGGTCTAGAAGAAGAGGTGGAGAATTATGATGGGAAGGAGAATCTGGAGGCTCCAGAGGGAGAAAATATTGAGGGACACGATGCCTCAGAAAGAAGCATGAAAAAAGATGATGGAAGAGGAAAAAGAGAACGAAGGACGCGATGTCCTGGAAAAGTAGGAGGATAAATCGGAAGAGAGATGGGAAAGAATGGGTGTGATGCCCGGAAAAGATGGTGTAGTAGAAAGAAGAGTCCAGAGGATCTGGAGGGAGAAGGTATGAAGGGGCGTGATGCCCAGATAGGATGTCCGGAGGCTCCGGATGAGGAAGGTATAAAAGGGCGCAATGCCCTTGGGGGAGAGAAAAATCTGGAGGGACACGATGCCCTAGCGAGAGTGAGAAGCCCGGAGGACCCGACCATGAGGGTGTGTAGGGGTGCGATGCCCGAAGAGGGAGGTCCAGAGGTTCCGGAGAAATGAGATGGGAAGGGACACGGTACCCTGAAAGAAGATTGGAGGGGGCGGAATACCCAGGAAGGAAATCTGAAGGGTCAGGGAATGGAGGTGAGGAGGGGCGCGATGCCCTAGAATGGAGATCCGGAGGTTCCGGAGTGTCACGCCCCGAGCGCGGAAGATTACTCGAAAGTGACGTGACGATGTCTATAACAATCATGTCAATCAGAGCGTAGTGCATTCAACATATACAGACAGAGTGCGCAAAATAGATTTAACCTAAATCTTTATTCATAACCATGTTTCTCTCAAATAGTATGAAAGCCACTGACGCTTATGCCTTCAGGCCGGGAGCTGTTGAATTTATAGATTATGTGCTGCAGCAGTATGCTCTGATCCTGGTAAATGTCGGTGTCTTCCATAGTGTATATGCTTCCCGATACCGGTATCCAATCTCCCGAGGACTGTGCTGTGGGATGATCGAAGTCTTTTGTCCAGAATATAATACTTTCTATACTGCAGAGGGAGAAACTTCACTGGATCTCTGGAGTCTATCCCAGCTGAGTGGCTTACCAATAAACGGGGAGTCGTATGAAGAGGTTTGCTTTCCCGATTGGCTGAAGGACCAGACAGATGGTAAAGGTAGATATTTTACAGGCTTCGCCTATCATTACTTGATGAAGGCGTACCGCACCCTGCTGCGTTTGATGCTTGATTCGCGGGAAGCGCGAAAGTTGGAGAGAAGAGGTGCCTGTGGATGGGCACATGGCTTCAATATTTCTTTGGTGGGGAGCAACAATATGAAGACTTCTCCACAGTTGCTCTGACAGCAGTGAAGCGGAAGAAAAGGGTCCGTCGCCGTGCGGCTTTCCCGTCAAGGGAAGGGCGACAAGGGGGCCCAAACCCCGCAGGTGTTGACGCAGTCACGCATTGTGCTGTGTATCTAACTTATTGGCTTTGCTCGTTCGCTCTCCCTCAGGGTGACGAGACTGTTATCAGGCCAGAGGTGATTTATCCCGCTTGTTTGATGGCCCGGGGGATGAAACTGTCCCTATGCCTGGTGGCTTTATGCCTCATTTACAACATGCTGGGGGATCTACACAAATCACGCATCCCCAGAAATTCACGAACAGTTGGTCTAGTGCACTTTTTCAACGCCTGGGTCTGCACTTTATTTCCTGAGGCAGCTCCCCGATCGCTTCAGTCTGATCGTCCTGTGCCGAGGATGATCGAGTTTGCTAGTGTCGAGCCATCTTCGACTGCAAACTAGCTATTTGCTATTCGGGGGAAATTAACCACAGTTCCTGCGGACTCCCCTAGAGTTTTACATTTTTGGAGCCTAACAGCCAGCTCCAGCCCCCTTGTGAATAAGATGCGGTAGTGCCGTTTGTTTGAGATAGAGGAGTTTATTCATCTATTCGCTAGCACCAAGTTCACCAGACCCATTCTAGAGTCAGAGCTGATTGATTGGGCACTGGCCATTCGCCCTAGTGTCCTCATCTTTAGGAAGAGTGGCCTGCTGTGGCTGGAGCCGTACTATCCTTTTCGCTTTGGCAAGAATTTTGGGTATGACCAGTAGATTCCTTCTTCTTCAGCCCGATTTAATCTTCCGAACAGGCATCAGGCTGGCTAAACAACCAGGGAAGAAGCTCGTATATGGTGGGATTATTTCCACCGCCCGGAAGATGTGTCCTTCACGGGGTCCCTTGAAAGCCCTGCGTAGTCCCACTGGGTTACCATTCTACATAATATCGCCATTACGGGCCTTACGCCCGAATCGGCGTAGAAATTCTTCCTTTGCATTAGCATTACCTTCTTGCTAACGAATAAACAACTTTCTCGGTGTAAGACTTTGTGTCCCAGCCAACTTTTACACAATATCGCCATTACGGACCTTACGTCTGAATCGACACAGAAACTCTTCCTTTGCGCTAGCATTATCTTCTTGCTAATGAATAAACCCTTCTTCGGCGTAAGACTTTATGCCCTAGCCAATGCACTTACGTAATATCGCCATTACGGGCCTTAATTGGCATAGAAATTCTTCCTTTGCGTTAGAGTTATCTTCTTGCTAACGAATAAACCCTTCTCTCGGCGCAAGTCTTCGTGCCCTAGCCAAAATTTACACGATATCGTCATTATGAGCCTTATGTCCGAATCAACGTAAAAATTCTTCCTTTGCATTAGCATTACCTTCTTGCTAACGAATAAACCACTTTTTCGGCGTAAGGCATCGTGCCCCAGCCGACCTTTTACATAACATCGTCATTACGGGCCTTACGTCCGAATCGGTGCAGAAACTCTTCCATTGCGTTAGCATTATCTTCTTACAAACGAATAAACCCTTCTTCGGTGCAAGGCTTTATGCCCTAGTCGATGTACTTACACAATATCGCCATTACGGACCTTACATCCGAATCGGCACAGAAACTCTTCCTTTGCATTGGTATTATCTTCTTGCTAAAGAATAAACCCTTCTCTCGGTACAAGGCTTCGGGTCCTAGCCAGAATTTACACGATATCGCCATTACGGGCCTTACGTCTGAATCGATGCAGAAACTCTTCCTTTACATTAGCATTACCTTCTTGCTAATGAATAAATCACTTTCTCGGTGTAAGGCTTCATGTCCCAGCCGACTCTTACATAATATTGCCATTACGGATCCTACGTCTGAATCGGCAGGAATTCCTCCTTTGTGCTGGCATTAACCCCATTGCCAATGAATAAACCCTTTCTATCGGTGCAGGGCCCCGTGCCCTAGCCAACTATCATGTGCTATCATCTAGGGTCGAGCATCGCATGATTGACCCATCCTCATTTTTTCACTCTATGTTTCAAAAAAAAATAAAATGATGAAAAATAAAAATAGGGCTTAAAATAGAGGTGCCCCACCAGACTTGTTCCTACACTAGGGCAAGGGCAAAAATGGCGATAACTTGGCTGTGGCGAAAACCCGGAAGGGCATTGCAGGTAAAATCGGATACCCCGCCACGTGAAAATCAGAAAGGGCGCGTGGAGAAAAGCAAGAGGGGATTGGCTTCGATGAAAATCCGAAAGGGCGCCTGAGTCAGTACCCCGCCCTCCCTGATGATCCCCAAGCTAAAAAAAAAGGAACAACAACAGAGAGAGGGTAGGGGGATGCAGCAATGGCGATGGTGGAGGTACGGTGGGCAGGGAGAGTTTTACAGACAGAGGGAGACGGAGGGGGCTTACCAGATTGGAGAGGATGGCGTGGAAGATGGCGACAAGGGACACCGGCGGCGACGACGAGGATGGCTTCGATGGCAATGGCGAGGGTAGCTCTGGCAGTGACACTGACGATGAGGATGGCTTCGATGGTGATGGCGAGGGGGGCTCTGCGGGCAATGCCGACGATGAGGATGGCTTCGACGGTAATGGCTCTAGCCGCGACGATGAGTACGACACTGGCAGTCTCTCCTCGGTAGGGAGATGGTGGAAAGAGAGAGTGAGAGGGAGAGTGGGGGCAAGGGTTCATGATGACTGGAATGGGGGCAAGGGGGGAGGGGTTGGCGATGACTGGAAAGAACACTTCACACGGATTTCAAACGGACCATTTTCCTTTTGAAATTTCACACACATTTTAGACGGATCCAATTCCGTCTGACATTACAGATGCATCTTCGAACGAAATACCTATCCGTCGCATGGATTGAATATTTCAGAATTTCATTTGAAATAGAGATGACATTTCAGACGGACATAATCCGTGTGAAATTTTCGTCTGAAATCTCACTTTTTCTTGTAGTGAGAGAGGGAAGGGCAGCTAGGGTCTTGGCCGCCCAGCAACCTGGGTGGCCAGACCTCTAGCCGCCTAGCAGTCCTAGGCGACCAGGGTTCTGGCCGCCCATCACTGGGGTGCACGGCCACTCCTGTGGCCGCCCACTGCCGGGTTCGTAGAAGCAAACTGAACTCCACGCGCAGTTCGATCTGGAGCCACATTCGCCTTGATGTGAAGGGGAAAGCGAGGGGAAACAACCCCCGTGCATTCCTACATCCGGAAAGCCAAATCCAAATGACAATCGGATCCTCAATCGACCTAAACCTTCACTCGTCCTGAACATGATCATTCCCTGCCCCCCAAAATGCAAAGCACTCACACTCGACCTCACCGAAACACAGAATCGTTAGAGAAAACACGCGAGAGTGTTAGAGATTCGTCCCCCTACCTTTTCGAAGCTTTTAACATCGAAAACCATGCAAAAATGTTGATCTCCCGCACGGTCGACTCCCACGGCCACGATCGCCTCTGCCTCGCCGCACGCCACATCCCTTGGCTTCGTCCTCGTTGCACGCCGCTGCCGCCACATGTCCCCTCGCTGCCGCCGTCGGGCGCCGGAGGTGAGAGAGAGAGGGAAGGAGAGACAAGAGAGTGATGGAGAGGAGAGACGCGAGAGAGTGAGAGATGAGAGAACGGAAGGGGAGAGAGAGTGTTGTACAACTAACTGAATAAGTAAAGACAGTTAAGCAAGATGCCAATTATAATTTAAACACGAGAGTCAGAAACTAAATCTACCAATAGAATAAATTTCCACATTTCCAAGTGATAGAAGAGAGAAAAGAAGACCACCAGAAAAAGAAACCAGATGCGTCCACTAATGGCTTACACTGCGTCTCAAGTATCTACACAAGCCTGGAATGCGGCAAGTGAGACATGTAATAGTACCAGAAGACAAGAACTAGTCAGGATCACACTCGTCAGTGTCAGTCCAAGTCCCTGACCACGTGTGCACACACAGGCTCAATGCCTTGAGCCAGGCCTCTAGTTAGTTTTTCCCCCAGTAGGACGCTACTGCCAAGCAAGGGGGCCCACGGGAACTAGCTTAACAATGGTGAACCGGGACTATCCCGTCACCTCTCCCAGGTGGGCCGACACTAGAGGTCGTCGGGCTACGACTAGTGATTCTATCATAAGGAGAGAGAAAGTAACTCTATTGGGACATAAAAATGTGCCATAGTTCATAAAATACTTTAAACATGGCGATCATGCATCATGAAACATGAAATTAAATAGCTAGAATTGAAATGATAATCTGTAAGAAATATACGGCCGACAATAGGCCGCTACTGTTTAAAAATGGTTGAACGACGGACCGTCCTATTAAACTACGATCTCCCACTAGACCATGCCACAAAGTTCACACTGCTATACATATGTACACGGTCGTAGTCCGGCCGTGAATGGGTAGACGGTTCCGCGATTGGCCGCCCAACAAATATAAACGGTGCCACATTGGGCCGTGCCATTTCCAACACCTTACCGGTCAAAGGTCAAACACTGTCTATATGTCGACTGCTCCAGTTTTCATACGGTCCATCAATGGACCGCTCAGTACATGAACATGGTCTGGAGTAAGACCGTGGATGTTGAACGGTCTCTGGTAGGACCATTTACCCACCAGAGGGCCGAAAACGTGGTATCTCCAACGGGATACCCTCCAATTGGACTCGAATCGACGGGAAATGAACATTTAGCATGTTCCCTGTCATTCCACCATCATCCCATAGCAGTTAAATGGCTAAAAACTCAGCAACAATGGCCATGGATGGATTAAAACATAATTAGACGATGTTCATGCTCCGAAGACATAACGACAATGTTCGGGCTATTTAAGACATAAAGACAATGGGCATTGGCAGGAAAACGATCCTAACGAGGTTGGGTATCCATCCCCCTACCACTTGCAAGCCGAAAATGTCGATCGAGCCGAGGGAGCCGTGCCGTTCTTTCGTGGTTCCTCGCCTCCAAGGGCCGTGGTTCGCCACCACGTCAATTTCAACGCACTCTTCCCGCCTCGGGCTCGCCGACATTTTTGTGGCTTTGTTTTGCAGGAGATTATCAATAGGACGTGAGGCCCTCGCTTCCTATCCGGCTAGGAGGTGAGGAGGTGTACCCACGATCAATTCCCCGTATCCTTTCAAGCGTGATCTCACGTGGTAGCGGCTTCCCTTCGGGCCGCATCTTCTTCCTCATTTCCCAAGGTACGCAGTAGGTTTCTATTTATCAAAGCATCTATCTCCTACTGCTATTCCTTGGGTGGCGATCACGGTTCATTTCTTTTCTTCATCACCCCTTTGCTTTCCATTATCTATATTTCATGTTTATATGCATTGTTTATATGTGCATAGTTAGTATATGGGGCGGGGAGATAGATATAAACATTTACTATCTACAGGCACCCGACTGCCAGCTCCTCCAATCACGTCGGGGCCTGCGATGCCTGACCACTCAATAGCCTCAGTCATAATGGTGCCTCCGGCACCCCGACTGCCAGCTACTCCAGTCACATTGGGGCCTGCGACACCCGAGCGCTCAGCTCCCTCAGTCACAACGGCGCCCTCAGCACCGGATTGCCAGCTACTCCAGTCACATCAGGGCCCCCGGCACCCGACCACTTAACAGCCTCAGTCACAGCGGTGCCCTCGACACTTGACTGCCAGCCACTGCAGTCATATTGGGGCCGGCGACACCCGATCGCTCAACAACCTCAGTCACAATGGTGCCCCTGGCACCTAACTGCAAGTTACTCCACTCACATCGGGGTCCATGACGCCCGATCGCTCAACAACTCCAGTCACGATGGCACCCCCAACACCCAAATGTCTGGTCCAGACAGCGTCGGGCCATGCTATCTCTAACGACGGCCAACAACTCTAGTCCCACCGGTGCCCATGACACCCATTAATTCCAAGCTCAATGGCTCTTGGTCATTCCAATCATGGCGATGCTCACGCCGCTCGACCGCTCTAGTCTTAACAGTGCTCGGTCGCCTTTGCCTCAACAACGCCCGGCTGCTCCAGTCACAGGTGGTGCTTGTGCCATTCGGTCGCCTCGATCTTGATGACGCCTAACTACACCAACACAATGGTGCCCACGGCACCCATACTACCCCGACCTCGACACTGTTTCATGTCGGGAATACACTGTGATGCCCCTCGGGTGGCAGCCTACTAAGTCATGGGTCCTTTGACAGACGTGATGTATGAATGTAGAACTACCCACACAATAATGTAATGACCTGGGGACCGTCACAAATGATGAAATTGTCCCGTGGCTTGCAAGCACTTGTAATTGGGCTTTCATGCCCCCATATAAATACCTTTCATGGCATATAAGTCATGTAATCCAGTCGGGGAGTCGATCCCCCTCCTTGTCAGAACTAGCCTCTCTGCCCCCAGTTATCCCTGTTGTGTTGCTGTTGCCCTGTCGCTGTTGCACGGATGAAGCCCTCCCGACGTCACAGCTCCCAGGGTCCCTGACTCTTTCTTTGACAATAGAAACAAAGGTGTTCAAGCTTCGCCCGATGTAAAATAAACACCGATCACTTTCGATCGGTAGGGAAGATGTCTAGTACACGAGCCCAACAATTGTCTACACTTGTACCAATGGAACCTCCTTCTCTCCGTGTGGCGCATAACATCCTATGCTCACGTTCCGTCCCCTGGCGGCAGATCCCCAGTCAAACACTTGGTTCCACTGGTGATCGTTGAGAAATCGACTGACATGTACGCATTCCATCAGCCATCTCTATCACAGTATTCCAGATCGATTAACCATATGTCGTTCCTTCCTTTGCGTTCCTATCATTCTTTTCACGCTCCTTTCAATAGCCCCAGAATCCCCACGTGCTAAATCGACCCATCTCGGCCTTCCGTAAAAGGTGAGTGTGCGTCCCCGTCGTGAGGGAAAAGAACGAGAAGGGAATTCCCCTGTGCACGTGAACAACCACATGGCAAGGATGAGAAAAATATTCCTTTGACATCATATCTCAGATCATGTGCCAATCGTATGCTCCCTTGGTCCACGTGCCAACTTTCAGTCATTCTTGTGATCACGTGCCACTTGATCAGCCATTCTGGAAACACGTGTCCATCACTGGGTGACTTGGGATCACGTGTCTCAGCCTTAGTTAGATCTCACGTGCTTGCTTGAGTTCTGCCCTTCAGGTGTTTGATAGAGTTCCTGTAAAAGAGTGAAGGCATTTCATCAAACACCTTATACGTTAGAGTTCATACTTAGGCAAGAATTAGATAGAACATATGCTAAGACCAATGATATGAATGTACATGAATGATGCCTTAAGAAAGTGGACAAAGATGCTCAGACTTAAAAACATGCTCAGACTTATATGTGCACAGACTTGAAACTGTGCATGGACTTAGAGACCTGAATGAGCATAGACTCTTCAACGTGCACTGACCTCATAGAGACCTAATATGCACAGACCCAAAACATGCTCAGACCATGTGATGTTGAAGGTAAACATTGCGCAGACCTTATACTGGAATATGCTCAGACCTGAAGGTGCTTGGACTTCTTTACATGCGTAGACCTGGAGTCCAAATGTGCACCGACCCTAGACATGAGCAAGGAAAATGTGCATCAACCTTGTCTATGTACAAGGCAGATGTGCATCGACCTTGTCTATGGTCCTACAAGATGTGCACCAACCTTATATGCATTCAAAGAGAATGTGCACCGACCTTCCATGCAGTCTAGCAAATGTGCTCTGACCTTAGTATGCAATCTAGCAAATATGCACCGACCTTATATGATGTCTAACAAATGTGCGTCGACCTTAGAGATGACTAACGGAGTTGCTATCTAACATGATGTGCACCGACCTTGATGGGTCACTAGCATCGATCCTGATAAGGCATTCTGCATGTAAAGTGAAATGTGCATCGACCTGATTATGCCTTCTGCATGCAAAAAGGAAATGTGCATCGACCTGATTATGCCTAGAGACATATGTGCACCGACCTTACACCGTTAAGACCAACACATGCATCGACCTTAGTTCACACAAGATGCAAACATGCATCGACCTTGGATGAGCATCGACCTTGGTCTGTGCTGGATGTGCATCGACCTTATATGTGCATGAGAGCAACCAAGCGTCGACCTTATAGCATATGAGAGCAAAGTAGCATCGACCTTACTCTGTTGGAGAGCAAAGTAGCATCGACCTTACCTTGCATAATAGCGCCATGTGCATCGACCTTATAAACTGACTTCACACATATGCATCTACCTTATGTACACAGCTACAGTGCATGCATCGACCTAACAGTGTAGGATGCAAGATGTGCATCGACCTTAGTATGAGACTTATGAACATGCCCCGACCTGTGTGAAGGTGTGAACAGTGATAGCATAGACCTTATGAGCAAGCAACCAGTATATGCATCGACCTTCATGTGTAGCATGCATTGACTTTCACACTTCAAGCTGACATGTGCATCTACCTTACTTAATGAGGAAGGTATTTGCACTGACCTGTATGCTTTAGTCTGAGATGTACATTGACTTTACCTGTCAAAGAGCTGACTCACAATCTGATCAGTTGACCTACATTGACTGGCATTGACCTATGTTGACTTTCTATTTTTCATGACTTTTGACCTTTTATTTTTCATACTACTATATATAATGAGATGAGATCATTAATTCATACCTCAAGATTGAGTATAATGACTCATAATGATTGACATCATCAAAATCACAGAGACACGTGAGCGACGTATAGCCCCTAGGGACTCTTGGAGTCGGGTTTAGTGCCACCCTTAGTCGTGTGTTGCTGGTCGTGTCAATCTTAGAGTCCGAGGCCCGCACCACATAGAGTCGGCTCCCCTGTCCGTCCCGCATCACATACCAACCAGGTTTTATAACGACCCTCCAGCAAGTCGGGGCCACCCCCGACCCTCAGACACATGGCGACGAGCCGTTTCCCTTTAGCTCTAGGGCCAACCCAGAGCTACTCTGTCAACTAGCAACGTAACGTGGCACATATCTCGAGGCCCAGCCCATATGCCCAGAATGCCTCTTCTCAGCTCCCATGAGCTCACATCTTCAGCCCAAGGCCCATTCTAAGGACCCTCAGCCAGTTATCCGGGCCGTTTGACGATTCGGGGTGCGTCGAGCATTTACCCGAACACCTTGCGAGGGCAACTACGACTCGACGACAACAGCCCCCTGTGGACGTGTAAAATTACACGTCCATATGTCCCTACCAGTCCCATAGCAACAATAATTTCAACCGAAGAGACCGTGGAGAACACGTCCCATCTGGACTCTCCGAACAAACAACACACTGTCGTGAAGCCATTCTCGGAGGCACGACAGTGAAGAGAAACCGACCCCTGGGAAACTCACTACTCATGGGCTCCTGAAGAGAACCAGGTGGATCATCAATCTTGCCCAAAATGGGCCCAAAATCCAGCTTTAGCCACACCATATGCCCCTTCAAGGGCACGCTTTGCGTAGCCTTCAACGACACACCAAGCGCCCCCCTTTAGCGGCACACGCCCGAACGGCCCTTCGTCGGCACGCTCACGCGAACCTTCGCCGGCACGCCCATGCGGAGGCTTCGTCGGCACGCCCAGTGACCCTTCGTCGGCACTCCCTTCGGGGCCCATTCGCCGGCACACCCCCTGTGCCCCCTTCAACGGCACACCCAGGCCAAAGCTTTATTCAGCGGCACACTCCTTGTGTCCCTCAGCAGCACACTCCTTGTGTCCCTCAGTGGCACACTTTTTGTGTCTCCCAGTGGCACACTACTCCAGTCCTTCAGCGGCACGCCATGACCTCCCTCCAGCGGTGCGTCCGACGGAAGAAATCTCACGCCATCCCCTATGGATTCTTGGTGCGCAACGAGTTAGCTGAGATGTCGACTGGGGATTAAGGCACGCTGCCTACCGCCTGCCACCAAGGACGCCCAAGTCAAATCCCCGTTAATGCCTTCACGCTCCCGCGTCCGCCGCTCATGTTCGAAGACTCCCGTCACTGGGAGTATAAAAAGGCCTCTTCATCGGCAAACAAAAAAGGGGACATAGAGACAGACACAAGGTAGACAACAGAGGAGAGAGATACTGATGGGGTCATCACCATCGCGTAGAATCTGAAAAAATGGAGATGAAGAACACATAAAAGGAGGGAGCTTTACCTGGGAGTTTGGGTGATTTTTTAACCCGTCTTTGAGGAGCCAGAAAGAACTAGGTGGGTGTGTGCGATGCTGTGACCATGCAGAAACAAAATATAGATGCTATGCAAGAGAAAAATGAGAAAAGCAATGAAGCACTTGAAGAACAATGAAGAACGATGAACAAAAATCAGCGGGGATGAGAAAGACGAGGAGGACGACGTGCATCCCTAGTTAAAGACAAGCCCAAGATGTAGCAGCACTTCGTGGTAAGCTCCATAAATCTCCCTCCCTCGAGTCATAGGGCTTGGGGTTGTATTTATAGGGATTAGGAGCCCTAGCTCGGAGATAGGGGATAAACCCTAGAAATCAGAGTCCTAACTCAATAATATGATGAGATCTCAGTGAGATAACGATCCTAAGACATCTAGATGCCCTCTTGGATCGAAAAAGCCATGAAATTTGATGCAAAATAGGACTCTAGAGGCCTCAAGATCGAAGGTCGATCAAAACAGGAACTTCTAATATCGTAGCCTATCATGTGACCGTGTTTATAAAGAACGCGATAGACTAGGAAACAGCGACCATGCCAGACGGAGAAAGCCAAGAAATAGGTTGACACACACGAGCTCTGGGTTGACGTACCAACCTTAACAGGTCGACTCTACCAAGACACAGTCTATCGTACGACTACTTTCATAAGGGATGCGACATAGCATGGCACCGCGACCACGTTAGAGGAAAAAATCAGAAATAGGTCGACACACAAGGGTCATGGGTCGACACATCATGCCCAAATCAGTCGACTAAATTAATGCTGACGTGTGGTCCATCGTACGACTGCCTTTGAAAGAACACGATCGATAGTAGAACCATGATCACACCAAAGGAAATTGGTTGACAGACACGGGATTACAAGTCAACTGAACTAGGGGTCCTAGGTCGACTAAACTAGGAACGATCGACTGAACTTGGGTAGAGATGGTCGACTAAATGACTGCGGCCAAGTGGATGCGGCTGATCAGCCAACCGTGACCAAGACCTAGTGGCCAGGCCACTGGGCTTAAGAGTAGTGTGAATCATGAGCCTATGGAGGACCCTAAAATCAACTAGGGACGAGCCCAAAAATCCATCGACAAGAGACCTGATGGCTAAGGATAATTCGGGGCATCAACTAAGATGAATAAGATATCAACTCAACCTGTGGGCATGAATTGGGTGTCTATAGTTAGTAGTTAAAGGGTTTACACAAAAAGCCAACATAAACTACTTTGATCTATATTCACCTGTTGCTATGATCGCGACAGTTATAATTTTGATTGTATTAACATTCATATATACATTGACCAAACCTGGAACCTAGAGACTGAGTCTTTTATTTTCTTGAGTCTAGCTAGTGTCGTGAGTCGTGCTATTTTCTCTTCCTTATTCTTCTATTAGAGTCTATTATTGTAAAAGTGAGTCAAAATTATATTCTTGTTTTCAAGTATCAATAAAAATTCATATTTTTCTCAAATTAATGGCCCCCATGTGTTTAATTGTGATTATTTATTTTTGCTCTTGTTATCATGACTGTTTCACTGTACGTTCCGAGCACTGCTTCCCGCTGCTATCGGTTCGGGGCGTGACACATGTTCCAAGTCCCACCTTTGGTCCCTACAGTGAGTACCCCCCATCATGTGATGCATTTTACTATATAATACTACGCTATTAGATCATGTCAAGGACATTGCAGCTTGAATGAATCTAAAATTTGAGTTTTCCTCTAACAAAAATAGTGATAATTTCATATGAGTTTTGGTCACACAGATAGGCTGTTGGGTTGCCATAGCTTGGGGATGATGGTTCCATTTAGTGAATCAGTGTGTTGATAAATGGGATCCAACTCAATATCCAGCACCCAAAATTGGTATCCTAACCCATTCTTGACAATCAAATAATATTATCCTTCGCTACCTTCTATTTTGGTTTGTTTTATTTTTTAATTTAAGCCCAACATACATTCAAGTAGGACCTTGATATAACTATGGAAGATCATTCACTTAATTCGATTGTGAGAACTACTATACTCCAACTCTAATTAATATGAGATATTCCATTCCAGATTGAGTACTCAGATTCTTTGAAGCCATATCGAGTTGTTTCTTTGGAAAAGATCATTGTTTGGATTTTTATCCTCGATCCTTCCTTTTTACTCCATTGGATCCACCTTAGTAACAACATTTCCACATTGCCTGGTAACCACCCCCCAATGGTGAAACCTGTAGGTTTACGACCTCAGATACTTCCACGCACAGAAGTTGATCCCTTTAGCTACTCATGCTTGAGTGCACATTACTCCTTTTGTTATTTATTTCTCCATTCAAACAATTGTTGATTTCGGAAAGCCTTCTTCAAGGTTACTTCATTGAAGCTTTGGAAATGTTCCAAATCATGTACTGTTAAGAGCGTGTCTCATCACACCTTGGCATCTACTTTTCAGTCCACTCTTACTTCATTTCATTACATTCCATTTCATTTCATTTCATTCCACTTTATTTAACTCTGCATCATTCTCTTGTAAAGTAGATGCCAAGGCGGGACAGCAATAAACACGCTATTTGTGACACCACATTGAGTAAATCTCATATCACATTGCAATGTCCCAAAGGGACTCTCATTATTGAACTATTTGAGTGATTTTTTTGATTTTTTTGAATTTTCTTGGAGGTGTCTTGATGTCGACCCTTAACCCATGCATCCATAAACACTCCTGTTTCCGGCACATATGGCCACTAAAACACCCATTAATGCCAACAGTCCAGTTTGGAAACTTTCAAAACCCCGTCTCGCTGTGGAGTGATTCCCCCATCCTTTCCCTGAAAGGGTGGGTGCTCTCCTGCGATGCAGACATAGGTATATCTACATGGGAGTTCCCAAACTGCTACCAAACCAGTACAAAGCAAAAAAAAGATGGTGAAGACATGCACCCAAAATGGTGATAAGAAAATCCTTTTTCATTGCAAAAATGATGATACAATTGGATCCCTCAAGAGGGGCGCATTACAAAATATGGGGTAGCTAAGACCGTCGGAAGATGTCCTCGAAATCAATAATTCTGATGTACGGGGCTGCTCCTAGTTCGTGAAGGCGGGCTTCTTTCTCCTGGAGGCAAACTGATTCGTCCTGCAGTGACGCCACTTGTCCCTCCAACAAGGCTATCTCCTCAGCACTCTGGGATTGATTCATCTCTACCACCGATAGTTTCACCTCGAGAGCACTTAATTCTGCTCGCAGTTCGTCTATCCGACTGCGCACGAATTGTGCCCGAGCAGATGAGGCCTCCAGCTTGGTTCTATGCCCCTGAAGACTTGAATTCAGTTCTTCCATATTGGACCAGTAGTCAGCTCGTTGCAGCTTAAGGGCCACCAATCTATCATTTGTAATGTGCCCCAAGAAGTCCCGACGATTTACAAATTTCAGCAACAACAGCACACGTTAGGTCCATATTTCTAGGGGGCAACCCAGTGCTTGCAAGCCAACTGTTAGGCGCTCAGCCACCTCCTTTAGTTGCAAATAAGTTAATGCCAGTTGAGATTCCACTACCCGGCACAACATCTCTAAGTTCTGCCAGATGAAGTCTTCTGATGAAGTGAAGCCTAGGGAAGTTGCTGGAGCTACTTCGAAGGTGACTTCACTGTCAATATCTACCCACAAGCCTATGTCTGGCTTGGAAGATGGAGATGGAACGGTCACCGAGGGAGGTGAACTAATCTCTTTGGCAACTTCTTCATGAGCTGCTGCCTCCTCCACTACTAAATCTTCAAGAGCTACTTCCAGAGGAACTGTTGGAGATGGTAGAGACTCTGACTCTATTGCTGGTACAGATGGGACTGTGAGTTCAAGTGCAGCAGTCATTACGATAGTAGGGACAAAGGCGGAACCTCTGGCCGGATCTATTTCGGCCCTCAGCTCTTAAGCCCCACCTAGAGCAGAACTCTCTCCTAATGCCCCCAGCTCCAGTGATGATATATCAGTTGCCGATTGCACCCTCACTAGCACGGGGCGAATCACGGCAGTCACCCCTGCGGAAGTTGTAGTCACAGGGAGCAGTGCACCTAGGTTATTAAATGAACTTTTGGTTAATTAAATTAGTATGAAAGCCAAATGATAACCAATTAATTAGGCCCACTTACACTAGGCCCATAAACCTAATTCTATGCTTTTAGGCCCAAGTCCATATCTAGAAACGTAATTTGGGCTATTTACAGATTTAAAGTGTATAAATGTCAATTAAGGGGATAATAAGAGATGAATAGAAAAATTTGAAATTTTTAGATTAAATACCATATGGCGGTCTATCGCGAGATCGCCACTTGCTGAAGGTGGTCCAGGCGTGACCGCTACTTCGTTTCGATTGCGTGAGTTGAAGAAGTATGCAAAGCTTGGATCTTTGGCATTCGAATCCCCATGGATCGAAGTGTGTAGACATGTAAACATGTCTAGGACTCTTATGGATTGATTCTACCCCAATTTAGGACTTTTAGATCGATCTAATCCTCAAACCCTAGCAAACTCTATAAATAAAGCCCAGATTCGACCTGCGTAAACCCTTGGTTTGGCTCGCATATTTTGGAGGTAAGGAGATATTTTCTCAGGTTAGTGCCAGGCGACCGATACACACGTGTCGAGAATTTTCCCAAACACCTTGTGGGCACGCGTATCCCAGGCATTTGACAACAAGCCGAGGGCCAACCCGCGGCTCCAACACTTCAGCCACATCCTATGACAGCCCTCCAGCAAGTCGGGGCCACCCCCGAGTCCCAAATATGTGGCGACAAGCCACTTCTTTTCCCGGGCCAACCCAGGATTGCTCCTCAACTTGCTGTGTTACGCGACACATACATCATGAAAGCCGGGTCCACAAGCCCGGGAGTCACTCTCTTAGCACTTATAAGCCCCTGCCCTAAGCCCAAGGCCAAATCTAAGGCCCGCCAGTCATTCACCCAAGCCGATCAACAACCTGAGGTGTGTTAGGAACTTCGTTGAACACCTTACAAGCGGCGACAACAATGCTACAACGACGAGCCCCCACGGGCCAATCCCAGCATCTCACAGCCCTCAGTCCTTCAAAGGACACCCCCAGATGATAAGAGAAGACCCTCAGGGGCCACGGCTCGCCCTGGGGGGGTTCACCCCCAGCATGGCTGCTACCCGGGGAGGGCGAACCCCCTTGGGGAGCGCACCCTCCTCCCAACCCAATGGCCCCACGGTCATCTCCCAGTCCCAATCACCCCCAATCTATGCAAGGTCAACCGGCGTACCCATTCGCGGAAGGATCCGATGATGAAAGCTTGGGATCGCATAGGTCGCACGTCAACGCTCGGGTTCCTCATAGGCACATGGCCAGTCAACCAAGTATCCTCTAGTATCCTTTTGTCCTCTTGTAGTTAGTCAAAGTAGGACAAAAATAGTATAAAATAGGATTTTTATAGTGTGAGATTGAGGAATTGCCCCACTCCATGATGTCCCCCTTCTTAGATCCCTTTGATCCATACGAGTGGAAGCTCAAGGGCTATTCCACACCCACGCACATGGAAGTCATCTCTGGGATAGGAATGCATATGCCTAGGCATACCACACCACTTGGCATGATTAGTATGTTGGGTCCATTTATTCATATCACCTACATGTCAAGTAGGAAAGATGAGTGGTCCATATTCAGGTGTAAAGGTCCTCCCACGTTCATCATTGGTCATATGTATGTTAGGGGCATTCACGGATGTCCGGGACCCCAGGCATTTGCTACGTCCATGCATACTAGACTCACCTACGGATGCCCTGGTCCTCCCAATTCCATTAAAGTCTTCTTGGCATCAAAGCATGATTGGTCTACATATGGTTGTCCTGGTCAACCCTTGCATACCATACATTTCACCCCACACCGCATCATAGTACACGACACGAGTAATCAAGCAAGCATCAAGCAATGAGCGGTGAGGTTCACGAAGAGCAGGCAAAGGCTCGTGAGCGCCACTTGGATTTCCAAGTAGGCAGCCTAGTGATGATGACTTTGGAGTGGCTCTACCCTAGAGTCACCTCCAACTTGAGGGCACGAGGATTTGGACCTTGCCAAGTTCTGAGTGGCTTTGGCAACCCGACTTACGGGTTGGACTTACCGATGGGTTTTAGGATTCACCCCATCTCCCATGTGGTGGAGCTGGCACCCTATATGGGCACCGCGGTGGATCCTAGTGAGTCCCTTTAGCCTATACCTTCCTTTGAGAGGGACACCCCCAAAAAGTCACCACAAATCAGCCTGAGAGCCCGACGTGTGCATACGGAGGTAATACTAGGCAAGAAAAGTATCATCACCAGTATGAGGGTGTGTCCGTGCCACTTTAAGAAGCTGAAGCACCATCCCCCCGCCATGGACGTGGGTCAAGTCAGGAGATCGTGGTTCGCCTGGAGCTGCCTTGGTGCACCACCTCCCTGGTGGACCCATACTGGACGGGGTCGAGTTTTCCCCACCCCGGGGGTATGATGGGGGCATCACTTATCCCTCAACATTTTTCAAAGCTCTGATGGATCGTCGGCATGCGCCATTGTGTTCTTCACACTTTTTTGAGTCAACCCATGTAATTTTCATATTTTATTTGAGTCATAAACCATGTAAATTTTCTTTTATTTGAGTCTAGTACCTAGGTATAAGGGCCATTTACCTAAGTCTTGAGTCATGTGATTAATTAAGTAGGTTAATGGGCCCAATTCAATGGGCTCGGCCCATGGGCGCCCCCCCTCTCCCCACCTAGGTAGAGATAGTCAATGGTTAATTTGACAGGGTCTTATTGTAAATTGTGGGAAGCCTATATATAGGGCAGAATGCCCAGTTCCGTGGCGAACACCTAATCGGTCGATCGAACTGCCCGAGTCGATCGACCGAAAACGGCAGGGACCTATCTGGGCTCAACCTCAGAGCCCGATTTCCACGCCCACTCGATCCCAATCGAGGGGGAAAACAACGGGGACCATTCCTCGGGTCCCAAGGCACAAAAATGGAAGGAAATAAATGGGAAAACTTCATTCGATTCGACGAAACTGTTGCACGCCCTAAAACATAGTTTTTAACCACCGACGTCAAATAAACCTCGCTCGGTTCACCTCGGCCTACCAAATCCACGGGAAATGAAGGGTACGGGTTAGGAAACCATCTCCCTACCTCCACCGAAGATTTCTCGCGTCGAGATCTCCGATTCGCAGCGAAAATGCTGTTAGAAACCCCACCGACGCCATTAACTCGTGATCGCCGCATGATGCGCCTCCACACCTCGATCCTCGACCCATCCTCGTGCTCCTCGCCCTCACGAGTCACGCCGCCTCATCCACGCCTTCCTCCATCGGCCGCCGGAGAAGAGAGGGAGAGAAAGGCAGAGTGTGAGAAGAGAGAGAGAGGGAGAGATGAGAAATAAGGGAGAGAGAGGTGTGGGGAAATATATATAGGAAAATATTTTGATTTTTAAAATTTAAAAAATATAAAAAATAAGAAAATATATCTCACGATCTTCGAAAAACGCACAATGCGCCTACAACATCTCGGAACTTGACAACACGTCGATTCACCGTACACAGAATTTCGAAGACTCGACAGTCAAATCCTGCGTAAATCGCAAAACACGTTCCGAGACTCACAGAGGCGCTCCGAAACCCACAGATTCAGACCCGAAGAATCCGGAATGTTACACTTACTCCATTGGATCTTTACCATTGGTATGACCCTATTCCTTAATTGATGCAACTTCTTGTCCAATACCTTAATGGGCCTTCCTTCTATGTCAAATCCTTCTATAATACCAGATCATCATGTTGGATCACATGAGAATAATCATACATATACCTCCTCAGCATAGACGCATGAAAAACATCATACACTTCTGCTAACTATAGAGGCAATGTCAATCTGTAGGCCACCTCTCCAATCCTTTCTAAGATCTCAAGCGAGCCAGTAAATTTGGGACTCAGCTTACCATTGATGCCAAATCTCTGAATTTCTCCAATTGGTGATACCTTCAAGAACACAAAATCTCCAATTTGAAATTCTAAATCTCTCCTCCTATTATTTGTATAACTCTTTTGCCTAAACTGAGCAACCTTCAATCTATCCTTGATTATTTAAATATTCTCAGTCATCCTTACAACAATCTTAGGACCTAAAAGCCTCTTCTCTCTAATCTCTTCCCAACACACAGGCGATTGGTTATCTAAACATGGACATACGCATACCAAAATCATAGGAAAGCATGAATAAAGTGATAGGCACTAGAGGTCCCACCGTGATCGCCAAAAAATAGAGGTTGTAGATGTTTTGTCTACCCTGCCCAACACAAATATATGCATGTATAGGCTTGAAATATGAACAAGGGGCAAAGGGGCGATGATGATAAGCAACAAACCATGATCGCCACCAAGGGTTGACAACGCCAAAAGGATGGAGAAAGGAGTGCAACGACGCCATGTACTTTGCGAAAGGATGAAGACCTGATCGCGCTTGATGAAGGGATGTGGGAAACTTTGTGAGACAGAACCTCCTCGCCTTCCAGCCGGCTAGAAGAAGAGGACCTTACATTCTTCTTGCTTTCCTGCAACTCAAAGATGAAACTAGAGATAAAAACCCATTAGAAAACCAAAGTGTAGCGTCAATCCTGGATTGCATAAAAGGGGTGTAGAAATCACGGGAGAACGCATCGAGGGAGGGTTTTTAACTCATGTGGAAGGGTGCAAATAATAGGTAGGTGTATTGTGGTGAGAATGAAACAAATAGAGAGAAAAAACATGTAGTATAATTGCGGGAATCGTGCATGCAATATGTAGAAAAATGCAAGAACAGTGCAGAACTACACAAACTGTGACAATTTTCAAAAAGAGGAAGACTAGAACTAAGAGAAGAGACAACGAAATAAAGCCCTTGTGCGTGAAAATGAAAGCTGATACTTCCCTCTCCAAGATGAGGTCGAAGAATTGAGTCAGCGTCGCAGCATGGCTTCGCCCCACGTCCAGAAAGAGTCCCCCGTCACGTAAGTGAAACAGGGTTCTATGTATAGGAGCTGGAAGCCCTAGGCTTCAAAATCTGAGATAATGACCAAAATAGGGGGGTATATGTGATAAATATCATGCTATTAGGAAGGATAATATCCCAAGATAGATAAAAATCGAGATGGGAGTCTATCCTCCTCGAAAATAGATCAACCAAGGAGTCCAAAGAGCCCTGTGGCGAAGAAATTGGAGTTCAGAATGATCTAGACTCTACAACTTAAACGTGGTCAGTCGCATGATCACGACCTTCTAGAAGCGGTCACGAGCAAACCGCGACTATTTGGGGTCATGAAATGGATAAGTGGTGCGGACACCCGAGCACAAGAGCGGTCCAGGTCGACGAGCCATCGGTACCGTGCACGGAGCACCACGTGAGTCACGATAGCTTCCATTTGGTTCGAAGACAGCCTGGAGACTCCCCCTTGAGTCTTCACATTTATCATATTTATTGGGATTTTATTTATGTGCAATGTGTGCTTATTTGATTTTATTTAGATTGTAATTTAGATTGTATTAGGGGGTTATTTACAAAATGACCATAGGTATCACCAGATCCAAATGAACCCTGAAGATGCCGAAAAGATCGCCTTTATTACTGACTTTGGCGTGTACTGCTACACCAGAATGTTGTTCAGGCTAAAGAACGCCGGAGCAACTTATCAGAGGCTGGTCAATCAGATCTTCAAAAATTAGATTGGGTGAAACGTCGAGGTCTACATCGATGACATGATCGTCAAATCACCTAAGGCTGAAGACCATTTCGCCGACTTGGCCGAGACTTTCAACAGCCTCCAGAGGTATAATATGAAGTTTAATCCTGCCAAGTGCAACTTTAGAGTCAAATCCAGGAAGTTCCTGGATTTTCTGGCGACCCAACGAGGGATTGAGGCCAACCCTGAGAAGACCCAGACCACCCTGGATATGCGGCCACCCACATGCGTCAAGGATGTTCAACGCCTAACATGAAGGATTGTTGTACTCAACTGCTTCCTATCCCGAGCGGCAGAGCGATGCCTACCTTTTTCCAAATTGTTGAGAGGGCCAAAATTGGCGTCCCTTGCCTTCACTTGGGACAATGAGTGCGAGAAGGCGTTTACCGAGCTAAAGGAATTCCTTGCATCGCCCCCAGTGTTGTCGAAGCCTGTGCCAGGAGAAACGCTATATCTCTACCTCACGACAATGCCTTCTACAATAAGCTCGGTCTTAGTTTGGGATGACCAAGGAGTGCAGAGACCGGTATATTACGTCAGCAAGGTGCTCCTTGAGGCCGAGAGGAGGTACCCCACAATCGAGAAGCTCGTGCTAGCACTGGTGACCTCGGCTAAGCGCCTTTGGCCCTACTTCCAAGGACACACCATCATGGTGCTGACCGGTGAACCTTTAAAGAAGATTTTAGCCCATCTCAAAGCTTCTGGCTGTCTCGTCAAATAGGCAATCTTGCTCAGGGCCTACAACATTTCTTACCGACCCCGCATGACCATCAAGGGACAGGCTCTAGCAGATTTCATTGCAGAGAACATTGTCCTGCTTGGGGAGACCCCCCAGCCGACGGTCAACCCGACCTGGGAACTTTTTGTGGATGGATCTTCAAGCTCGACTGACAGCAGCGCTAGTGTCTTCCTCACATCTCTGGAATAAGTAGAGCTACAATACGCTCTAAAATTTAAATTCCCAACGTCCAACAACGCCTCCGAGTACGAGGCCCTAATTTTAAGGGCCAGGATGGCAAGACGCCTAGAAGCAGAGCGAGTCAGAATCTGCACCGACTCTCAGTTAGTCGCCAGTCATATCAATGGAGACTACGAAGCTTGGGAGCCACAAATAATCAAATACCTTCAGCTGGTAAAAGAGACAGCCCTACTTTTTGAGAGTTTTTAGGTGATCCAAATAGCTCAGAAAGAAAACTCCCGAGTGGACCTCATGGGAGTCGGTATGCCGTGCACCCCGGTTCGGCCAAGATGTACCAGAACCTGAAGAGGCAGTTTTGGTGGCCTAGCATGAAGAGAGATGTGACGGAGTTTGTGGCTAGATGTTTGACCTGTCAGTAGGTGAAGGCTGAGCACCAGTGACCAGGAGGCACACTTCAGCCCTTGGAGATACCCACGTGGAAGTAGGACCACGTGACCACTGATTTCGTGTTTGGGTTACCGAGGACGTCCAGTGGGCATGATTGTATTTGGTTACTGGTGGATCGACTGACGAAGACGGCTCAGCTACTGTCGATCAAAGTCAGTTGGAGCATGTAGAGATTGGCTCATTTGTATGTGGAGCGGATCATTCCGTTGCATGGAGTCCCCATCTCCATTGTGTCCGATTGTGATCCGCGCTTCACATCGGGATTCTGGAGGAGTTTTCAGCGAGCTCTAGGCACTAAGTTGGCATTCAGCTTGGCCTATCATCCTCAGTCGGACAGTCAGTCTGAGCGGATCATCCAGACTTTGGAGGACATGTTGAGATCATGTTGCATGGAGTGGCGGGAGAGTTAGACCCACCATTTACTGTTAGTGGAGTTTGCCTACAACAACAGCTATCATTCGGGCATTGGTATGGCTCCTTATGAGGCGTTGTACGGGTGACCTTGTCAGACTCAGCTTGATTAGTTCGAAGTGGACGAGCGTGTCCTGACAGGACTAGATTTGGTGCAGCAGTGTGTTGAGGTGGTGCATGTCGTTCGGCAGAAGAGGTTGGCAGCTCAGAGCCAACAGAAGAGCTATGCCAATCAGAGGAGGCGACCTCTCAACTTTACTGTTGGAGATTGAGTTTTCCTGAGAGTTTCGCCCATGAAGGGTGTAATACGCTTCGGCAAGCGTGGGAAGCTGAGTCCCCACTATATCGGTCCTTTTCGCATTGTCGAGCGTGTTGGGGAAGTTGCCTATCGGTCACAGTTACCTCCAGAGCTATCTGCTGTGCATGATGTGTTTCATGTGTCAATGCTTCGGAAGTACATGCCCGATGATTCCCATGTTCTAGAGGATGCCGTTTGGCCTGAAGTGACCCCAGATCTGTCCCTTCCGGAGTACCCTATCCGCATTGAGGATCGACGAGAGCAGCGCCTGTGGTACAAGGTTATCCCTCTAGTTAAGGTGGTCTGACAGCGTCATTCTGGTGGTGAGGTGTCTTGGGAGCGTGAGGATGAGATGTGGCAGCTGTATCTCTATTTGTTTGCGTGAGTCTTTCCCCGTTCCTGTGCTTTTGTTCTCAAATTTTGAGGACGAAATTTGTTTAAGGGGAGAGGGCTGTGATGTCTCGGATCCTTCTCAATCCTTGTTTTTGGGTCTCAGACCTACTTTTTCAGAGCATCCAGCTCTGTCATGTCTGGAATTTCATTTCGGACATCTTTCGTGTTCGGATCGGTGCGATCCGGGGTCGTTTCGGGGGCCCGGAGGCGTTCCGTGACTTTTCCCGCGTGATTTTCCGATTTCTGGTCCGATTTCTGGCAAATCCTTTGGCACGCCGTTGCGAGTGGACGTGGTCGTTCACCTAGGCGTGAGTGGTACCGTTGCGATCGGTGCATTCCAAGAATTACGGAAACATGATTTTCCATTTTTTGATATTTTTTAAAAAATTCAGATTTTCTATAAATATCAAATCCTTTTTCTCTTTTCTTATTCTTCTTCTTTTCTTCTTCCTCTTCCTCTCCCCAGCGTGACCGCGCCCTCTCCCCCCCTCTCTCGTTCAGTCGCACGGCGAGCTCCCTCCGACTGCAGACGGCGTGGGGCGACGGCGTGGCGACGGCGAGGCGGTCGTGGCGGCGCAAAGATCGTGGGATTTCGTGGAGGAACAAGGGCTTCTAAAGGCGTTCTTCGTGATTTCGGCGTCGATTCGGCGGAGCATTCGCTCCATTGAGGTAGGGTGACGTTCTCTAGCTCCCCGCGTTCCATTTCCGTGGTTTGTAGCTCGTCGTGAGACCGAGAGGGGTGTTTTTGAACGGGTTAGGGCAAAACCATGTTTTGGGGAGTGATCGCCCGATCTAGCGATTCACCGCGTTTTTGGCCGATCCGAGGCCATAGAATCATGCCTAGGGCCATTGGGGAGCTTCCCCCATGATTTTCCCCTCTCCTGTGGAGGTACGGGGGCGTGGTTGACATTTTTATCTTCCATTTGCCGTTTCGCCGTCGGGACGACATAGCGGTCATTCCAGAGACCGTCATGAGCATAATGCGCCCATTCAGGTGCGTTATGCTTCGTGTGTTTTGAGTCTGGTCATCGAGGGTTTAACGGCCCCTCGACTGACCGCCATGTAAGACATGAAGCGCCGGTGCTGGTGCATCATGGTTTTCGACCGTTGGTTTTCGACCGTTGGTTTTGACAGTCTTGGCCACATAATGTGCCTGTCGAGGTCCGTTATGTACCATAGTGCCCCGGGGAAGGCGCGTTATGCTTAACGCCCTTACCTTCCACTTAACGCGTCAGAGCTGGTCCGTTAAGTCCCATAATGTCCCTTGAGGAGTGCGTTATGGTTTGCTTTGCTCCGTGACATAACGCACCAGGCTTGGTCCGTTATGTACATAACGCCCCTAGAGGAGTGTGTTATGTTTGCTTCTGTAGTTTGGGGCTTGACGCACCTCTGATGGTCCGTTAAGCACTATAACGCACCTGAGAAGGCGCGTTATGGTCTATTTTCTGTTGGGAGTGGCGGATGGCTAAATTGGACCGTCCACTCTCCCCCGCACGACTGTGAGTTAGCCGTGCGTCCGTGAGTGGCCAATGATGGATCGTTCTTCGTCTGAGGCCTAGTCGGTAATTTTTCGTGTCGATTTGAGTCCCGGGAGAGCGGACCTCGATTCACGTGCTAAACCGTGATCTGACTGATGCTGGGCATCGTGTGGGGACCAAGTGTGGGGCACCGTGAGGGGTCCCGAGATGTGACGTCTTCGACTTATGTCACTGTGAGTCGGTGTTGGTACGAGGGGCAGTCCCCTATACTCCATCTGGTTCAGACGTTGTTTTCTGTGACTGGAGAGTCTACCTTCCAATGACCTATCCACTAGTCATAGCTTCCTGCGCACGCGGGTGCGGACCCACTCGGGAGTGGTGGAGAGCGTGACCTGAGTTAGACGGTTTTTAGGTTAGTCTCCGTAGGCCCCTTGCCTTTGCCACCAGAGTCCGGTGGGGGGAAAAATTAGCTAGAGGACCCAACCTAGAGCAGATGGTCTGTGTGTGCACACGTAGTTAGGGGCTTAAGACACACGCTGACGAGCGTGACCCCAGCTAGTCCTTGTTGTGGTACTTGTGCGTGTCTGAGTCTCCTGCCCGGGGCGCCGTAGCTAGACACTTGTGACGCAGTGTAAGACGTCAGGGGACGCATCCGGTCGTTCTTCTAGTAGGTAGTGCTCCTGTCTCCTGGTAGTTTCAGACTCAAGGTTGCTAGGCCGAGGTTCAGTAGTACGGTACTGCTAGAATAGATATTTTTTCGTTTATTTATTCCAGCTTGTTGGTTCCGCCATACTCATGTTAGCTAGAGTAGTTTTACTGCTTTGTAGGGTTAGTTTTACTACTGTAGCACTGGGTTTTTCCGTGCGAGGTAGGGTTTGAGGGATCTCTACTGAGCCTTCGCTTTGGAGGCTCATCCCCTGCGTGTTTCACCGTGTTTCAGGCGAGGCCGGCACTTCAGGAGGTGCGAGTTTTCCCGCGAGCTCGATGGCGCTCCCTTGCCATCGAGCGTCCACCCTCCTGCATGGCTTACGAAGGGGGTGCCACTGGAGGGGCCTCCATACCCCAGCCCTCTCCCTTGTCACGTCGTGGTAGCGACAACGTCAACGTTCGACGGCACCAGTAGGCGACACGGCAGCAGCGACAACAACGATAGTATAAGAAAGAAAAAAGGAAGAAAAAAAAAGAAAGGAAAAGCACAAGGGGGTCTCGCCTTCCGAACGAGGGGTTCTAACCCCTATAAAAGGGCCCCCCCTGTGGAGCCAGAAGCTTCTTCTTCCACTCCTAAAGGATCCTTAAGATGTAGCTGGCTCACCGCCCACGAGCCAGAGGGCTCGGAAGGGTTAAAAGGGTAGATGTGGTGTACATAGAATAATAAATTAAAAAAAGATAATACAACAATTAACAGAAATGAACTAACTATAATAGAGTCCAATCTAACAAAAGTACAGTTTAAGGCAGGAAAGTGTACCCAACACCGAGTGAATACTTGGCCCGGTGAGCTGGCAACTAAGAACCTCCGCGTAGTACCCTTGAATCTCGAGGAAGATCCACAACACCTAAAAACCAGGGGTGAGCATCCTATCACTAGCTCAGTAGGGGTCCCGCGGAACCCCAACCGAAAAGAACGACAGTGGCAGAAAGCAACAACTACAACAACAGCAGGGGTAGCTACAACGACGACGACAGAAAGTGCGATTGTACACGAATCCCCAAAACACGACAGTTGATAGAACCGCGATAGTTGATAGTATTTGGTTATCGGTGGATAGACTAACAAAGACGGCTCAGATATTGTCGATTAAAGTCAGTTGGAGTGTGTAGAGGTTAGCCCGATTGTACATGGAATGGATCGTTCCGTTGCATGGGGTCCCTATCTCCATTGTGTCTGATCGCGATCCCCACTTCACTTTGGGATTTTGGAGGAGTTTTCAGAGAGCTCTAGGCACGGAGTTGGCGTTTAGCTCGGCCTATCATCATCAGTCAGACGGTCAGTCAAAGAGGACCATCTAGACTTTGAAGGACATGTTGAAATCGTGTTGCCTGGTGTGACAGGGGAGTTGGATCCACTATTTACCGTCAATGGAGTTCGCATACAACAACATGTATCATTCGAGCATTGGTATGGCTCCTTATGAGGCGTTGTACGGACGACCTTGTCGGACTCTGCTTGATTGGTTCGAGGTGGGTGAGCGTGTCCTGACAGGACCGAATTTGGTGCAGCAGTGTGTCGAGGTGGTGTATTTCTTTTGGCAGAAGATGTGGCGACTCGGGATCTGAGTACCGAAAAGGAACCGGCGCAACTCGAACCTCGGCCCGCCTCCCACGAGCCCGAAGACTCGGAAGGGAAAAGTGTAAGTGAGTCAATGCAACTAGATTGCTCATATTTAACACCAAGGAGAGAGTGTAAATATTTAAGAGAAATCAGGCAGCAGCCCATTGTTCGCGCGTGTCAGGACCACGGGGCCCACTGACCCTCCGGGGGGGTTGCCCTCAGGAATTGGCCGCTCCCCGGGCACGCGGGTGTGTGTGTTCGATGGCCGGACTGAGGGACGAGATAAGACGATAGGGGAGGCGCCAGACTATGGCGTACTTCGGACACCCCCTCCTACAGCTGTATCCTACTCAGGGCGGCACCGTGCACTCACTTTTTATGAAAAGTCGAGGGAGGACCGAGTGGCACGAGAGGTTTCCTAGTTTTTGGGGGAAACATGGCTGGGGTGCGGGCGTGCCAGTCGATTTCTGGACAATCACCTGGAGAACTAAGGGTTGACCGGGAAGCGTCGCCAGGACGCGGCACGTGGGCTCCATAGGCGGGCGACACGTGGATAGAAGGGAGGTTCCATAAGCGCGAGTGCATAGGCGATTGTATGGAATCGTGCACTGGGCGTCTTTACCCATCGACCGCAAGCAGTCGGTATTTATTTACATCGAATTGAATCTGAATACCTTCATTCTAAGCTGAAGAGAAGTCTGTGTATATCTGGAGCCATGGGTGGAGAGCAAGAGGCACTTCACAACTATTGGCTCGCGTTTAACTGGGAAATGCTTGTTGGGGTCGGAGGTACTAGAGACCTACACCAAGTGGTGTGGGGGAAGGCTGGGGGCCCAAACGTGGATGTGAGAATGTTCATTCAGACGATGATATAATTTATGAAAGTCACGTGGGCTTACAGGTGGTCCGTAGCGACCGAGGTATAACGGGCGCAAGCCGCGGGACAATTCCGACAAGGAGGTCGGTCCATGGGTCAATGCATGATAAGGCGGATATCTGCGTGTTTTACAGAGGCTCTCCTCAAGGGAGAGGCAATGCCCGATTTGCCGAGGGACGACTAGACTGGGTAACCGGAGAAGGCACCGACTGGCGACTGGGCGAGGATCAAACACGGCTCGGGTCGAGTAGTCGGGTATGGTCTCGTGACGGTGGGAGGTGCGACGTCATGGCGTGAGCATGCGTACGGCGACCTCACGTGGGCAACCCCGAAATGAGGGTGTGACACTCCCTTCCTGTAATCCCGTATCGTGTTCGGGGATGTCACAACAGATGTACAGAATTGTTGTGGGCTAAGATATTTACAAGGCGCTAAAGGCCAAACCATCACATAATCTAAAAGTACAACCATACCATTTCCATAAGATAAACACAGGAAATTTACATCGTATATTATTTTCAACATATCTCTACCCAAAAGTCATATTTACATTCATTATTCAAAATAAAACTGGTCTATTTGTAATTCTGTTTCTCTATAAATAAGAGAAGCTAACCCTAATTAGGGTTGGATGATGGTTAGAAAAAATTGAGATGTTGAATGCACCTTGTGTGTTCCTCCCTGACGTGATGTCGATCCCTCTCTGATTTTTCTCTGGCGGAGGTCAAACCCTCATTTCCTTATTTCTTTTTTTTTGATTCCAGTTATTCTTATTGTCCACCGTAATCAACCTTGCTTTGCCACTTACTCTCAGTTAATTTTCCCCAACCTGCCATTAAAGTTTCCACTACAACGTGATTTTCCCCACCAGCGGCACTGTTCATCTTCCCCATCCCAGTCGGCCGCCTCCGGTTGTCCACCGCAAGCCCTTGCCGCTGCCACTGTCCCACGCCTGCGAACGGCCCCGTCAGCCACTGCGCCTGCTGCCGTCTGCGCGCAGCCCGGGCCGCCACCGCCGCCCTGTCCGCCGCCCTGCGCACCCGCCACCGCCGCGGCACCCGTCAGCAGCCCACGTTGCCCTCCCGCAAGCCAACTCCGCCATCGTTGACTGCTGTGCCGGCCACCGCTGCCCTGCCGCGTGGCCCTCCAACCTCGCCGCGGCCGCGGCTACCTGCTCCCACCAAGGACGCCTCGTCCCACCATGGCATGCATCACCCCTAGCTGGGCTGCGATGGCCTGCCCGAAGCCACAGTCAAGGTGTTAATTATCAAACTCTTATTTTGTTGAATCTGATCTGCCGTGGATCAGTCCGCTGGCCGCCTCTGTGAGTTCACACCTCCGCTGCCGGGCACCACCTGTTTATTCACCATTCTCTGTTGATTCATGACTGCAAAGATGGGCAGATCCTAAAGCTGTTTGCATGTTGACAATTGGATGGAACCGTAGCTTCACTCTTCACAATGCTATGCTGTACGGTATTGTTGGCCTTACGCTTTTTTTAATTGCTTTGAAGCTTCAGATTGTTAATGGATACAGATCTAGGAGTTGCACAAGTTTGATGCACAGATTATTTTGGATGGCTTGTCAGTAGCATTTGAAAGTAATGTGTTGAAATCTACTCAAATTTGGCAATTGTTTTATAACTCAGCATCCGTGCAGCCAAGAGTTTTTTTTTATGTAAGTCTGGACGGGAGAGATTTGTAAGTTGTAACACATAATTCTGTCCGTTTTGAGTTAAAAAATAAAGGTTTGTGGCCTGTTATATGTTTGGAAAACTGTCCATGAGAGCTAAAATTAAGTTGACGGGGGTGAACCATTTTTGTCCTACATCACTTTTATATAAGATTTGTCGACTCGGTCAATCCGGTTGACTCGGTCTCAGCCTAAGTCGGGTCAGATCGATCCCGTCTTGGTCTCACCCGATCCGTCCCATTCTAAAAAATTTCTTTTGTATTCGTCACCCGAAGGGACGGAGAGAAGAGTTTATTGGTTCAAATGACCTGGTCGGGAGGTCCAAGTCAAAGGGATATTCGTCATCTGAAGGGACGGAGAGAAGGGTTCAAACGACCTGGACGGAAGGTCCAAGTCAAAGGGTTATTCATCACCCTAAGGGACGGAGAGAAGAGTTTATTGGTTCAAATGACCTGGACGGAAGGTCCAAGTCAAAGGGTTATTCGTCACCCGAAGGGACAGAAAGAAGAGTTTATTAGTTCAAATAACCTGGACAGGAGGTCCAAGTCAAAGGGGCATCTATCGTTTTGGCTCGAGAGGGGTCTGGGCAAGATGTTCGTTCGTCGGTGTCACCGATGTGGGGGAACTGACATGGTTTGTTTGTCTCTTAGGATATTCGTCGACGCTGGGTCAGTGCTGACGCAAATAAAGGTTTATCTCCTTATCCCAGACGTAAGGTCTGGGTAATGTGTTTGTTCGTCAGCGTCACCGAGGTGGCAGAGTCGACATGGTTTGTTTGTCTCTTAGGATATTCGTCGGGACTGGGTCAGTGCTGACGCAAAGAAGGACTTATCTCCTTATCCCAGACGTAAGGTCTGGGTAATGTGTTTGTTCGTCGGCGTCACCGAGGTGGTGGAGTCGACAGGGCTTGTTCATCTCTTGAGATATTCGTCGGCACTGGGTCGGTGCTGACACAAAGAGGGGTTTATTTTCCTACCCCAGATGTAAGGTCCAGGAAAGGTGTTTGTTCGTCGACGTTACCAAGGTGGCGGAGCCGACATGGCTTGTTTGTCTCTTAGAATATTCATCGGCACTGGGTCGGTGCTGACGCAAAGAAGGGTTTATTTCCTTATCCTAGACGTAAGGTCTGCGTAAGGTGTTTGTTTGCCGGTGTCACCGAGGTGGCGGAACCGGTATAGTTTGTTTGTCTCTTGAGGTATTCGTCGGCACCGGACCAGTGCCAACACAAAGAGGGGTTTATTTCCTTATCCCAGACGTAAGGTCTCGGTAAGGTACTCATTCGTCGGCGTCACCGAGGTGGCGGAGCCGACATGATTTGTTTGTCTCTTAGGATATTCGCCAACATATTGCAATGATTCGACATCGGGAGGTGCTTCCCCCTAGCTCCTTTCTCTTCTTCTTCTTTCTCTTTTTTTTTCTTTTTCTTTTTTTTCTTTTCTTTTTTTGCTCTCTCTTTTCCCTCTTTTTTTGTGATAACACGAGCAGTGATCGAGCTGCCCGGACAACGACCATGTAAATCCATCCCCAAAGTGGGGTGGCAGATGATTCTATTCATTGAATGGGGGTACTGGGGCATAATATAGCCTCAAATGTCTTCCATTAAGAGGCAGGAACTGAACCTCTCCGCAGTGGTTAAAGACAGGAATAGAATTCACACTAGTCATCATGCAAACGATCTTTACTCTGTGACTGCAAGGTCGACTAAAAAATCAGAGATGAGGCTCTGATACCAATTGTTGGCCCAGAGAGATGGCAGACAAGAAGGGGAGTTGAATTGTCCCCTTGTCGAGATGGGGGATTTTAAAAACATTCTTAGTTAAACACAGTGGAGTCAATATTACTAAAATTGATTAGCACAAACCAAAGTGATATTAAGATTAACGCGAGATACAATGGATGTTCTCTTGACCTTTCCGATCTCACTCGAATGATCAATGCATAGAACAACTAAACTAACTCTCACACAGATAGTGGATGAAGTGATGTGTGTTGTGTAGTGAACTAAAAACCTTTTAAGTTGACCTGTAAAGGGAGATAGAAGAGATGGTCAATCGCACAGGCAAATACACATGACACAGGCTTTTAAGGTGGTTCGGGACCACGACAGGCTCCCTACATCCACCCCTCACCCAATCGGGTGAGGCTTCACTACACGCTACTTGTGTAGCAACACGGGGATGAACCCCAACTACACACACGCTGCTTCCACAGCAATACACGCACGATGACACTAGGCCTTGCCTCAACACACTGCCACTGCAACACACACACACACAATCGGGGTATGTTCCTCAAACACGACAACCACACAGAGTCGAAGCTCCGTCCATACACAACTACGCACGGGGAAAGTTTCCCCACAATAAAACCACACGTGGAGATACAACTCTGCCCACACACACAAGTATTGTCTGTTTAAAGAACGACAAGATATACAATGAACACCCAACTTTCAATACATGCTCCTAAGAGAAGATAGAGGTGAGAGAAGAAGAGATCCCCCTCAAATCAGTAGTGAAATCCATCCAGAGGAGCGATGGGGTGCGCCGAACGATCGATCCGCGGAGTGGAAGCTTGCAACGTTCGTAGGAGATGCCAAAGGAAAAGCTGTCTTCTGCAGCTATGCTCGAAGACATATCATATCGACAAATGGAAGCTTCTTGATGGCAGTCTCCTCTTCTCCTTCTTCCTCCTCCAGGTGGGGCGACGCCCTCAGCTCCATTCCCCTCTTTTCCTGCAGGCAAAGATGAAGAACATTAGCCCAAGGGATACTTTCCTCCGATGGAATTCGTAGGGTATACAAAGGGCAGGAAATAGAAGACCAAAAGACCTAATAACCCATGCCTAAACCCTTCAAACCAACACCTATTAGATGTATGGAAACCCTAAGGCCATCGGTGTAAAAACCCCAAGCAATCGGACCATCAAACCCTAAGTTCAAAACCAAACCGGTAAGCCCAATCTGAAAAGTGCAGTAAAAGTGTTGACCTACAAAGGTCGACCTTTCTGATAAGTAACAAGTCCCGATGCGGGTGTGTGAAGAAATTAGCTCAGCCGTGGAACGGCTACAAACCATTACAGACAGTCTATACGAGCATGAGCAGCTCAAGATCCAACCTGTGTAACAACCCCCTCAAAGACTCAACGAGTCCCATCGGCTAACAAAAAGAACTAAAGAAAAGGCAAAGGTGTTCAATACACTGAGCAACCCACTATGGGGGCAGATGCCAACCATAAGGGGGAAGGAAAAGAAAAATATAAAGGCCAAAGTAAAATATGTTGCTCTCTCCTGCAACATGCTGTCAGCACCATCCAGTGTGGCTCAAGCTACTGATGAGGAAGATGAAGAAATCTGCTTTGTGCCGAAAGAAGCAAATCAGGCTAAAGCTTCTGCCTGCCACCATGTTGCTAGATCTGGGAGAATATCAACACACTCACCAGCTAACAAGGCGGCATAATACCACGTTCCTCCTCGGCTCGGAGGCATAAATCCTAGGGAGTTCATCTCAAAGAAACTAGGTGCGTCTAGCAACAATGATGGGATGTCACTCACCCCAATCAAACTGGAAGCGGAATATAGCATGCCCAGCCTCTGTTGGCAAGATCGGGCCATGGTTGCACTACTATACCAGAAGTAGCAGGAGATTGAAATGCTGCAAAGGCAGGTAAATGAAATGAATCTAAGTCCACCTATGTTGCAATCCTCAAGACATCTACATGAGATGACACAAGGTAATGCTAGCTCACCTGAAGTTTCAGCACAGCCAGCCATGCCCCAAATAGCACATGATCATACAGGGGGCATCCTCCCTCGACCACTCCAACATATAGTCCCCTGGGTATGTCAGGGGATAACGAAAGCATCTCCGAAGATGGTGCCAATGAGACCGTGCATGTAGTCGGACAAGCCAAGGGCAGAACAAAGAATGACTACGAAGATGGCCGAAGGGAAAGTCACCGAGGCTGAATTACAAGCAGCCAAACAAAAGGATGATGAGTCCATCATGGACTATATAAGAAGGTGGAGAAATCTTCGTGAAAGGTGTTGGCATCTGCCTAGCTACGAGGACTCTGTCCAAATCTGGAAAGAGAATTTGAGAATGGAAATTCTACAATGGGTCATTGACATTGAAGTCACGACTTTTGAACAACTAAGTAGCATCGCAGCCAATGCCGAAGCAGTTCTGGCAAAGCTTTGCCTTGCTTCTATAGCCTCGAGCCAAAAGAATAAACCAACCGGTAAACATCCGACACAAGAAGAAATTTACGCCTCAAATTTTGAAGCCTTCGAGCAACAAAAGAAGTAAATTAAAGAGGCAGCCAGCCATTCTTCCGCTGAGCCGACAAAACAAGGGCCCTCATTAAGGGGCAAAATGATGAAATCGTACAACACCATTCAAAGGCCAAGTCTGTGAGGGATGAGCCAAAGAATTTTAACAGTTATGCTTTATCAGCAGCCAAGTCTCCCATGACAGTTGTGTAGTAAGCAATATGCTCCTTGGGGGAGCCTTGTCCATTGAATTTCTCAAATTTCGGTGATTTACTGACGCCTGGGGTAGTCTCCTTGCAGCATGTTACGGAGGATGTGGTACTCAGTAGACGTCAAAGGTACCAAAGTCACCATCAGCCCTTTCAAACAGCTTCATTTCTATCATCTTTTCTATCATCAACTTATTTACTATAGTGGGGTCCACAGGCTCTGGATAGAAGTATGCTTGTTGCTGTGTGAAGGGGGTCATCATAACCATTGCATGTAAGTTGGGCTACACTCCTGATAGAAAGGGTTGCACTTGGGATGCCGAAGGCTGTGTTGTTGTCTGTTGCGGGAAGGGTTGACATGGAGCTTTCACGTGACTAGCTTGTTGGGATGTAGTAGGTATAACAACCTCTGCCGAGTTGGATATCTCCTTCGCTGGTTCAGTGTGCTTGGAGACCGGGGTTTGTTCATTCTTCTCATTCAGCTACTTTTTAAGAGATTCAATCTTTTGCCGGTACCCCCTGAACATTATCAGAATAGCTGGATCCAGGGCTGTAGCCGTAAGGCATCTCCTCTGTCATCTGGCTAGATGTCCCCTCAGCTGGGTTTGTGAGTGACACATCTTCTTCTTCGGAAGTCACCACATTTACTGTCAAAGTGGAGATCTTTGGCAAATCATCAGGTGCTGCAAGCATCTCTCTTGCGACAGGCCCCATCTTGTTATGGGTCCAGGCCATTTGAGACAACTTGAGGATCTCTTCTGACTGGTCAGGCAAAGCGCCATACCCTCCAGTAATTCCTGCCATATTATCGGTAAAAATCTGTAGTTTTCCTCTTTGCCTCTAAACTCTCCTCCGTGGGTGATCAGGGAAGGTCAGCCGATCAAACACAGGTACTCTATTTTTTTCCTCCTCCCCTCTACGGGACATCCTTCGAACATCTGGCCCTTCGGCCATCTTCAAATTCATTGGAGCCCAAACATAAGACTCCTACCATTATCTCATCTTTATTGTCTTCTTCTTCTTCGGCGGCGCCCATGGTGCGGGACAATCTTTGCTGCCCTAGGGACAAATTCTGTAACATCCCAGAGTTTAGGGTACCGACAACCTGATACAAGTATCGAATTACCGTCACTAAGAATTGGGGACGCCACCTAAGAGGCTGATGAGGCCCCTGAAGGGTTAGTGAGGATTGTTGAGAGAGCGTATAAACAATTGGAATTACAACGTGCATTCTAAAATTTATTTAAGCGAGACAATAAATTAAAGTGCGGAAGTAATTAAATGAACTTTTATAGCAGTTCTAATGTCTGAATTGAGATTTTGAGTTTCAATTCCCCAAAGTAAACAGATGCACGCAGTATAGGTAAACAGTAAGTGGTGTGACATTGTTTGCTGGACTTTTCTTGTTTTTTTACTTAAATTTACTGAACTCGATTAGTTGTTTAAGGATTTTTTCTTCCCACGGTGTTTTCACATTAGTTTAACAATTCCCTGTTCTGATATGCAGCTTGAGATCGGCAGATTTCTACTGCTTTATTAGCTTGTTTACATCCTGTGTCCTGGTGGCTGTGGTCGAAGCCTGCGTAGTGATCAAGTTGAGCAATCCTGCACACTTTTTTTCTGTCTACAAGTACGATTCTTTTCTTTTCTCTTTATCCTGCTTGCATGTATACTTTAGATCATGAACTCCTCTGCTGCACTAAACATTTACTATAGGCGATGACAGTTGATTTAATGAGGTCAATTGTTTGGTCCGTAGTCATCATTCCACATGGCACGACACCAACCTGATCTCCCTGCCGCCATGCCGCGGTGCCACCTTCCCCACCACCAGCGTCTTCCCCCATCCGGCCGTGCTCGCCGTTGTCGACACCCCCGCCGACTTCCCCAGCACCGACGCCGCGAACTCGGCCATCCCCTCCAGCGAAGTCACGCACCTCTTCGTCTCGTCCTTCACGGCCGGGCGCTCACACTCCGCCGCGGTCTTCGCCATGATCCCGCGCAGGCCGGAGGCCCCCAGCACGCCCACGAGCTCCGGCAGCCGCTCTGAGCTGAAGGGGAGCTTGTCGGCGAGGGCCCGGTGCAGGAACGAGCGGGGAGGCATCATGTCGCAGATGTCCGGCATGGGGATGCGCTCCCCTGCGGCGAGGTTCGCCTGTCGGAAGAACTTCCCGGGATGCGAGCAGGTCTCCCGGTGGGAAGCGGAGGAACCCGAGAAGGGGGCCGCCGCCGCCGCCGACGCCGGGGCCGGGACGGCGTGGAGGCCGAGAATTAGCCCAGTCACGGTGATGCCCACGGTGGCGCCGACGAGGCAGAGGGCAGAGCCGTCGGTCGTGCGGTAGAGGAGGCGGGCACGGGTGCGGGCCGGACGGAGGCAGTGGTCAAGCTGTCGCTTGAGCTGGGCAAAGCAGCGGCACATCTCCTGAAAGCTGCCGTCGCCGTCCTCCTCGATGGAGCCGGGCACGGGGAAGGGGTTGTCGTGGACGCTGAACTCCTGGAAGGTGTCGAAGGCCTGTTCGCACTGCGTTTGGGACAGGTGGTGGTGGGCCTGTGGGTGCTGGTGATGGTTCCGTGAGGGCGACGAAGACGACAAGGGGGAGGCGGCGGCGATAGTGGCGGTGGTAGCGACGGGGGTGGGGAGGAGGTCAAGGAGTGGGGCGTAGTGTTTGCGTGCTTCAAATGAATAAGAAATCGCTACCAGAACGATTAAAATATCTACATCATTATATTGTATAAAAAAGTTACATATTTACATTGAGGTTGGAGGATTAAGGAAATATAAACGTAAATGCCTCATAATTTACAAAAAAATGGAACTATATGGGAAGTTCTGAAGAGAGTGGAAAGAGAAACCATTACACAAGTATACACCTTATGAAAGAAGGAAGGTATGAACTTGTCACTTCTCCCCAATTCCCAGAGATCATGATAAACTAGCACATGTAAAATTAGCACATATTTCCCCATCTCATCATCCCATTTGTGCACAACAGGAATGCTGATAAGCCCATCACATCAGGTGTTAAATGGGGAATTACGTGTTGGCAAAGGGCGGGGTCTGAATCAAAGTGAATATAACATTGTTGTTACAGCAAGCATAGGCATGACCCGGACGTGTGCAGTGCCAATGAATTTGAATTTGAATAGTGTCTGCAAGTATATAGCACACTGAATCCTCTTTTAACCCGGGAAAGAAGAGAGAACCAAAACAAGTAACCTCTTTAAAAGTTAAAACCAGGAAACAAGAAAAACTAATCAAAGAAACAAGTAGCACAGCTGGTTCATAAACTACAATCCAAGCGCCCTCACCTGTAGCCGGATCAAACCGCGACCAGAGCTTCGTCCGGAACTCGTGGTCCGCCCCCAGTATCCGCACCCACACCCGCTCCTCCCTGCCATCCTCCCCCACCGCATGCAGCACGGAGCCGGCAATCCCCGGCACCAGAAGCACCGGCTCCAGCTTCGGGTTCACCAGCGGCCGTTGCTTCTTCACGATCCCCAGCCACAACTCGATCGACCTGATCAGATCCTCCAGCACCGCCGCCATCCCCGGTCCCACTTCCCCAACACGACCCTCCAAAAATCCAAAAAACAAAAAAAAAACACAAAGGAAGTACAACCAATTAAACAATTCAACCCGGATTATCCACAAGTAGGGGATGGGAGGCCAAACACAAAACCCTAACCCTAGCTGGAGGTAGGGGAGGGTGGGGACCTCGGAGGAGCGAAGAGGGGTGAGCTCCGAGCTTTCTGGGGACAGGGAAGGGGAGGTGAGCGAAGCGAGGAGGCGGAGGTCCCGGGGGAGGAGGAGGAGGAGGTGGAGTGCCGGAGAAGGGAAGAAATGGAGGAGGGCGTCGGCGGAGTGCGAAGTTCTCCCGGCGGCAAAGTGGAGAAGAGAGGTGGGGCGGGCGGGATAAGGAAGAGGAGGAAGGAAGAATAATAAATAATAAGAAATTAAAGAGAGGCCAGGAAGAAGTTGGCCAGGTGGGGGGAAGGGAGAAGACCGTTGGCTGCGTGTACGCGCGGGGAGTGGGGTTGATCCAGAGTGGATTCATCATCCTTTTGTTTAATCTCATATAATTTTGCCTTGGTAATTTCTTTCTCGGTTGGCTTTATTTCCATCATCGGTTCCATCTTTGTCTTATTCATCATTGCCGGAGCTGCAGACTCGGGCGCAAACTAGGTGCATGCAAACTCATTTTGCTCAGTTCACTTTGCAGCATTTCAACTTATTGTAATTTTTGATATAGTTCTACCATCATAGCAAAGCCATGTTGATGGGAGCTAGGAGCACTGCCCCCCCATCTTGATTTTAGGTGGGGCCAAAGGCATTCTATTACTAGCACTGGACACATCCAGGCCGTTGGAAATCGACATCTTTGCCCCGATACCCCCGCATGGAGGGGGAGTGTGGTGGCATCCTTCTTTATCTGGCAACAGAAGGTGCCCACATTTCTTCTGAGACTTACTGTCATAGCGGGAGGCAGAAGCTTTAGCTTGATCTGCCCTCATCGGTGTGAAGCATATCTCTTTGCCCTCTTCTTTAGCGATCTGGCTTTTGCGGGGCAATGCTGATAACACATTGCAAGAGAGGATGACATCCCTCATTGTATTCTTTGGATTTTTCTTCCTCTTCCCCTTGGTGGTCAGCATCTGCCCCTACAGCGGGTCATATAGCACACTCAGCACCTTTAGTTTCCTTTCTGCTTCTTATATCAGGTCCGGGGATTCAAATTGCTCCCGTGGGATGCATTTATCAACGCGTTCCATACAAACTTCTAACGCACCTCTAGGCAATTGCCAGTGCAGAGATATCTTGTTGACTGTTCTTTTTAGCTCGGGCAGTTCATGTGGGCAAGGAGGGTCCACCTTATATTCATCCATCTGGAGCTCCCCCTTCTTGATCAGCCCTTCAATAATATCTTTAAATACATAATAATCTTCAATTGGATGCCCCAGCGCTTGATGATCTGGGCAGAAGAGGGGGTTGTCTCTTTTTTTTGGCATCATCGGGTCTCTTCAGCTCTGGAAGGGTAATTTTGTTGTATTTGGCGGCCCATTCGAACAGGACCCGGGTCTTCTCCTTAGGAAAGGAATAGAGCTTGCTCATTCTAGCTAGCAAGGAGGAGCCCTCCTGTAGATCAACCGGCTCGGTGAGAGGAGGGCGGGCAACCCTTTTGTCTTTATCTTTTTGTTGCTCAAACACCTTGAAGTCCACTATATTAAGTTCTTTAGGCGTAGGCTATTTATCAGCTGGATGTGGACACACTCGGAGTTTTATGTTGTTTGTTATCGTTGTATCATTTATCGATTTATCGGTTTATCAAGTGCGGGTGCGTGCCAGTCACATATGTGACAATGTGTTCAGTCTTTGAGACTGGAGTGGTCCGAAGCCTGTGGTGCGCTCCGTCTGACTATTAATCGCGGTCCTCGGGCAAAACTTGACGTCGAATTCACCCAGCTCAATAGCCCATTTGATCAACCTCCCTGAAGCGTCAGGGTTCTGGAGGATTTGTCGCAGTGGTTGGTCGGTGAAGACGACGATTGGGTGAGTCAAAAATATGGACGCAGCTTGCGAGCAGTCGTAACTAGGGCTAAGGCGGGCTTTTCAGTTCGTGAATACCGAAATTTTGGTCTTTGCAGTGCTCAGCTAACGTAGTAGACGGGCTTCATGATACCAGCTTCCTCTCGAGTGAGCACGACACTCATCGTGCTCGGTGCCACTAACAGGTATAGGAATAATTACTCTCCCTTTTGTGGCTTTGAGAGTATGGGAGGAGTTGCAATGTAGCGTTTTAATTCTTCAAATGCCTGCTCACACTCTTGATCCCAGTCGATCTATCCTTTCTTCTCTGGTGTCTTATTGGCTGGCTTGATTAGTCGGAAGAAGGGAAGACACCTCTCGGCTGCTCAGGATAGGAACCGAGTCAATGCGGGGATACGCCCGGTGAGGCACTGTACCTCCCTCACTCGTCTCGGTCGCTTCATTTCTAGTACCGCACGGATTTGGTCGGGGTTGGCCTCGATCCCTCGGTGGGTGACGAGGAACTTCCCTGATTTGACCCCGAATGCACATTTACCTAGGTTAAGTTTCATATGGTACCTTCTAAGCATGGCGAAGGTTTCCGCCAACTCTTCCAAGTGCTTGGTGGCTCGGAGGCTCTTTACAAGCATGTCGTCGATATAAACCTCCATGTTGTTGCCAATCTGTGAGTCTAACATATGGTTGACGAGCTACTACTACTGGTAAGTTGCTCATGCATTCTTCAACCCGAAAGGCATACGAGTGTAGCAATATAGGCCATGGTCGGTGACGCATGTGCTCTTGTCTTGGTCGGGCTCATGCATGCTGATTTGGTGGTACCCAAAGTAGGCATCCAGGAAACTTAGCATCTCGTGCCCAGCCGTGGCATCGACCAGCTGGTAGATTCGCGGCATGGGGAAGCTGTCCTTCGGTGTAGTCTTGTTGAGGTCGGTACAATCCACACACATTCGTCATTTTTCATTGCTCTTGGGAACCAGAACCACATTGGCCACCCAGTCTGGGTGCCGGGTAGGCCTGAGTAGCCTTGAGGGCAGCTTCTCGCTTACTTGTTCTCTGATGATGGCCTATCGCTCGGGGTTACAATGCCTTCGACATTGCTGAACTGGGCTGTAGGTCGGGTCCAACTTGAGTTGGTGTGTGATGATCTCTGGTGGGATTCTGGGGAGTTCGTCCTCGGACCAAGCGAAAACATCCTGGTTGGCTGTGAGAAAGCTTACGTAGGCTTCTTTATCGTGGTTGGACAGGGTCACCCCAATTCTCAACATTCTACTTGGGTCGTCTCCTACCTGGATGAGGTATAAGTCTTCCACTGGAGTGCTCGCGCTTGGACCTAGGTCTTCGGTTCTTGCCTTCTTCTCGAGTGGCATCTCCTCGGGTAGCACCTCCTGGATTCCCTCTGATCTCCTCGGACCTCTCCTAATCCCTGGGGGTAGGAAACTTGAGCTTTTGGTGGTAAGAGGAGGGAACGCCGCGAAGTGTGTCGAGGATTCTTCGCCCGATGATGGCATTATACTCTGTCATTGCACGGACGATCGTGAAATCTACGAGGAAGGTTACCTCTCCCGGTGCGGTCCCAAATGTGATCGGGAGCGATACGCGTCCTTTTGGGCGGACTGTAGTGCCAGAGAATCAATACAACGGTGTGTGCAACAGTGCGAGTTTAGACAAATCTGCACCCATGAGCACAAGACAGTCGTACACAATGACATCAGGGCCGCTTCCATTATCTACTAAGATGCGACGCACGGTACATTGGTTAATGGTGGCTGAGACCACCAGCGCATCCGAATGGGGGTTGGTTACACTGTCTAGGTCATCATCCGAGAAGACAATCGGATCCTTCAGGTGCCCCGGGATGGCAGCCTCGAGTTGGGCATCATTGCCTCATTCCACAGTGTGGACGACTGATGCGTATCGCCGTCGCCTACTCGCGTTGTCTCCTCCCGCGGCTGGCCCCCTAGAGATCATCATGATCTCCTTTCCATTGGGCCGATTGTTAATGGGCGGAGGTGTCCGTTGTCGCTTCTCCATGGCCTTAGCCAGGAATTTACCAAGGAGTCCTCTGCGGATGAGGTCCTTGATGGCATCCTTTAAGTTGATACACTCGACGGTAGCGTGGCCGTGGTCGCAGTGGTAGTGGCAGTACTTCTTCTTATTCCTCGTGCTCAGATCCGGTTTCATCCGAGGAGGCCATCTGAGGAATGGTTCATCACGGATCTCCATAAAGATTTGGTCGGGTAGAGCCGTCAGGGGCGTGTAGTTGCGATAATTGCCCCTTTCTCTTTCTAGACGGTCGCGGCAGTCTCCATCGCGTTGCTCCAGCTTGTTCCGCCCTTCTCGTGGTGAGTCGATAGGTCGCTTCCGATCGGACCAGTCGGTTCTGACCGCACGGCCCAGGGCCGCCGTATTCTCTTCGCATCGTGCGTGCTTCTGTGCCAAGGCAAGAAGATCAGGGAGGCTCGCCGGGGCTTCTACTCTGAGCGCCCGCCGGAGGATGTGGTCCCACGTCCCTTGGGTGAGTGCAGTGACTGTGATGCCAACATCGAGGTGTGGGATCCAGAGTGCCTCTACGCGAACGCGGGAGACGAAGTCCCACAACGTTTCTTCTTTCCCATGCTGGAGCGCGAGCAGAGTCACTGCTGACTTAGCCACCTTTCGACAGCCAATGAAGTTCTCCTCAAACAGCTTCTTGAGCTGTTGGAAGGAGGTGATGGTCCCGATCGGTAGGGACTCAAACCAAGCCCGGGCGTTCTCCTGGAGAGTCGTCACGAACGCCAGGCATTTTACAGTGTCCGAGGCCCGGTGGAATACCAGGTGGGACTCGAAATTGTGCATGTGATTGGCTGGGTCTGTGGTGCCGTCGTAAGAGGTAAACGACGACAGCTGGAGCTTTGGTGGGATGGGAGCTTCCATGATCTCCCTGGAGAAGGGAGCATGAAAGTCCTGGTCGTCATCGATCAAACCGCGATTTTTGGCGGCCAGGAGGACGTCATCCAAGTATCAGACTTTGTCCTCTATTTCATTGATGCGCTAGAGCCGGCGATCCATCTCCGAGTTGGAGTGTAATGGGCTACGCACCCTTGGTGCGGGTGTGCTGTGCGATCGTCGAGTCCTCACGACCGAGGCATGGGAGGCCTCCCGTACTTGACGAGGATCCTCTCCGGTCTGTGCCCTCCTTTATGTATAGAGCAGCAAGGACATCTACTGACCATCGGCTCTTGATTGGCAAGAAGTGTGCTGATTTGGTCAAGCGGTCAATGGTAACTCATATTCCATCATGTCCTACCCTAGATTTAGATAGTCCCATAATAAAATCTATACCGATATCCTCCCATTTCCATTTAGGGATATCAAAAGGATGTAGCTTACCGGCAGGCTTTGGATGTTCTGCCTTAACTTGTTGGCAAGTGAGGCATCGGGACACGAACTCTGCTACTTCTCGCTCCATATTAGGCCACCAGAAAGTTCTTTTCAAGTCCTGGTACATCTTGGTAGCTCCTAGATGAATGGTATACCTTGATCTATGTGCTTCTTCTAAGATCTTCTTCTTGAGTTCGGGACAGTCCGGTATACACGTTCGCAGCAGTAAGCCATACTCGGGTTTGAGTGTGGGGTGGACGTAGGTCTGGAGGACCGAACCACCTAAAAAATCCTCATCTACTGTGTGATTGTTTCTGTGGCTGGCATCGTCTTCCTGTTGTGTTCATTGCGCAGTAGATGATTAAGTAGGACAACACAAGAATAGTTTTGGTTTGGACTTGATTTAATATGCTCTAACTGGCTTGCCTTGTCCTCTAGTTATTCGCACAGTAGATGTTTAATTAGGACTAATAGGCAACCTATTTGTTTGGTTTGACTTGAGTGTGCTCCATCTGTTTACCAGAAGGTGCACCATCTGCCTTAGCAGTCCTTACATTCTGCATCGATTTTGTTCTAGCAAGTCAGAAATTTTTATTGGGTGATAGATCCATTCCCCCCCCCTCTGGATCCTCTAGCCGCGCTCATCTTGTCCCAACAACCCTAGCTAGTCCTTGTTCATGGTATCAGTTACTATGTGTCTTTGTCTCTGCCTGGGGTGTGGTAGCGAGACACTGAGGCGCGGTGTAAGAGGTCAAGGGACGCATCCGACTTTGCTTCTAGTGGGTGGTGCTCCTGTCTTCTGGCTGGTGTGGACTTGTGTTTCGTCGGACTAAGGTTCGGTTGTGTGGTACGGTTAGTGTGGTGAGCCTTTTTGTTTATTTATTACTATCTTGTTATAGTGCTATCTCTACAGTTATTTCAGATTCTCGTGTATCTCCACACCATCCTTCATCCCTTCCGAGTCTTCGGGCTCGTGGGTGGTGGGCCGGGGTTCGAGTCACGCCGATTCCTTTCTGGTACTCAGATCCCAGGTCGCCACACCAGGAGATATGCCTTGTCCGTTGGGGATCCATGCGACGGATGCTCCCAGCTAAGGCGCTTGGGATTCTTCTGAGCGTGGAGGGTGACGTTGTGACGGTTATGCTAAGACGCCAATTAGGCTCTCTCGAGCGGCCATTACTTAGACTTCTAGACAAAAGGGGCCGCCTAGGAAGATCTGATCCGAGCATGTTTGGGCTTCGAAATAAGTGGGCCTGATCGTGGGGCTGCCACTTGGGGAGCTTGGCAAGGTTGGGTCGAAATGGGCCTGGTTGGGCCAGTCCGGACCTAGTTTGGCCATCCCGATCCCCATGTATATTTGGGCTGTAGATTTACCCCTCTCCACCTATGTTTGTCAAATGAGAACTTGTTTTGTAGGAGTGCCTTGGAGTCACAAGAAATAAAGAGGGGTTCAATAAGCCAATGCACGTGTGTATGGTAAAACCCTGATTCCTGCATTCATTAGTTTTGTTGTTGATTTTCAATAATTCCATTCATTGTTGAGCCACATACTATGTTTTAAATCTGTTAGGTAGAACCTTATGCTTCCATTTTTGGCGATCACACTCCTTAGAGGCATCACATGCTTCCTTTCCTCATCATCCCACCATGAATTAATCAATCATATTATCATCTTCTTATTCTAAAAATATGTCTATTTGACACATTCCACAATTTGGCGATCACGGTGGGACTTCTTTTGTTTTATTTTGATTACCACTCCTTCGGCACCCACGTGTGCCCCTCCCATTGGCACCCTGGTATGCCCCTCCTTTTGGCACCCACGTGTGCCCCTTCCTTTGTGCTCCACGTAGCACACTCCTCTACTGCACCACATGCACATCATCACCGAATTAGCCAAGTTTTTGAACCGTCTATAGCATGTTTTAAGAGAAAGATTAGCTTCTGCACATTTTACTGATACCGCAACTGTCATTCAGTCACTCTTCTAAGATACGTGCCTCCCACAAAAACGCCATTCACCTATTTAGCGCCCATTTATAAGGCGCGTCTTGGTTGGCTACTATTAACTCATCGCCGTAAGCTGCCTCTCTGCACAGGGGCATTTTTCAGATTTTTAGCGCCTGAACCCCAAGCGCCATTTCCACAATTACTGTTTTGGGACACACTGTTCCCTGTCTAATGCGCCCTATACACAGGCGCTAATTGTCGCTGGGCGGCTGTTGCCCAGTCGCCTACCTCCATATAGTGACCCGACCAGGGTCACCATTTCCCTATATTTTAACAAAGCTCTGTCTTGATCTGCTTTACTTGTTTATTGATATTATCTTATTTTTATTGATTATTGAATGCATTATTTTACATCTGAGAATTCGGTTGAGAGACCCCCTCTCTCTAACATCTCATAGGACCACTTACACTTTCTTGGGGAAGGAAGGACCCTCCATTGAGTATTCCATCTCTTTGGATTGGAAATTCCTTAACCAAGACCTCCGTAAGTCCTCGGACCCGTGGATTCCCTCACGGACGCTGGGCTGGTTGTACCTTTGGAGCACCCTGGAGTTTAGATAACCCTTGAGAAAGACCGTAGTTAACCTGGAGATTATACTCAAATTGAAACCAGGATCTACCTTGAATTGAGGGTTGGCCACAGAACATTAAAAGCTTCCCTAATCATCACAACTTGCCTAATAATCCACCTGACTGTTTACTTGAGTGTTTATTCATTAATTATATCTTGTTTGTTGTGTTAACTTCTTATTGTAATCATGAGACTCCGTTCAGGTAAGATTGTCAGAATGGTCGACCAAGAGTACTCTTACGGTTATGAGGGCGATCAATATGATCAAGTTCATGACACCTCCCCTCAGTAATTCACTCAGTATGACGCCTTTTCTCAAGGCTTTATTCAATCCGAGGGGAACTACCCCACCTCTTATCCTCAAGTCTATGTAGTGGACACCACTACTCAAGCCTAGACATCGCCTCGGCCGTCACCACGATGACCGGAGGGACCCAAGATGAAAACCTCTAGCGAGAATTGGTACTCCACCCTTCCATCTCTCTCACCGATTTGGTGACCCTGGCTCTGCGTCACGCAGAGTACGAAGAAGTCCTCAACGCTTGCCGAGATCCAGCAAGCTCAAGATGAGAGGGAGATAAGAAACGGCCATCCGAGCAAACCTCGGGGTAGGGGAAAAGGAGAAACCGAAACAGAGACTGCAGGGAGCCTCCCCGAAAGTTTGAGCGGTACACTCCTTTGACCACTCCTCTCTACGAGATCTATCAAGAAATCAAGGACTCGGGTCTTCTTCGCCGACCCGAGCCAATGAAAGCTGACCCCCGACGCCGTAGCCACCGAAAGCATTGCCAATTCCACAATGACCACGACCACCATGCTGGGGATTGTCAATACCTCAAGGATGAGATCGAGAGTCTCATTCGCTAAGGGCATCTCTCCCAGTACATGGCCGAGTGCCAGGAGGATCGCAGGGTCCCCCATAAGAAATCGACAACCGCCCCCGTAGGGTCCACATTAATGTCATTTCAGGGGGATCCGCCTTGGGAGGAGACAGTAGTCGAGGAAGGAAGCGTCACACTGAGTGAGCCTACCGGGCTTCCAAGCCCCCTAAAGCCCTGCTGGCGAATGACTAGCAGGCCTTGGTGTTCGTCGACCAGGACCTGGAAGGGGTAGCCACCCCGCATGATGACACCATTGTAATCTCGGCTACTATAAACCACTATAACATAGATAGGATATTAGTGGACAATGGTAGTGCCCCTGATGTTTTGGTGTATGAATGTTTCTTGAAAATGGGTGAAAACCCATCTTGGCTACGCCCGATTCGAACCCCTCTCTACGGGTTCAATGGCTAGGCAACTTATCCCGAGGGAGCCCTGAGCCTGTCGGTTACTCTTGGTACCCCTCCAAAGAATGTCACGTTTATGGTAAACTTTGTGGTGCTTAAAGGGATGTCAGCCTATAATGCTATCTTTTGCCAAGGTATTATTGACCAAATAAAGGCCCCTCCACTTATCACCCGAAAATAAAGTTTCCCACCAAGTATGGTATTGGGAAAGTCTGAGGTAACCAGGCAACAGCTAGAAGGTGCTATGTGATCTCGGTCGAAGCCATTAGGCTAGAAGGAAGAAAGAAAGAGGTCGAGAAAGTCGAGGACAAACTGATGGCAGGTAACCTCGGTAGGGAACTGCTATTAGTCTTCCTCAAAGACGACCCAGCTCTCGAAGTAAAGATTGGGGCAGATTTACCGTCTGATGTACAAGAGCAATACAAAGATTTCCTTTCCAAGTACATTCAAGTCTTCGCCTGGTCTGATGAGGATCTTCCTGCCAGGAGTCGACACCTTTTTAACAAGCTTTTGTCTGGCGTCTGCAACACTCATGGTATTAATACAGTGAGCCAGTCCTATAGGCCGAGCTACTGTAGCAATCCGAGCTACTATAGCACTCCGAGCACTAGCAGCTCGAGCACTGTAGCTGGCCGAGCTACTATAGCGGTCTGAGCTAAATATGGAGAAGGCCGAGCTACTGTAGCAATCCGAGCTTCTGAAGAAGTCCGAGTACTATAGCAATCCCAGCTAAAGCTGGAGAAGGCCGAGCTATTGTAGCAATCTGAGCTTCTGAAGAAGTCCGAGCACTGTAGCAATCTGAGCTAAAGCTGGAGAAGGCCGGGCCATTGTAGCAATCCAAGCTACTATAGCAATCTGAGCTTAAGTTGGAGAAGACTGAGCTATTGTAGCTAATCCGAGCCACTATAGCAATCTGAGCTACTGCAGTAGCCTGAGTACTATAGCACCCTGAGCACTGTAGCACCCTGAGCACTGTAGCAAACTAAGCTACTGTAGTACTCCGAGCACTATAGCAGGCCGAGCACTGTAGCAATCTGAGCTACTGTAGTAGTCTGATCTATCTGAAAGAGGCTTGACCTTATCTGAAGATGGCCAAGCTACAGTAGTAGTCTGAAGCCACCATAGTATTGTCGAGCAGAAGGGAGCAGAGAAGGTGAGCAGAGGGACTGTAGAGAAGAGAAGAGAGAGTATGACTGTGTCAAGTTAGAAAAAGGTGAATGCTCACACATTGCTATGTCAACTTCATTGAAAATCTCTATCCCTTTTCTCTACTCTACGTGCAACGGTTCTGAGGATTTCTTGACGATTAAAATAGAATCGTAATCTGAGCTTCTGAAGAAGTCTGAGCACTGTAGCTGACCAAGCTACTGTAGCAATCCGAGCATCTAAAGAAGTCCAAGCACTGTAGCAATCTGAGCTAAAGCTGGAGAAGGCCGAGCCATTGTAGCAATCCGAGCTACTATAGCTGTCCCGAGCTTAAGTTGGAGAAGACTAAGCTATTGTAGCTAATCTGAGCGACTATAGCAATCCGAGCTACTGCACTAGCTTGAGTACTGTAGCAGCCCGAGCACTATAGTAGCCTGAGCACTGTAGCAAACTAAGTTACTGTAGTACTCTAAGTACTGTAGCAGTTTGAGCACTATAGCAACCCGAGCACTGTAGCAATCTGAGCTACTGTAGCAGTTCAATCTATATGAAAGAGGACTGAGCTCATCTAAAGATGACCGAGCAACTACAGTAGTTTGAAGCCACCATAGCAGTGCCGAGCAAAATGGAGCAGAGAAGGTGAGCAGAGGGACTGTAGAGAAGAGAAGAGAGAGTATGACTGTGCCGAGCTAGAAAAAGGCGAATGCTCACAGGGAGCAGTAAAAAAAAAACACAGAACTGAAATTAACAGAAATAAAAAGATCTCTGCGTACCTGAACGACCTGGGTGGTCTGGCGAATGGCCGTGAAACCTATGAAATGGCCATGACAGGACCGCAGAAAGATAGCAAATCCACAGAAATATGAACAGTAGAAACGTACCTGAGGTAGTAGTACACGGTCTATCGCCCGACCGTGGAAAACTAGACACGACACTAGGAGGATCACACAATATGACAGTCTCACAGAAAGATGGATGGCAGAAATGTCCCTGAGGCAGACGTACATGGTCTATCGACCGGTCGCTTAGAGATGTAAACGGCTCTCAAAGGACCACGTACAACCCCAGGGACAGGAACCAAGAACGAGTGAAGTGGGAAACCCAAACGGATTAGAACTAACTCAAACACATAGAAAAGTAGATTAACAAAGTCAGAAGCACTATGGGCACTAGATGTCCCATCGTGATCACCAGAAAATGGGATGTAGTTATTTTTTTTCTTTCCCTCCTTTTACACCTAGATATGAAATAAAATGCTAAAGGGGGGAAAAGTTAATGGATGAAACAAGTAATGTCACAAATCAGTCACCCTCATGCATAAAAAGATCGTGATCGCCAACTAGGGAGGAAGTACCAATAAAATGAGCCCAAAGACATGCCTAAAATTGGCCCAATGATTAATAGACAACTCGAGACATCAAAAATGATGGTAAGAAGAATGACCCAACTCAAAGGCAAAAAATAGGTGTCAACACACGCGAGCCTAGGATTCCCACTAGGACGCCAGCCAGGTTGTACCCCCAAAACCTGAACCGATTGACTCGATCGAACTGTGTCAGTTCGCATCCCAAACGGGACTGTTCTGTCTTTTGCGGCCATCCTTGGACCCCTACACTCAGGTAGCGGCTAGACTATGGACCGCTATTCTCTCTTTACGGACCTGTCTTGATCGTTTTAGTTTGGCCTATAAGTCAGATTTGTTCGGTCGCTTGGCATTGTTCCAGGTCGATTCTACCCTAGTAAAGTCGACCTATGTAGCCTCAATTGACCCTGGTAGTGTTGACTGGGTTTTGTTTCAGTCTAACTCTAGCCTAGGTCGACTGGGGACCTTGCTTAGTCTTGGTTTTCACTGATTGCCTTGTTATGCATTGCTTTCTTTTGGCGGTCGAACGATAGACCATTTGTCTCCTATTGCAGTTGTTTGTGGACCATTTTTATCATTTGAGCGGCCGTGCTTTAGATCACTTTCCTCCTGGTTCCGTCCTGTGTCCTTGAACCACTCTCGCGGCCTGGTTCAGACCGCTATTTGGAACTCGGGTACCAAGTCAACAGGATATGGACATTCTTTATATAGAATTAGAGTCCACACCTTCATCCCTCGGATCGTGGAGCGTGGAGACGCGTGCGAGCGGAAGGACGGCGTGGCCCCCGTCGCCCGATCTGCATCGATTCGCAGTCTTCGCCGCACAAGAGGTAGGGGAATGGATTCCTCATCTCGCCAGGAACCCGTTGATGCCACATGCGTTGCCATCCGTCGCTATTTTCATCATTTTCATGCAAAACTTTATTTTGTAAAATTTTGGGCTAATTTCTCGAAATGTATTTCTCTCTCGATTTTTGGTCCAGACGGCCGATGATCGAAGCGAGGGAGGTACCATTGGATTGGTGGCATCGCGAGGATCACGTTGATGCCCATCTTTTCTCGATCCGCGGAGCATGGAGCCGAGTCAGATCGGGAGGCACCGCGTCGCCCTCTCACCCGATCGGCATCGAATCGTCATTTTCGTCGTAATCCAAGTAGGGGGATGGACTCCTTGCCTCGTTAGGACACTGCCGGTACCACATGCACCGTGGTCCGATGCCTTTTTTCTCATTTTTCATGCATATTCCCGTTTAGTCTATTTTTAGACCATAATGCTTGAAATTGTCTCCATGAGTATCATCTTTTTAATTTTGATGGCATGCGTAGGTTTAAAATGTTGGTATGGCATGGTAGGATAGTTTAGAATCATTCTTCCCCACGTCCCCCGTCGATTTCGATCGATCGGGAGGGGGTTTTGGTTTCGAACTCCGGAATCTTGAAACCCAAGCGATTTAACGCGCCCTCCCCGGTGCATTATAGCCATTTAGCGTGCCTGTATAGGTGCGTCATTTCCCCTTGTGGTGGTCTCCACTAGGTCCGTTATAGTCGTTTAATGCCCCGGTATGGGTGCGTTATATCATGCATGAAACTGTGGATTTTCTGTGGATTTCCGAGTTCGGGTGTCTTTAACGCCCCTATTCTGGTGCGTTATATCCCCTGTTTATCTGTGGATTCTGATCGCTCTAGTGAGCATAACGGGCCATGGGAGGCACGTTATGTTATTATAACGCCCAACCCTTGGTGCGTTATAGCCCTTATCGGTCATGTTGTGTGCCTATTGACTTTAACGCCCCGATCCCCGTGCGTTATAGTCCTATAGCGCGCCTGCCCTGGTGCGTTATAGTCCTCATTAACTATGGATTTTTATGAGTTCTGTTGCATATAGCGGTCCTGCCCTGGTCCGTTATGGTTTGTGACGGGTTGGTCTTGATCCGTTATATACCTGGAGATTTCAAAAGAGTGTTTATGTAATTTCTAATGCATCTCATGATTTATACATGTCATGTTTCAAGTATTTTGTACACCGTAGTATTATTTTACATCCCAAAAGAGTAGCTTTCTCTTTCCTTGTGATGGAACCACTAGTCGTAGCCCGACGACGTAGCAGATTATTTTTAAAATCACACCTTGTTTACACACATATTGTTTATTTAAATTTCACTTTGGAATATGTTTCTAAGTTAAATTCGTTCACATGCTCAAGTGAGATCGGCGAGATTGAGAGAACTCATTTACTCTGTTTAGCCTCTTTCTATCAATCTCGTTAAACTTGTAAATTTCGCTACGTAAAATTTTTAATTTTACCATATCGCGTGGGGGACAATTCAACCCCCCTTCTTGTCCGCTCGCCTACCCCGGGGACCAACAACCGTGTTATTGGGTGTCCGAAAGTGCCATTGTACCGTGTAGTGTGCTCGTGTTATTTCGAGAGTCATTATGGTTTCTGGTCAACCCAGTTATAACCTAGTGGTTAACATGTGACCTCGTGAGTGTCTCAGTTTTCCTGTGAGGATCGAGACCTAGTTTTGGGATGTTGAGAGGTATCGTCTTACCTCTATTTGCATGCCCATGTGGTTCGAGGGCTTTGATGACCCCTCGTGTTCCGTGTTCTATGTTTCCAGAATGGAGAGTCTGATGTGCGGCCTAGGGGCTGAGGACTTGTGTTTCCCATGATTTTTGACCCAGGGACTAGGCTGATTGAATGGTAGATTGTCGTGATGTGCAGCAACCTTGACCCAAGTCATGTCACTCAAGGATCATTGTGTGTAGGTCTAGTTGTTTGTCCTGAGTCTGGCGACAGTTCTGTGTGCTGCTTTGTGCTCCGTAGTACGTGCGATGGGTACTTGTGTGACCTATCTGTGCTTCAGTGTTTTCAATTTTGAGAGTCTCTGTTTCTAGTGAGCCTCCACTAGTCATAGCTTGACGACACTTCATGTCGGCCCACCTGGGAGTGGTGGCGGGACAGTTCCCGATTGAGACGATTCGTAGGCTAGTTGCTGTGGGCCCCTTTGTCTAGCCGTTAGAGTCCGATGGGAGGGGAAAATCAGCTAGAGACCTGGCTCAAGACATTAGGCTTGTATGTGCACACGTGGTCAGGGGCGTTTGGACCAGCGCCGATGGGAGTGACCCTGACTAGTCACTCGTTATTGGTGTTCCTTGGTTCCTTGTTTAGTGTCTCGGTTACTGCATTTGAGGCGAGTGGGAGACGCTTGAGGCGCAGTGTAAGACGTTAGTGGACGCATCTGGCTTTTCTTCTAGTAAGGAGGTACTTCTGTCACATGACACATGACTTGTGGCTTTTGTGACTATTTTCCATTATTGCTGATATGACTTGGTGGGTAGTCTGTGTTTGGCTTCACCAGTAGTCAGTGTTGCATACACGATGGTGAGATAGTGTATGTGTTAGTGCTTTCAGACTGTGTGGTCTTGAGTTGGGTTTGTCTTGGTAGACGAGCCTGTATGACTAAGGTGTCGTGATGACAGGATGGTGGACAGTGCCTGTGTATGGATGTCCCGGGAGGACTTTGACGTTGGATAGTGATCCTTGCTCTGTGACCAGCATGGGCGAATTTCCTTGTAAGACTGAGTCGAGTGATGTAAGGACAGAGGATTGTGGAATCCTACGGTGTGATTTCATCGTGCTCACTTGAGAGGGTAGAATTGGCATGGGGACTAGGATCAGATGCAGTGTCTAAGTGAGGACCAGCTCGAGATGCCGAAATGGTCTGTGGAAGAGTCAGCGGATGGCCTATCGAGATTTGGAATGTGCTTATTAGATCTGGTGAAGGACCAGGAAAGAAGGAAGAAGCTGAGCAGGTCAAGGTTTCCCATTGATGAGTAGATAGTGACTGGTGAATGGTCTCTCATAGATAAAAGATGCTTGTTGTATTGGCTCAAGAATGGTGAGAGCCATGCGCCAGCGAGGCCTTGGGTAGCTGATTATGAGATGTGCCTTCTCTCGGATTGGATCTGGGGTTTGATGGAAGTTTGTGCTCTGGCACGAGTTGGTCCAGTGCTGTTCTGAGCGTTTTGCTTGCCAGGTATGAGATGGTGCTTGGCGTGGAGCCGGTGGATCTCTGGCAGTAAGTTTGTATGACTGTGTGTGCTGGTCGAGACTCAGTGATGGTTGCCCATGGTGCAGGGTGCGAGATCAGTCAAATGATTGTGAGGTTGATGTTCGATCGGCCCACAGAGCTTGAGATTTTATCGGTGGCTGTTTCTCATGATGAGGATTACGTCTCCTTAGTGAGAGAGATGATAGCAGCGGTGCCATAGTTGAACTCCCATTGTGGCTGAGGTGATGCCAGACTCCTACCATTATATGTGCCCACTCTGATGATTGATGTGTGCTTTGTGCAAGCAAGGCACTTGTTCGTGATCAAGGTCTGGCTGTGTCCCTCAGGATCTGTGTCCTCGCGAGTGTTGAGGTTTTGGCTGGAGCTCTGGGAGCGTTGCCAGTCGGGTGTGTTGTTCTTCCCCTTGAGTTGTGGTTGCCTCAAATTTGAAGGTCAAAATTTTTGTAAGGAGGGGAGGACTATAACACCCTGAGTTTTTCTAGATCTGGATTCATGGGCCTCGAAGCGCCTTGGTGGGTCCTAGACTGAGTTTTTGCTGTTTACGCAGGGTTTTTCCTATTGAGCTTTCAGAACCCTATGTAGGGTGAACCTATGTGTTATCGGGCTTCAGGACGTTGTAGGCGTATTGTGCGTTTTCCAAAGATCGTGGGAAGTATTTTTCCAGATTTTTTATATTTTTTAGATTTTTAAATCTCCAAATTATTTTCCTGTAAATAAACCCCCACCCCCTCTCTCTCGCTCACGCTCATTTATCTCCCCATATCTTCTCACGTCTCTCGTAAACATTATCGGGAAGCTCTTTAAGGCGTTTCATTTCTTTAAGATCCGAATACACGCCCGCGCCTAGCCCGGTAGTATCAATGCCTATATGAGTTTCTTTACCAGAATCGCCCGCCCAAAAAAGATTTACTACGCGCCCGCTCGTTTCAGAAATTTCTTCTTTCATCGATACATATTTTCCTCGGAAGGTAGTACGCTTAGTTTTAGTCTGCTCAGTTAATTCGGTAAGTACTGTTAAATCGTCGCCGAATCGAGCAACGTCAACGCCGATATATCTTTTATCGTAATCATACTCAGGCTCGCGATTAATCGCCGCTTGCATCGAATCCCATTTAACTACTACGTCGTCGCTCTTCGTAGGAAATTCGCCGAGTACTTTTGATTTAGAAAGCGGATGATCGAAGCCCCATTCGTAAAGCTTCGCTACTGCCCATTGCGCGGAAAGAAGATGCCCGTTAGGTTTTTTATAATTCTTGATTCGCTTAAGCCTCTCATGATCGGAGAGAGTACGAAGGTAATCTAATTCTTCTTCGAGAGCCGCCCTATCGGTAAAGCCGTTAGCGATCATATTCGGAGAGTCGAAGCAATTGATAGTCATTACGTGCCATTCGGCTTTTTTACAAATCTGAAAAAACTCGGATGCTGTAGAAGTCGGGTTAGCGATACAAATCCATTTGACCGTTACACCCGACGTAAGCAATCCCTCTGCCATCGTGTAAAGGTCTTTCGGTACGCCCGTAGCTTCATCAAAAATAATCATTACGTGCTTCGCATGGAAGCCCTGAAAGCTAGAGCCTTCCTGCTCGCCTGATTCACTTCCTGAGCCCGCCTGCGGAGAGAAGCCCATAGCATACCAATCGTCGTCAATCGTCCATTTTTTAGTTAATAGATTTCCGCCGAGCTTCGTCTTCGAGCGCTTAACAGTCTTTCGGATTTCCCCCCATAGGAGAGTTTCTACCTGTCTGTTAGTAGGCGCAGTAGTAATTACTATCGAATTTTTAAATGTACCGATAAACCATGTAACAAGCCGCCCGCATATCCAAGTCTTCCCGACGGCATGGCACGCCTTAATGGCGATACGATCATAATCTACGACGGCCTTACAAATGCGGTAATGATATTCCTCTAAGGTATCGTCGCCGATGATCTTAGTTATCCATGCATCCGGGCGCGATTGAAGGGCGATAATCTTTCGAGAATACTCCGCCTTTTCGTAGTCGCTCATTACGTTAGGCAGGCTCATGCTGATTTTCTTTTTTGATTTCGTAAAACTCTATTAATATTTTCGTACTTGCATCCGAAAATAAGTGCGATATCTTGCCTAGAATATCCTGCGTCTTTTAAAGTTTTTATCGCCTGATTACGTAGCATTTTTTCTTGAATGTCACTTTCTAGATGCTTCTCTATATCTAGAAAAGTCAAAGAAGCCCAACCCTCTAGCTCAGCACAAAGGGAAGAAGAAACTAGAAGCTGGCGACTGGTTCCCTCTGCCACCGTCGGGCTATGTGGCTCCCTCAGAGGTGTCACTTGTATCCAAAGAAGAAGGAGATCTCAGGGCAATTCAGTTTAGCATCCACCCTAAACTAGGGGCATTAAAACTTGAAGAATTATTTGGGGATGTCAGCGCCCCACCAAGGATCATCAAGCCCACAACTGATATAGACTATCAGACAGTTGAAATATTGAAAACCATGGAAGTCCCTAACCTTGATGGCCAGCCTACCATGTTCTATGTGACCAAGGAGCAGCCTGCAAAAGGGGATGATGATTATAGATTCCCCGAAGAGATGCAAGATCCATTTGTCCCAATCACGGGACTCCCATACATAACTGGCCGTGCGGTCAAGCTGGCTAGGAAGCAACAAGTTCTCTTCTGTCAACCCTCCAGTCAGAATAAAATGTTCAAAGAACTGTGGTATCCACCAAATATGGACAGAAGACTACTACAGATTACTCAGCACCCGGGGCTAGGTTTCTCTGTTGAAGATTGCCAAGAAGTCGACATGATTTCCATCTGCACTGTGATAAGTGAAGACCCCTAGAAGCAATTTATAATGAATACATAGGAGACTATGAAATAGTCGAGCCATCGGCTGGATTAAAGGGCTCGGGCCCATCTCGACCAAAGGTACCTAATGATCACAGAGCTGCTACTACGTGTAGATGCTAGGAGTCAACCTCCATGGAGACAGCTACAATTCCCAACAGCGACTCGCAAGAGTCAAAAGCTGAAGAAAGTCATCCCGCCCTTGAAGGCGCACCACCAAGAAGCTGGCATCCAAGCTGCACAGAACATAAACTGCCAATACCAGGGCTGCTCATCTAGCCCGACCAGCAGCCAACTGGCTCAGAACAAGGCAGAGCCGAAGTCCCACCGATAGGCGAAATAAGACAAGAATACATCTACGAGACCCTCGAAGTTGAAGAAGATGATGAAGGCTTTGTAGACCTACAGCTGGCTCCTCCAAAAATAGAAGATGGTGACCAACCCACTGTCGATGAATTGGTCGAAAGAAACCTTGGCACAAAGGATGATCCCAGGCTGACCTTCCTCAGTGCCCTCTTATCACTCGAAGAGAGGGGGAAGCTACTCCAGGAATTCCAAGACTATTTTTCTTGGAATTACAAAGAGATGTGGTGCGGACCCCACGGCGAACAGTGACACGTCGGTGAACCAACGGTGCCATACGCGGAGCACCAAGTGGATGGCAGCGGCTTCACTTCCAATTGGGTACGAGTTGGCTTCAATTTGGACCCACTATCTTGTCCTAGAAAATGAAAACGAAAAAGAAGAAAAAAAAACACCAAAATTTAAACTTTTCAATCTTTCATCTCTGTTGAAGAGACCTCCTATCTTCCTCCTGAGTGTGTCCTGACCCAGGGGCCGCTCATCCAGGACTCATTAACGGACCTTCTCTACCCCTCAGGTGAGGGGTCCTCCTCTATATCTCCGATTGTATCCACTTTGTCACCTTCTCCCTCCTTTTTGTTAGAGTCTAGTAATCACGCTAGTTGTTCGTACTCTTCTAGTTCTAAGAGTCCAAGGGTAGCAACTAGAAAGTCTAAGGGTAAGCAAACTCCCCGTAGGTTCCTGCTAGATCTAGCAAGGAGATGCAAGGCATGTTTAGCTCTTCCCACATTTCTGAAGGATCCAGTACTCCTGTCGGATATAGAATGTGAGGATATGTGCTATATCGATGAAAGGTTTGACATTTACGAGATTATGAATGATGAAGACCCTATTGAAGAGGGGGATGAGGATTACGAGGAATATGAGAATGAGGCTGATGCTTTTGCTAGTGGCATGAGGAGATTTGACGAATCGTCAGCCTCAGTAGAGGAGCCCACCAAAGTGATTAATCTGGGTACCGAGGAACGCCCTAGGATTATCTGCATCAGTAAAAATCTACCGCCCTCTGAAGAAGAGATACTTGTCCAGGTTCTTCAAGAGTATAAGGACACGTTTGCATGGAGTTATGAAGATATGTCGGGGCTAGACCCTACGCTTGTTGAACACCGTCTTACACTTAAGCTAGGATTCGTCCTGGTCAAACAGCGGTTAAGGCGTTTCCACCCGCACATGGCATTAAAAATGAAAGAAGATGTCGATAAGCTTCATAAAGCCAGATTTATTAGAGTCATCCTCTATCCTAATTGGGTGGCTAACATTGTCCTGGTGATGAAAAAGGATGGAAGAGTCAGAATTTGCATAGATTTCTGGGACCTTAACCGCGCGTGTCCAAAGGATGATTTCCCCCTCCCTCACATAGACGTGCTCATTGACAACATGGCAGGGTACGAGACCCTTTCTTTTATGTAGGGCTTCTCTGACTATAATCAGATTCGCTTGGCTGAGGAAGACCAGGAGAAAACTTCATTTACTACACCTTGGGGTACTTATTGCTATGTGGTCATGCCATTTGGGCTTAAGAATGCCAGAGTAACTTACCAAAGAGCTATGATGGTAATTTTTCATGACATGATCCACATTTTTATAGAGGTGTACGTAGATGACCTGGTAGTGAAGTCAAAGACAAGGATTGAGCATCCTGGGGTTCTAGCCAAGGTATTGCAAAGGTCGCGAGAATATAAGCTCAAGATGAATCCCAAGAAGTGCGTATTTGGTGTTTCATCGGGAAAATTACTGGGATTCATTGTTAGTAAGACAGGTATTGAGATTGATCCCAATAAGGCAAAGGCACTAAGAGATATGCCTCCTCCCAGGAATTTGAAGGAAGTTCGAGGATTAATCGGGAGGTTGTAATTTATTCACCGATTTATCTCCCAGCACTCACAAAGGTGTAGGTAGTTCTACGAGCTTACTAAGTCGGGAGTCAAATTTAATTGGGATGACAAGTGTCATGCACCTTTTGATGGACAAAAGGATTATTTGGCCAATCCTCCTATCCTGAAGCCGCCAGTTCCGGGCAAACCGCTTGTTCTTTATATTTTTGTCCTGGATGACTCTGTAGGTGCTGTCCTTGTGCAAGTGGATGAAGAAGGAAAGGAGAGGGCAGCCTACTACTTGTCTAAGCTTCTCAACCCCTGTGAGTAGAGATACTCAGCCATGGAGAAGACTTGTGCTGCTTTAGTCTGGGTAGTGCAGAAGTTGAAGTATTATTTCCTAGCTCACGAGGTTCATCTTATTGCTCGCTGAATCCGATCAAATTTCTCATTGAAAAATCTGTCCTCACTAACCGATTAGCATGATGGCAAAGCTTCATTTCTCAGTTCGATATTATCTACATTCAGCAAAAAGTGATTAAAGGCTATGTCATAGCAGAACATCTTGCTCATCACCCTCTTCCCCGATTCGATCCTGTTCGCTTGGAGTTTTTAGATGAGGAACTAATGTCTGTCAATCAGCCCGATTCGATGTGAACATTACATTTTGATGGAGCTCTGAACTCTCAAGGTAAGGGTATCGGCATCATTCTCCTATCACCTGAGGGAGTCATCATTCCACAAGACTTTCAGCTTGCATTTTCCGTTACAAACAATATAGCTGAATACGAGGCTCTTTTGACCAGACTGGAGGCTGCTCATCTATATGCTGTCACCCAATTGTGGATTGTAGGTGATAGTCAGTTGATTCTATGCCAAGTGCTCACTAAGTGCTGCACTCTTGATCCTAAGCTTAAACCCTACTAGGAACTCACATCAACTTATACTAAGCTCTTCTCTAAGCTGATCTTTGTCCATGTTCCTCGCAACCAAAACATCCTAGTTGACGCTCTCGCTTCACTAGTTTCTTCCTTGGCCTTCCCTCTCAAGAGGAATTTCTATTCTGCCATCATTCATAAGCTTCTTACTCCCGCCATTAAGGATCCAACTTTCCTTAGGGTTAAGGAGGAGTTGCTAAAGAAGGTTAAGGAATGAGAGATCATTGAAAATAAAGAGGTCATGCTAATGGACTTAGAAGAAGAATTGGATGATGAGGAAAAGTCATGGTCTTATGAGATTGCCAAGTATTGTCAAGATTAGTCTTATCTTGAAGAAGCCACGGCAGAAGAAAATAAAGCAATCAGGAGAGTCGCCCAAAGATACACTCTGGTTGGAGGCATGCTCTATAGAAGAGGTCTCACTGGTGTTCTTCTCAGGTGCCTTGATGACGATGAAGCTTAGAAGGTTGTGGAAGAGGCACATTCAGGAGTGTGTGGTGGCCATGTTAATAGCCAGATGTTAGCTAAGAAGATCCTTAGGCTAGGATTCTATTGGCCCACTCTAGAAGAGGATTGCTCCATCTATGTTCAAAGGTGTGTTAAATGCCAATTGCATACTGACAAGATCTATTCTCCTTCTTCTTCACTCCATCCTATGTCCTCCCCATGGTCTTTCTCCATGTGAGCTTTCGATATCATTGGACCTCTTGGTGATGCGAACCTCCTCTCTAAACAAAAGTCATTCATACTCACGGCCACGGAATACTTCACCAAGTGGGCGGAAGCGGAAGCTTATGCGGAGATAAAAGCATCAACCGTCTGCAAATTTGTTATGAAGAACATCATTGCCAGATTCGAAATTCCAAACTCCATCATCACTGACAATGGGTCACAGTTCATCTCTCAATAACTTCAAGACCTCTGCAATAGGTATAACATTGCATTACATCATTCATCTCCTTGTTATCCACAAGATAATGGGAAAGTAGAGGCAACAAATAAAACTTTGATCAAGATAATCAAGAAAACCTATGAGGCTAACAAGTTTGCAGATTGGCTAGAGTAACACGTTGAAGCTCTATGGGCCTACCGCACTTCTATTCACACTCCCACTAGGCAAACTTCTTTCGCCCTTACTTATGGAATGGAGATAGTAGTCCCTTATGAGATTCTTATACCTTCTTTTAGGGTACAATTGGACAAGGAACTATCTATTGATGAATGACGTGAATCTCTCCTTGCGCAGCTGGAACTCATGGATGAGAAGCGTCTGGCCACCACTGAACATGCACAAATTTCATTTGCTTTAGTCCAGCATGCATCATACGCATTCTTTGAGCGTTATTGTGCTTCATCTGTCCAAGGTATCTCAGTAATGGTGAATAACTATGTCCGTAATCTCGCGTAAGAAGAATCATTCCACTCTTGAGTCTGAAGGTTTCCGTCGGTCCGCTCACTCAGTCTGGTTAGCTGAAGATTCTTGTCTGGAGTTTAGTTAATTGTCTCTTTCCTTTCCATTGCTCCGGCCGCTAGTTGTGTTTTCCTTTCCTTACTTATTAGTTCCTCCAGATTGGCGTCATTTGGTCCACCATTTCCTTGGTGATTAGTCTGAAGTTTCTGGAAGATTCCTATCACTTGTTGGTTTAGAATGGGTGTCGTTTGCCTTAACGCCCACTTTTCGGTCCACTCCGCGTCATCTTCACTTCATCTCCATGTTCCATTTCACTTTCGCTACACCTCCGCTCGCTCCCCTACAAAGAGGACGTTGAGGAGGGGCATCTATTGACACCCATTTTATGACCAATTAGTCGGGTCGTCTCCTTACTCATTTTAAATGATGCTCCGAGCTGTTCACCCTTGCCGAGTCTTCTTGGATAGTTAGAAGTCTCTTTCATGGGTCATTACCTTCCTTGGTTGAGTCTTGTCCTTGTTTAATGCTAGGCAAGCACTTCCGGTTCATTTGTCACCCTCTTATGCATAACGCATCCTCTATGGCATGTTACAAGAAACATAATGCACTTCCCAAAGTTCGTTATAGTCCCCTCATCGTCTCACACATCGTCCTCTCATAGTCCCACCTACCATCTCATCCAGCATCTCACTTAGCGTCTCTGTAGTTTAATGATCCTACACATACTCGTTATTATTAGTATAACACCCTCTTGATGAGCCGTTATGGTCTTCCCACCTACCGTCTCTTCTTCTGTCTCAGTTAGCGTCTTTGTTGTTTAAAACAGCTTCATGTTCCATCGTCATCAGTCGTATAACACTCGTATGATGATCCATTATATACCTACTAAGGTTGAGTCTTATCACCACCTCCACCGACTCCCTTGTCATTCTAGCCCCGTCTACCTTGACATCTTTAGGTCCATGACGGACTGCCTTATCCCCGTTATAATCTCAACATAATGCCCTTGTTTCCATCCGTTATGCTCGCCAGAGTCCTAAGCCCGAATGTCTCGCCTGCTGTTCTTATCTCTTGCGGATAAGGTCACATGATGGACTGATGGAGGTGCGTTATGTTAACATGGCAGTCTATCACGGATGCGTTATGTCTCACGGAGGAGTTTTAGCAGAACTGTGCTTCTCTGCTGCTCCGTGGATGGATTGTAGAGGTTGTTATCTTGATTTCTCTCCCAAATCTGATCCTTAGGACCTTCTGTTGGTTTCTATGACTAAACCCCTACTCTGGCTAGACATCCGGGTCTGCGTGCCCACGTAGTGAAGCGGTCCCATCATTTCTTCGCTGAAGGAGTGAGCGATTTCCCACGAATTCACACCAGACCAACAGTCTACTTGCTCGGAAGAGAAGATACCCTGCTAAAGAACTCTACAGCCGCAGGCGCCGCGCACTCGTTCCTCGTTTTCTCCACCCGCGGCTAGGGGGCATTTGTGGACATCAAAAAAAAATGATGATCATATAGTATGGACGTCCTGGCACCCGAGAGCAAGTCAAGGATGGAGAGGCTGAATGAACCTCATATCTCATCCGATCTGGGCAAAAACATACCTGGTGGTCCGCTACCTGATAAGGAAGTTTCTTGACCCGAAGAAATGGCCCTGGCCCCTCAAAATAATGTGCTGAAGGTCGAATCATGGAGAAACCCGAGCAAGCTAATATGGGTTCAGCACGTGCTGAAAATCACTCAGAATCATAAATCAAGGCCCAACGGCCTCGAAATGGACACCCCGGAGGTGTTGCATCAAAGCTAAGGCAGTAATGGAGGCCAAGTGTTTGTCCAAGCTGCTTCAGGGTCGGGGCAGAACCCACCCTTTTCTTCTAAACCAACGCGGCCTCTCCTTAGGCTAAACCGGCACGGCCTACCCCTTTCCTGCTAAACTGGCGCGCCCCTGGGCTAAACCGGCGCGCCCCTGGGCTAAATCGACGCGCCCCCATGGCTGCTAAACCGGCACGCCCCCCTGCTAAACCGGTGCACCCCCTAGCTATTAAACCGGCGCTCCCCCTGGTTGTTAAACCGGCGCGCCCCCTGGTAGCTAAACTGGCGCGCCTACCCCCCACGTCAGTTTAACTTAAATGCCATTCCATCCTTAGTCTGATGCTCTATTTTTCTCTGTGAACAGAGGGACCCTTGCCTGAAATGGGTGAACCTTCTGCATCGGATCGACGGGTAACCGCCTGCACACCTCAAGCCCCCAAGAAGGGAAGTCTTCGAGCTCCGTACCGAACGTCGCATCTCCACCGATCGCCGTTGACCAATCCCGGGCGAGCACCTCCCCTACTCTACTGCCCCCCTATCCGCAGGGCACTCGATGGCTACGAGGGAGAAAGAAGGCAATATCTTCCCTCCTATAAAAGGGGGTGAGCTCAGAGAAGAAAGGTCTCTTGGTTAGAAACAAGAAGAGAGAGCCCCGATCCGTTGGAGAAGAAGTGCCCTGAGCTAGTCAGAGGTCCCCTCCTGAGCGTCTCTCTCTAGTCTCTGGCCCGAGCTCTCTGGCATTCGAGGAAGAGGGAGAAGTGCATCGACCTGCGTCCGTTAGGTAAAAAAAAGGGGGGGAAGAGAGTGACTATGAGAGAAAAGAGGTGAGCTACTCGCATACTCAACCCATCAATTTTTTCCATAAGAGTTCGAAACATGTCGACCACCAATGGCTCATCAGGACTATGGACTCGGTGGTCTGCCAAAGGTGGTTGTGGTGGTGAGAATTGAGTACCTCTACAAGTGGGCATGTAATGACACAAGGCGGGAATGCACTAACTAATGTGAAGTGAAGAACCTAGACTCAAACCAGTATCTAGTACCTGGCAGAGATATTGATCCGATGACCCAACTCATGCAAGGAGGCTACCTTCCAAATAGGCGTAACTTATCATTCTGGCAGTGCCTTTTCATATATCAGATAAAGGGTTGAGGTGCAACACCTTGGATAAACTTAGACCGTTCTTTGGTGACTACCCTAGACTCAACCTTGCTCTTATATCAATTTGATGCGGGACGGGATGCGACTCGGTACCAATTTGGATGCGAACCTGGGACTCTAGGTGGCAACGTGGCCAAATTGAAGACTCGAACAGCAAAGACGCGACCAACTCAACACAAGCTCGTGACTCGTCCCTAACAAGAGAAGCGTGTGGATCTGCGCGGTTGAGAAACCGACAATGAGTCTGGGTGATCAACACTCCTTCGTGCCTAGATCGGGTCACGGGACGGGTCACACTCTCTCTCTCACAGGGGTGACGTTATTTGATCGGGCTAGGTTGTCCTATAACACTCTAGCAGCGGCATTAAAACATATATAAAATGAGTAATGTGACCAAGAGAGGAGCAGGAACGTACCTCCACGCTCCGGGCATGGGGAAGACAACCCTGGCCAAGATCCGTACTCTCGGTATAATAATTATCAGTAATTACAGAAAATATACTCACTCCATGTAGGGAGGTAATAGGTAACATGTGAGACCCAGGAGTATCAAACTTGGGTTGACGGATAGCGTTTTGGGCAGCTTCGACGATGCTGACACGTTGCTACTCGGTGCTGGCCGGACGGCGCGTGCTGGCGATCCGTAGGATCACGCTCCGGTCGGAGGGTCGATTGGGCTGGGAGTGGTACCATTGCGAAGAGGACTCCTGAAGGGACAATCCCTTAGATGGGATCGTGCTGGATCGCCTTGTGGAAGGCGAGGCAGTCCGACTGTTGGACGTTGTTACTTGCTGTCCCGAACCTGTTCTGCAGATTTAGAACTACGCTACTCGGCGAAAATAATTGCTGCAATCTGATCCAATGTCGGATCGACGCGAAATCAGTGCCATTACGAAGCTCCTTTGCAGATCTACGAACACCTGGTGTTATAGGAATTTTCCTGTTTCTGTATTTTTTGTGGTGGAATTTAGAACTGGCGGACTCACTGACTCAGGATAGATTGGGCAGATTAGGATCTACCTGATAATGAGATTTGACCGAGGAGCGCTGAGTAGTTCATTACCCAAGGTTGAATCGACCAGCTGGTCGATGCTCGATAATGGGTAGCAGTCCTTCAGAGTGGTTTTGTTGAGATCGGTGAAGTCCACGCACATTCGCCACTTTCCCGAAGCTTTTGGTACCAAGATGACATTTGCGAGTCACGTCGGGTAATGGACCGGATGAAATAGCCCAATTTTCTTTCCCTTATTAATCTACTCTTTAATGATTGCCTATTTTTTTGGGGCATACTTCCTTCTCCGTTGCTAGATGGGTTTCACCGATGGGTCGAGGTTCAGTTTGTGCACCACCACCTCCTCGGGAATGCCAGGAAGATCCTCATCAGATCATGTAAAGACTTGAATGTACTCGGAAAAGAAATTCTTGTATTGTTCTTGTACATCGGGTGGTAAGTCTGCCCTAATTTTTACTTCAAGAGTCGGGTCGTCTCTGAGGAAGACTGACAGCAGTTCTCTGTCGGGCTTTCCTGCCATCACTTTGGCCTCAACTTCATCGACCTCTTTCTTTTTCCTTTTTGGCCTTACGGCTTTGACCAAGATTACATAACACCTTCTAACTATTGCCTGGTTACCTCAGACTTCCCCGATACCGTACTTAGTGGGAAACTTCATTTTTTGGTGATAGGTTGAGGGCACTGCCTTTATCTGGCCAATAATACCTCGATCGAAGATGGCATTATAGGCCGACATCCCTTTTCTCACCACAAAGTTCACCAGAAATGTGATGATTTTAGGAGGGGTACCGAGAGTAACCAGCAGGCTCAGGGCTCCCTTGGGATAAGTTGCCTGGCCATTTAACCCGCAGAGGGGGGTTCGAATCGGGCGTAGCTTGGGTGGGTTTTCACCCATTTTCAAGAAGCATTCGTACGCCAAAATATCAGGGGCGCTACCATTGTCCACAAGTATCCTATCTATATTACAATGGTTTATAGTAGCTGAGATTACAAGGGCGTCGTCATGCGGGGTGGCTACCCCTTCCAGGTCTTGTTCGGAGAATGCCAAGGCCTACTGGTTGTTCGTCGGTGGAGTTTTGGGGGGCTCGGAAGCTCGGGAGACTCATTCGACGGGACGCTTCCTTCCTTAGATGTTGTCCCCTCCTGAGGCGGATCTCCCGAAATGACATTGATGTGGACCCCATAGGGGTGATTATCGATTTCTTCCAGGGGGACCCCATGATTTTCCTACCACTCAGCAACATACTAGGAAAAGTTCCCTTGGCTGATAAGACTCTCGATCTCATCCTTGAGGTGCTGACAATCCCTCATGTCGTGGCCGTGGTCATTGTGAAACTGACAGTGCTTGCGGCAGCTACGACGTCGAGGGTCAGCCTACATAGGCTCGGGCTGGCGAAGAAGGCATGAGTCCTCGGGGTGGGGCCGTCGGGGTCAAGTGAGCCTTTGACCCCGACGAGTCTCCTCGGGGTCAAGTGGGCCCGCACAGGTCCCTCTTGACCCCAAACACCTCCTCCCGAGTCCCACCCTATCAGGGTAGGTTAAAAACGGTGGCGCACCCTTTTAAAAGCCCCAGATCTACCCTTTTTTGCAGTTTGCTCGTAGCCAACACACGTGGAAGAGAGAAAAGTTTCTCCTTTATTTTTTCTTTTGGTCTCCTCCGTACCGTTGATCGAGGGGAGGAGTTTGTTTCCGTCGGGATCATCTTGTACGCAGGTGCCGGACTCTCCGTTGGTAAGTGAATATCTTCTACATGTGCATCCTCTTGCTACAATGTAGCTTTAGTTGATCTCGAACATCCGACAAGGATTCTTGAAATCCGGAAGCATGCACAGAACCACAAGACACTTGGCACTAAGCCGTTTGCTGGTCATTGTGAATTTTGCTTGCACCTCTATCACCTCGTTTGCTGCGAGAGATTTATAACTCAGGATGAGGTCAGGTCTATGACTCCAACATGTGGAGATACTCCACATAGCGACATAGTTGGCTTTGCACCGTATTTCACTCGTCGCCGAATGTAGATTACCTCGATTGATTCAAGGAAACATGTCTCGATTAAATCGAGAAAAATAAAGGGGTAGACACTTATCCAGACTATATCGATTGCGATCACTCAAAGCAAACCTTTTGGACACATTGATGCATTCAAGTAATATGGTGATCCAACATATCACAGGCTTTTTACAACTCAGTCTTTCCTTCGATGTAATGGTTGCAAAAAACTTACACCAACCCTTTTTCCGGGAAAAAGACAGTGGACAATTGACCAAGCTCTACACCAGCTTGTGAGTGATATTCTAATTGTGAAGAAACACTAAATCCATAAGGTTTGTCCAGAGGACAATAACAAAGAATAACATTCTATTCTCACTGGTTGACACTTTAATAATGTTTTATATATCCATGTAAATATGAAGAAGGAACAAAATAGAGCCTTGTCCATCAACTCGTAAGAGGTTATAAGAAAGGGTCTTTTCTGTAGTAAACAGCTGATACATTGATGTACACTTCTTGTGTGGGTCTGTGCAGTGGAAGGAAATAAATTGAAAGGAAAGATGATCCCCCAAATAACACAAAAGCTTAATCATTTTTCATGCACCTTATTACTTTTCTAAAATGAGATCATTTGTAAACCACCTGATTACCTTTTATGTTTCAAGAGAGTAACAATTAGAATTATGTTTTATTATGTTTAGGAATCAACTTCAAGTTTGCTCAGGTATGGGGTTCAGTTTTAAATTCGATCAAGTTTAAGGTTTTCCCAGAGAGGGGTATTCATAGGCCAAACATAAAATAATCAAGCCACGTTAGCCTAGGATCCACCTACGAATCCTGCCAACGTCCACCTCATCCATCATTTCATCATGTTCTATCCCATTCCGTCGCGTCTCTACCTCAGTCAACTCGGCACGGTCGTGCGCCCCGCGTCGAGGGAAACAGAGGGAATAGAGAAACGAGGGAGAAAGTAGAACGGGAGAAATGAGAAGGAGAGGAGAGGAGAAATACCAAAATCACACAGATAGAACTGGTACAATGAATAACTAAGGAATAACTAGATCATATAAAACCCAAACAACTGAGACAAATAAACACAAATTAACCGATCAAAGAGCAGAATCGCACCTTCTATAAGATAATACGTCACTGCTCAGCACAGGGAAGCTGAGACACTGGTGAGTCTTGCTGAGGTTGAGGTGGTGAAGGTCAGAACTGAGACTGCTGCGGCTGGGTAAACAGCGAGAACTGCACTGGTCTCGACCTTAATGGATAGTCTCGGACAACGTGACCCGACTGATCACAACGAAAACATATTACTGGCAAGAAACATGGCACGCCCGGATGGCTACCACCACATCTCGAACATAATCTCGACTGATGGATAGCGGGTCCCTGAAACTGTTGAGAAGAAGGCACTGATGACAGAACCGCACTGCCGGATGATTGCTGGGCAAGCCGTTCTTCACGCTCCCTTACCTTGCTCCTGGTATTCATTGACGGAGGTGTACCACGGTTAACCAGCACAAGAGAGGAGGTTCTAGTTGCAATCGGCTGCTTGCCCTACCGATCCTTGGACTTCCGAGCCTTCTTAGATTTCTTGAATCGAAACCTCTTGCCCTTGGACTTAGAGGAAGAAGTACCATCGGCAGCAGAAATAATGGAAGGAACTCTAGGTACGCTCGGCAGATAAACCGGATGGAACTGCCCTATCGGCTAAGGGATAAGGTGATACTGCACACTTGGCACATCCGGCTGAGCAGATACGGCCTAAGCATGCCCTTGGGGTCTCACCTACCCTTCACCATTTGGCATTCCAACCTGAACACCTGGTAAACCTTCCACAACTTGAGCGGGAACCACTGGGACTTGACCAGGCGCAGACGCATAAACTAACACTACAACCACTAGAGGAGAAGTACCACTTCCCTCCCCGGAAACATGCGCCCTTCTACGATGCGCCATCGGAACCTAGGAAGCATACACCAACGGAAATCATATTAGTAATCACGGAAAACATCCTAAGCCAGCAATAGATGACTTAAATGGACTTGTTCTGGACAGGCACGATGCAATTTCAATTCCTTATACAAATCCTCAACACAGCTCTGATACCAACTGTAGTGACCTAGAGCTCCAAGTACCGATAACTCGATAATATCGGATTACCACATTTTATTGGAACGTAGGTATAACTTATAGTCACGCGAGCAAGTGCACGTTTTGAAAGCGTGGCAAGGAAATGTAGGTAAAGGATTTATCTACGTTTTTAGACCTATACCTACGTTTTAAAAATGTAGGTGAAGGCCAATTTTCTTGTAGTGAGAGAGAGAGAGCTGAAAAAATAGTCTCTCGAATCTCGTATCATACTTTTAATATTTATTTATTGGAGAAGATCGTCCACCCACTCATGAAAACCTGCAAGTACCAGAATAACGGCGTTAGAAGGAGTCATGAGTATTATCTCAGGAGATAACCCTCCGATACTTAAATCAACAACTTGTTACGTGAGGATTTAGGGAGGATAGAGAAGAGAGAGGAGGGTGAGAGTAGAGCAATCAAGCTTGAAATGAAGATCTGACTTTCGAAGGAGTGCTCGCCACAGCCAAATGGTGCTCGGAGGATGCTCGTAAGGTTGGAGGTGTGCTCGGAAGCAGGACGGGCTCTCCTCAGAAGAAAACTCTCTCATCTGTCAATGGCAGTGGCCGTTAGTCTGTCTTAGTATGTGTGTGTTGATCTCCCTGTGTCTGTATCTCTCAATCTTTGTGTCCCCCTTGTCCTTGGTCGAAGGTCCATTTATAGGGGTGTCCTGGCGATGGAGGCTTATCCCTTAACAGGGAAGAGCGTAAGTTGTGGAGAAACATCTCCCCACGATTGTGGGGAGTTTTTTGTTGTGCATTCGTTCCTCCGGGGTCAGGCAGTTTTTAGGCGAGTCTTACGGCTCCCGTGGGGCATGTTCACCTTTATTGGAGTGGAGGCTAGTGATGCCGGGAGTTTCATTCGGTTTTGGGAGGATCATCCGGCGTCTGATATGCCTGGGTCGATGTCTCTCATGGGCTGGTGAATCTGATGGCTGGCCTTATCAGGCCACCTAGCGTGGGTCGTGGTTGTCGGGGGTCTGCTACGCATTTCGTAGTCCTTGGACAATTACGGGCTCGATGTTAACGAGTTGCACATGGGCCGTATAGATTTTACCCTCCTCACTAGCCCCCCACTCTCAGATGTCGAGCACTTTCAGAGTCTGAGAGGCAGTCCCGATGGGCCGTTGAGGGGGAGTTTCTAGGAGGATCTCCTTGTATCAACAGGGTAGGTGGGTTCTGCCACCTAGTTCGGCTTCTTGGCGCACAAGGCACTGTTGGTCGAGGTGTTAGGTGGCGGCGTTGTCATCATTTTATATTTTCGACACCGACACTTCATACAAAATGCTGCTGGACTGACCTTGGTTGCATGACAACGGGGTCATCCCCTTTTGTTGTGCATCCCTTGGTTTTGATGATGACAATAAAATATGTTCACTAATCAAAATTCTATCTTATTGCAGGTTTACCTATATCCACCAATAGAAGAAAAATCACCACTTCCCCCAGAGATAGGAAAAGGAAGAGACCAACTAGAAGAGAGAGATCAGATGCGTCCATTGACGGCTTACACTGCATCTCAAGCAACGCGCAAGTCAGACAAACACAACAAGCGAGAGGCGTAAAGGAACTGAACCAAGTATTAGTCAGAGTAACACTCGTCAGTGTCAGTCCAAGTCTCTGACCACGTGTGCACACACTGACTCCTGCCTAGATCCAGGCCTCTAGCTAGTATTCTCCCCCCGTAGGACACCACGGTAACAGCGGGAGCCCACGGAAATAGCTTAAAAATCGTGTAGCGGGAAACACCCCTCCACCTTTCCCAGGTGGGCCGACACTAGAGGTCACTGGGCTACGACTAGTGGCTCCATCACAAAGGACGAGGAGACCAATCTGTCGGTGAACTAAAGTAGGGTAACATAATACCGCGCTTCAAAACACAAGTGTCGAAGTACATACAGGCGAGAATACCCCACAACACGTACTCCAAAGCACCAAAGGCAGCACAGGAGACTGCCAACAGACTCAGGACAAGGCAACTAGATCTACAACTACAACGGTCCCTGAGTCCTATGACTCTGAGTCAGGATCGTCGCACATAGCGGAACAAGCCACCAATCGGTCTAATCCTAAGCCAGGGAAAACAACGCTCTGAGAAAATGACACACGGAGACCTAAGGGGACACCAAGAACCCTCAGCACACCTAGATACGTAAACTGAGGTAGGACAGTACCTCGAGGCATCCAGAACCAATGTCTCGAATTAGACGAGGCCGCCGAGACACAACAAGTCTTCCTGTCAACCACTAGGTAACCCCGGGCTGACCGGAACCAGACACGACACCGACACACTAACACATCCACCGCTACAACAACACAAATAAACAGAACCACCAAGAACATGAGTGGCAGAAGATGACAACACTCTGGGCATAGCAACTTGTCAGTCAACTACTAGGGGGAAACCCAACCGTCAAGAGATAGCTGCTGCGCAACCAGAGATGCGGACAATGGTAGTTTCTAGATTGAGTCGTTAGGGTACTGTCATAGTATAGGAAAAGACCACAACCAGTCACCTAAACAGACCGATCCAGACAACCACTGACAGACAGACACCGTCCTAAACAAGGACCTAAGATAGACAGATGCACAACACAGTCAAAGCAAATGGTCAACACGGCAACAGGACTATAACGCACCAGCATAGGGGCGCTATGCCCACATAACGCACCACCGGAGGGGCGTTATGCCAAACAGACTGAAAACTACAACAAATGATATAACGCATCAGCCTAGGGCCGTTACATCAACATAACGCACCCAGGGAGGTAACGTGCCCCTATAGACCAGAGGGAATCTTGGGTGATGCCCTCATCATTTATAGCATTAGTTTGAACGTTTTCTTAGTTTAGGTTTAAGAAGGGGGAAAGATCTATTCACCCCCTCTCTAGATCTATTCAATCCTCACACAACAAAATTCTGAGTCAGAAATTACCTGTTCTTGATCACTTTTCACCATTAGACATAGATTCTTGACCAATTCCTCAATATCTTCTTCCTCATCGGACGTAGGCTCATCCTCATCTTCATCGCTCCATGTCGCTTTCATGGCCTTTGGCTTCTTGCCTTTGATCATCTTGCCTTTCTTCTATAGCTCGGGGCACTCAGCCCCCATGTGTCCCATTTTCTTACATTCATAGCACATAATCTCAGCCGCTTTGGATGGTTCATTCTTTTGCTTGGCCTGCCACTTCAATTTCCTGAACTTTCCGCCAAATCTTCTCCATTGGCGCAGAAATTGCCTAAGCGTTCTCGTGAGCATGGCAACTTCTTCATCATCTGTAGTTTCCATAGAATCCTCCTGACTTGAGAATGGATCAGGATTTGCTTTTTCTTCGTATCCTCTTCCATCCTCTTGATATTGATCTCATAGGCCATTAAAGACCCTATGGGTGCATCTAATATAAGAGTTGATAGGTCCTTCGAGTCCTCTATCACAGTTGCTTTGGTATGCCAACTAGGTGACAGTGACCTTAGCACTTTTCTGACCAACTCGCCATCCTTGTAATCTTTCCCGAGTGACTTCAATCCATCCGTTATCTCCATGGGACATGCAAACATCTCAGAGATTGTCTCCCCTTCCTTCATGTGGAACAGCTCGTAGTCTCGGATAAGCATATTTACCTTCGTCTCTTTGACCTCTGTAGTACCTTCATAGATCAACTTTAGCTTATCCCACATTTCCTTCGCACTGTTGCACATAGAAACACGAGCATATTCAGTCGGATGAATAGCACACTGAATAATATTTAGAGCATTGAAATTTATAGTGGCCTTCTTAATATGATCATCTTTCCATTGTTCCTCATCTGGGGGTAAAGTGTCTGGACCATTCTTAATAACAGTCCATATTTCATGACTTTAAGCACGGAGGAAAATCATCATTCTATTTTTCCAATAACTATAGCTATTGCCATCAAAATAGGGAGGCCTATGTATAGAATGCCCTTCGGGCATCAAACCTTTGTTAGCCATTCCTAACAGATCGCTCTAAGTCACTAGGTTTCAAGATAAGACAGAGCCAAGGCTCTGATACCAATTGTTGGCCCAGTTAGGAAAGCAATCGAGAGGGGGGTGAATTGATTGCGCCCCCTTTTCTAAAATTAACCGTAGAGATGACAAGAGAAATCTAGATAGCTGAACAAGAATATGATGCGGGACGGGGAGAGACGATGTACCCACTACCCAGCCTTGTCAAATCGAGAGACTGTTTCTTGATTTCTAATCCCGGCCGGGTCACCCAGGAGGCAACCTTATCGTTGCTCCTAGGTCCACCCTCTCAATGGGCGAAATCAAAAACAAAAGAAAAAAAGAAAACAAGCGAACTTGCTATATTCGTCATCAAGAAAATCAACATACTAGTGACGATGGACGAAGCAGCAATGGATGCCGAACCCATGTTTCAGCTGAGGATGGATGGGGAAGATACATAGGAGTAACATTGGGATTCGTTGAAACAAGAGTCGATGCTGGAAAGGTCAACACCGCGTCAACAATTCTCAGGTAGCCGTGGCTTATACGTAGAACAGGTGAAAGTCGTACCCGCCATATAGAGGAGATGGTTGCCTCGAGGGGGTGATGACGGCTGAGTGGCAGAATATATAGAGACCTCTTCCTCGGTGGGATTGTCTCGATCGGCCAAGATTTCAAATTCAGTTGTTATTTCACATGCTCAACATCTTGGAACAGCGTGCTGATCGAGCCTGGGGACGTGTCAGCGGAAACCTCCGGGACACTTGAGGAAGTCCTTAATAATTATCGTCCCACAAGGAGAAGCAGCCTGGCGCTTCACGTAAGAGTTTATCTTCTGTATGTCGTTTGTAATTATCCATCTTCTTCGATATAAATAAGTGCTAGACCCTCTCAACTTGAATCAGCATCTCAACAGCGTTTCCCTTATCCCATGCACGTATGGCTGTCCAGGTAGAGATCGGTACGTAACTTGGTTTTTAATTCTCCTAAAAGGACTTGGAGTGGAGCTATTTAGCTCTAGTGTGGCTTTTAGCTCTACTGTGGCCGGCGTAAGGAACGCGCGGTGATCATGGAGAAAACTTCGTGATGTCCACTCAGCTTCATTGCTGTTCTCTAAATCAGGGTTACCCAAGCCACCTAGGCATGCGTACAATTCCGTAGTTAGAACCTCCCCACTAGCTCGAAGGAAATTAAGTAACACGCAATTTGATATCCCGCTGTACTTAGACTTTGAGATAATAACGAGCATTCTCCTGGTGAGGCACGTAATTTAATTTTCCCCACACGTGGGTAATGAGAGTTTCGATCCCCCAACCATGCAAGACTGTGTTTTTGGTTTGCAGGCAGGTACAGATAAACATGGTCTAGGTTCCCAAATTAATTTGAAGCCACATTCTCCTGGTGATAAAACCCTCCAGCACCTAGTCTTGGGAGAGACGAGCATCAGGGTCGTAAGAAATTTTCACCAAACGAATGAAAGGAACAAGGAGAAACAAACAAAAATGCATGAGGATCGTGAGAGGTGAGAGCATGTTTCATCAATAATAACATGTTGACACATGCAAGTTGGCATTGCAATCAGACTGCCCCATCCCGAGAATGATAGAATTTACCAGCGCTGAACCGTTTTCAACAGCGGAACAACTATTTGCCATCCAGGGTAAGTTGACCAAGGTCCCAATGGACTCACCCAGAGTTCTGTATTTTTGGAGCCTGGCGGCTCATTCAAGTCCACTGGTGAACAAGATGCGACAGTGCCATTTATTTGAAATAGAAGAGTACATTCATCCGATTTTCGGTGCCAAGTGCACATGGCCGATCTTGGAGTCGGAACTGGTTGATTGGGTGCTCGCTATTAGGCCGAGCATCCTTGTCTTCAGAAAGAGCTGTATATTATGGTTGGAGCCTTATTATCCCTTCCAGTTCAGCCGGAACTTTGGCTATGACTAGCACATTCCCTTCTCTGCACTGCAATTTGGGCTGCTGAATAGACATAGAGCCGGCCAGACGGCCAATGATGAAGCTCGTGTGTGGTGGGACTACTTTCACCACTGAGAAGATGTATCATTCAGAGTTTCGCACCCTGCTCGCTTCCCCCGAGTTACCTCGGAGTACATTAAGTGGTGGAATGCACGAACATGCTTCTATAGAAACTTCCACCGAGAATGTTGGTCCGTTGCCGAATGCTAATTTCTGGATACTCGGCCAGAGCCAGTCCTTGACATTGATCCCTCTTATTTGAAGAGACTGAAGTCTTGGACTAATACCAAAGTAATGGCTTATTTGGAGGCACGGAAGATTGCAAAGCATCGTTCATCTAGAGCAGACCCAAAGATGCCCGAGATACAAAAGGATGACTATGTAAAGATGCTTTGGGGTTTATGCCGGGTGAGCACTGAGCGGGTAGCTCTTCAATAGCTCCCTTTACGGGTGGAAGAGCCCATTCCGTCGGTGATTGACTGGCGTCCAGAGGTCAACAGTCTACACCCTTACAAGACTTTTATCAGGAGGGAGGATAGGCGAGAAGCACTATACAGTAACACCCCCTGGTTGTTTGCCTTGCTTCACTCTCACGGGCTATCGGTCAGCGGCCCAAGCAAAGCTATTTTGGATCATCCCCTTCTGATTTCCTTCAAATATGCTGATGGACGGGGATTGGACCATTTGGGCTTGTATTATCACTTGTCTTCTTGCGGCTATGAGGACTTGGCATTGCTGGCCGAGAATAGCGAGAAGATCAGAGATGTTTGCTGATTTGTTCGCGAGGTGGATTCCAGGTACAAGACGCCCTCATTGTTTTATTGGGCGATTACTCCCTTATACACAGGGCCAGCATGTATATTTCATTTCTTCATTTCAGCTTCAAACTGTTGAGTAGTGGATGGCGGATCTAGAGGGGAGGGGTGAATAGATCTACCCCTCTTTTCGCAATGCAGCCCTCTTTAAAACAAAAAAAAAGATTTTTTTGAAATGGGGAAAAACCCTTGTTTCAACTTGCGTAAACCCCCCCTCCCCCACTCTGAAAATAATAAAAAAATCTCAAGGGGTTTACGTGGACCAGATCACCCCCTCCATGCAACATGTGTAAACCCCCATAACTTTTCATCTTCCACTATAAAACCCCCTTAGAGGCTCAAGGGGCAACAACACATGCACACAGACATCCGCAGGGCACTCAGCTACAAGCACTCAAGCCCCAAGGCTTCCGACAGGAACACGAGGAGCTAAACGCATGTTGGGTGGCTTGTTGACAGGCTCGTATACGCCGAGGCTATGTCACATGTACTCCCCTTACATGGTGTCTAGCCGTCTCACTCAAGTCCATCCCTCCGCGTATGAGGCGTTGTGATAAATGGCAAACACACCCACACATTGGGCCTGCCCGCGTATGACATGTTATGGTAGCGGCACACTCCATAATGCCAGATCTACTCCCGCCATCGGACCACATGTGCACCGCTTGCACCGAGCTGGCCTTCGACGGTCCCGACCGCCAACTCGAGCTAGCAAAACCCTGGCCTGGAATTAACATTCCCGGGATCCGCCGTAACTCCCCAGCATGAAGATGCTCGCCTGCTGGGACCCGTACCCGGCCACTGATCTCGAGCCGCGTCTGGACTCCCTCAGGCACCAGCTAGTGTTCGCCCCGGCCATCCAGTCTAGCCCTCTCTTGGCAATTCGGGTGCGACCCTAGTCTCGTGCGGAGAGCCCTGTGTAAAACACGCGGATGACTCACTTTACTCCGCAATGACTGGGGATCGACCCACGTGTCGACATTGTCTCGCGACTTGCACTGGATGTACTTTGGCACTTTCAGCCCATTTGTAAAGCCCACTGGCTTCCATAAAGCATGAAACCAATTAAATATGCATACCCGTGCTCGGGTCTCAGCATCACCTCCATACCATCCAGCATATGTCCATCACCCACGGACTCCAGTAAATTAAGCCTCCTGGTCGAGTGTGATGGTCCCTCCATAGCTACAGGGTACCCTCGATCCTTTATCCATGGCGTCGGACATATCCATGATCTTCTTCAGCATGGAATAAAGGTGTTCAGATTCAATCCGATGTAAATAAACACCGACTATTTGTGGTTGGTGGGAAAAGACGTCCTCTACACGAATCCCCACAATGGCCTGCACACTCGCATCCGTGGAACCTCCCTTCTCTCCACGTGCCGCGTCCTGGCGACGCTTCCCCAGTCAACCTTCGGTTCCATAGGTGATCATCGAGAAATCGACTGGCACTCCCACACCTGATCTAGTTACCCAATCCCCTTGGAAACCTCTCGTGCAAGTTGACCCTTCTTGACCTTCCGTACGTAGCATAATATACCTTAATTCTTCTTGATAACTCATGTCAACTTTGGTACGTTCTATGCCTTGTTTACCTAGTCATGAAACTTATTATTTGGAATTGATTTATTCGCCGAAATTATTATCTCGTGGAAGTAGCTAGATTTATAACTTGAAGATGTAAGATTGGGCACGGATTGTGTCTAAGGGCTCCATGCTAGTCCCCTCGACGGATTGTCAAAAACGTGCTATAAACCATGGGTATGATGATATTGGCATCGCATGCATGTACCTAGTGCACGTACCACGGAACACAAGGTAGCACATAGTCGTTAGATCCAGGACAATCGACTAGACCTACTGAAACAATGATCCTTGAGCCACATGACTCGGGCAAGACCGTTGTACAAGCGACAACATGCCGACAAATCAGCCTAGTCCCTAGGTCAAAAACCATGACAAAACATAAGTCATTGGCCCCTAGGTCGTACATCAGACTCACGATTCAACATAACGAGAAGCACAGAACACGAGGGTGTTGACACCCGTTTTATGACCAATTAGTTGGGTCGTCTCCTTACTTATTTTTAATGATACTCTGAGTTGTTCACCCTTATCGAGTATTCTTGGGCATGTTGGAAGTCTCTTTCATGGGTCATTGCCTTCCTTGGTTAGGTCTTGTCCTAGTTTTGATGCTAGGCAAGCACTTCCGCTTCATTTAATCCCTCTTGTGCATAACACATCCTCAATGGCACGTTATAAGTAACATAACGCACCTAATAAGGTCTGTTATAGTCCACTCATCGTCTGTCTCATCTAGCATCTCATATACCATCTCTATAGTTTAACGGGCCTATAACCATCCGTAATGTTCATCATATAACGCCCTCATAGTGGTCCGTTACCTTCTCTCTGAGTAGAACCTGTCGTCTCACCCACCGTCTCTCCTTCCATCTCATTTAGCATCCCTATTGTTTAATAGATCTATGTGCATCCGTCATACTAACACATAATGCACGTACCCTGGTCCGTTATATACCCCCTAAGGTCGACTCTACCACCACCTCCACTGACTTCCTTGTCGCCCCAGGCCCCGTCTGCCTGGACATCTTCATGTCCATGACAGACTGTCTTCCATCCGTTATATTCTCAGTATAACGCCCTTGTTCCAATCTGTTATGCTCGCCAGAGTCCTAAGTCCGAGCGTTTTGCCTGTTTTTCTTATCTTCTATGGGATAAGGTCACATGACGGACTGACGATGGCGCGCTATGTTCACATGGCAGTCTATCGCAGATGCATTATGTCACACGGAGGAGTTTTAGCAGAACTGTTCTTCTCTGCTACTCTGTGGACGGATTATAGAGGTTGTTATCTTGATTTCTCCCCCAAATTTGATCCTTAAAAATTTACCTCCGCGGTCCTGGGAAGAAGCACAACGTAGTGGTACTATCCCGGAGTCGAGGAACGCAACGATTCACCCTGCACAGTATTCTGAAGGCTCATCAGGAAAAAATACACGTAAAGCACAAAACACACTCCGGGACCTACAAAAATGATCCAAAAAATATCCAAAAAAATTTGGGGCATTACAACACCTATCCTTTTTAGCCCTTCCGAGCCCTCCGACTCGTGGGCGGTGGGCCAGGGTCCGAATGGTATCGGGTCATTCCCAGTATCCAGATCTTGGGTCGTTACAGATGGTATCAGAGCTGTGGTTGTGAGAGTACATGGGAATTCAGGATATTGCAGTGATCATAGTCCGTAAGGTCCAGTACAGTCAGCAGCTGGCATAGAGTTTCATGCTTATTTTCTACTTGGTTTCTCACGTAAGAGCCTGTATGCGTTGAGTTGGCGCTATGAAGGCAGTTGTCATTTTTTGTTGGAGTGCCGGTGTGGGGCCTGAGGATCGAGATCAAGAGCTTCCTCCCCTTGGGATGGTGGCCCCGGTTGTGCTACGTTGGGCAGAGGTTGCCGGCAGGTGCGTTGCTGTGGTGCTACGTTCGAGGAATTGCAGCGAGGTCAGGCGACTAGTGAGGACTACTGTCCGTGGTTAAGTGGCCGTGAGTGCGCTCTGGAGGAGTTGTTATTTGTTTTGGCCATTCCAGTTTGAGATTTATCCAGCCCCTGTGACGTTGAGATTGTGGTTCGAGGTGGCAGAGCGGGTGCTCTGGTCGAGATGTGCTCGGATGAGCAGAGGATCTTTTTGGATTGGGCTGTGGTCGCCCTAGATTTGGTTCGAGATCGTGTGGCAGTGGTAGGTTTGGAACTCAAGGATGAGCGTTGGCAGGTGCCGATTATGGTTCGTGTTGCGGCTCTTGGCGTGGTGGTCTGCACGGTGACAGCTCGAGGATGGGTTGGTGTTAGCACGGACACATTCGAGAGAATGGTGTCCAGCAGCTAGAGGTATTGCGACCGTCAAGCCAGGCATTTTGGTGGATTCTCATTGCTCCTTGGTAAGTGTTTAGCGTGTTATTGGCTTCGAGATCAGAGGCGGGCGTAAGAGAGGAGCATGTGGCAGCGGCTAGCTTAACTACTGTGACTAGTGTGTGGCTGTTTGTGAGAAGCGTTGCCCATCCCCTGATGTGTAAGGTGTGTTGGCACTGCTCTGGAAAGATGAGTGCCAGTTGGGCGGTGTTTGAGAGAACTTGTGGTTAGTGTTGTGTTTTTCGAGGTGTCGTGAATCGGAGCCTAAGGAGTTGCAGAGGATGTGTAGAGCGTCAGAGGATTGGTTCCTCGGTGTGAGATTGTCTCGGTTGCGTGAGACGTGTTGTTGCCGTGATTCCACTTTCGTTTGCCATTTTTCCCAATTCCTTCTCTCCATCCCTAGCAATCTACCTTCTGTGCAGATCCACTATCTGACAACCCACCTCTTCCCTAGCTAGACCCCCTTACCAATTTCAGATCCATATGAAATTTGGATTGGAGGTTCTGTCCAACAAACCACCATCCCACAATTTTTTTCAAGATTTTTAGAGGTCATTTACCCCTCTAGAAAATTAGTTCTCAGGTGAGATTTCTGTTCTGTCCTGTGTAGTCCAGATCCGACCACCGCAGCTATAAAATCCACTACCCCTATCAAACCGCCTCATAAAAATAAAAAGTAATTACCCTCGTGTTTATTACTTCCCCCTCTCTCTCCCACAAAAATTCCAGCATCCAGATCTGTCGTTTCACCTCTGGTCAAACCTTATTCTCTGGCAGATCCAATTCTGTCCTGGCAGATCTAAACCTGAGAGCTAGCATATTGTGAATTCAACCACGGCCACTACAGAGATAGGAAAATTCCTGTAATAGCCTAGGTTCGAATCTCCAAGAGAGCCTTCCAACGGCCCTAGTCTCACATCTATCCGATGTCGGAGCAGATCGCAGCATCCATTCTCGCTGGGTCGCACAGTGTTGTGACAGCAGCACAGGTTCGTGGACAGCAAGCAACAACCACCCCCAGGCCGGCCGCCTTGCCTTCCACGAGGTGAACCAGCACATCTCCCTCCGATGGATCATCACTCCAGGAGTCCCCGTCGCAGCAGTACCAATCCCGGCCCACTCAGCCCACTGACCAGGACGTGGATCCCACGGTTGCCGGCATGCACTACCACCAGAGCTGTCCAAGTTGCTACCTGTCAATCCAAGATCAGTCCTCCCGGGTCCCACTTGTAGCCCTTTATCTCCCTGCGTGGAGTGGATGGTAAATTAAATTTTGTAATTATTGTATTATTTTATCGGGAGTTACCGTACTCGACCGGGGTCATCTTCCCCACACCCAGAGCGTGGAGGTATCGTGTTCGCTTCCCATCTCGACATTTGCTTTACTCGTATATGTTTTTATATGCCGCTGCTAGTTATAGGATAATTAGCTCGCTTTACTTTCATCACCGCTACGAGAGAGAGTGAGACAGTCCTGTGACCCGATCCGGGCACGAGTGAGAGTTTGGCTACCCGACTCATTGCCGGTTTCTCAACCGCGCAGTCCGCACGCTTCCCTCGCTAGGGACGCCCGTGAGCTAGAGTCTCAGGTTCACGTCGTCATCCCGCATCAAATTGGTATCAGAGCTAAGTTGTGTCTATTGTGTCTCTATGATTTTGATGATGTCAATATTCATAAGTCATTCTTTATTTATGCCAATATTCATAAACCATTCTTGTATAATCTTGATGGGTGAGGAGGATGATCTTACTCTCTCATTCCATGCATTCTCTGCATTCTTTGCATATCATGCCTTCAATGCATCTCTTACATCCATCACATTGCATTCACATGCATTCCTTCTTCCCTGGGTTTCCAGACCCGTATCTTCCCCACCTTCCGGAACCTCTGAATTTTTCACATTCCCTATCTTGTTCATCTTTATCCTCAGGATCTACGGGTCCCTTTACACTTCCTGGGCATTGTGCCCCCTCTAATCTTCCCTCAGGGCATCGCGCCCCTTTCCAACTCTTGCATCTAGACTCTTCGGATTTCTCGCTTGTTTTCTTGGGGCATCGCCCCTCATGGTGTCTCATTCCTCCTCCGGAACCTCCGGCCCTCTCTCTTTGGGCATCGCGCCCCAATACACCTACATGTCAAGATCTCCAAGCTTCTCACTGAATTTCCTTGGCTACCACGTCCCTTATGATTCCATTCCTCTGGAACTTCCAGACTTATCTTCCCTCCGAGGGCATTGCGTCCCTCGGTACTTCGCTACTCCAGAACCTCCGGACCCTTCTGTCCCTTTTCATCCACTCCTCCTAGGGCATCACGTCCCTTCGCTTTGTCCCCTATCTTTCTTGCAATTCCTCCTCCTACTCCTTCAGGATGTTGTGTCCTTTGTTCTATTCTTCCTCTTCAATCATCTTTTTCCATACCTCTTTCCATGGCATCGTGTCCCTCAAAATTTTTCCCCTCCGGAGCCTCTGGATTCTCCTTCCCATCATGATTTTCCTCCGCGCCTTCCAAACCCTTCGAATCCTCCCCTCTCCATCTACCAATTTCTCCTCATAATCCCTTCTGATTCTGGGTCTAACCCAACTTCTTTCGCATCCACTGCTTTAGGCATCTGCCCGTTCTGCCACTATTTTTGAGGCTTTTGTCCTCACTCCTCCTCTTAATTCCTTGTTCCTGCTATAGACCATTCCTTGTGACCAGGGTCTCCGCGCCTTAGCGTGGGAGTTCTAGCCCTCGCCTCTCTTCCTTTTCTCCTTATTCGTCCGAGTCTGGTCTTGGTACTACTCCTTCTTGTTAAGCCACTTCAAACCTTGGCTTCCAATCCTTTTCCTGCCACTTGAGGACAAATCTCATGTTCACCAAGATCACCTCCGGCGGTAGCTATTTCACAAGGTTGCAAGGTAACATATTAGCGTAAGTACATGTTGTATGATATTATCACCTCATTGCCTTCACGCATGATTTTCAAAATGAAGTGCTTCTTAACACAATTAAGAGTGATATTTTAGACTTTTATCTTAGATCTTTATCTTTATTGAATTTCAGAAAGAGTCTTTAGGCTTACTTTTGTAGCACCTTTGGCTATGAGAACCCCATGTTTGGAGTTCAACCTAGTAGGGTGGGCAGGTCAAGCTTCACTCTTTCACTGTCACACCCAGCCCCTCCTTTCTTTGTTTTCTTTGCCCTTGGTGGCTTTCTCTCTCGCCTCTTCTCTTTCCATCGTCGATCCATCCTCTAGAGGTGCAGCTCTCCAAGCTTCCTCTCTCTTTGGCCTGGATCAACCTCTTCCTCCTTTTTCTCTCTCTTATCATCATCTTTTTTAGCATATTCCATTGGAGGGGTTTCTTCCAAAGAGTCAGCAGATGGCTCCCTCTTCTTCTTCTTTCGACGTTTGTCCCTCTGAAGAGCTCGAGCAAACAGGGACGGTCCTCCCAATGGCCGAGCTAGTTTCTACACGAGGTAGAGTTAGTGGCTCGTTATGAGAGTACCATCCGAGCTCGCTCTGAGTGATCAGATTGTACGAGTGGATAATGTAATTTTATTTTTTCTTTTGCTTTGCACTGTAATGGCCTTGGCCTATATGATATATCAAAGAAGTATTAATAAGAAGAAGAGGAAAGTTTTTACTCTATACTGCTTACATGTGCTTTTATGAGAGAGGCTCAAAAATAAAATTTGCATAGTGTTGTCGCGTTTCATGTCCAAGGGATGGGCATTCCTTCCATGGTAGCCGGTCGGTATGCTCCTTTCCCGAGCATCTCGACCACTCAGTAGGGGCCTTCCTAGTTAGGGGCAAGCTTGCCCACCGCCCCTAGTGGTCGAGAGGCTTCGATTTTTCTTAGGATGAAATCTCCCTGCTGGAAGTGCCTATCTCAGACTCTGGCATTGTAGTACTGAACAAGGCACCGCTAGTATTCTGCGGCTCGGATACCCGCGATCTCTCGGATCTCGCTCGCCATGTCGAGGTTCTCCAATAACTTCTAGCCGCTCGTCTCGGGCGAGAAGCTGATGACTCAAAGAGATGGGTTGCCGACCTCTAGTGAAATCACGATTTCCGTGCCATACACTAGCTAAAAGGGTGTTTCACCCGTGGCCGTTCTTGGAGTAGTTCGGTGTGACCAAAGTATGCTCGGTAGTTCCTCTAGCCAGCTGCCCTTGGCCTTGTCGAGTCTGGTTTTTATGTCTTTTAGTATAGCCCTGTTGGCATTTTCAACCAGCCCATTGGCCTGAGGGTGGGATACCGAAGTGAAGTGGTTGCGAATATTTAGGTCGACACATCTGTCTCTGAAGTAGTGAGAATCAAATTGTCGACGGTTATCGCTCACAATCACTCGGGGGATACCAAAGGGTTTTATTCGTCTCATGCTAACAACCTTGATTGTTTGGGAAATTGGGAAGTACAGATGCTGTGTCAGGTACGAAGGCATGCATATTAACTTCATGAGAGTTGCTGATCTAATTACTACAGATATCACTTGCTCTGTTAGAGCCAGAGATGGATACTAGGAATTGGCTCAGGGACTGGCTATCGGAGTCTGGAACTGGAGTTGGATATTGGAGACTAGATGCTGGAGGTTGGGTACTAGAAATTGGATACTAGAAGCTGGATACGAGAACTGGGTATTGGAAATTGGACACTGGGAGCTGGGTGTTGGAATTGGATACTAGAAGTTGGGTACTAGAGGCCTGCCTGAATGAGGCATGTTTTCCTGAATGGCTAGAGATTGGAAACTGGAGGACAACCCATAAGGGTGCGTTGACTTGGAGGACTGGAAACTGGAAGCTGGGGGCCAACTCGTGAGGGTGCATTGGCCTGTATGACTAAGAACTAGAATTTGGATGTTGGAGGCCAACATGTAAGGGTATTTTGGCTTGTATTGTAGGAGACTGAAGGCTGACTGGTGAGGAAGTGTTGGCCTATGTTGCTGGAGATTGGAGGCTGAAGGCCAACCCGTGAGGGCGTGTTGGCTTATGTTGCTGGAGACTAGAGGCTAGAGGTTGGAGGCCGACCTGTGAGGGTGACTTGGCCTAGGTCGCCGGAGTTGCTTGTTGATCCTAAGGTATGTTAGCCAAAGACTAGTTGCTGGCCTGCTGGTTGCTGAAATGTTGTTAGCCAAAAATGTAGTCAATGTCGGCCGACTGTTGAGGTATGCAGCCGAAAGTTCGAGACTGGTTGTCTGACTTTTGAGATATAGCAGCCAAGGAATCTGGAGCTGACCGACTGATTGTTGGGGGTGTTGCAATTGGGAAATTGGAACTGGAGCTGGCCGCCTAACCGCTAAGGTGTTGTAGCTGGAGATTGGGACTGGGACTAGAGCTGGCCGGCTGGTCGCTAAGGGTGTTGTAGCCAGTGAATTGGAACTGGAGCTGAAGCTGGAGTTGGTCGGCTGACCACTGATGTGTAGTAGCCGAAAGATTGGGACTGGTCGACTGACCGCTGAGGTGTGTAGCCGAATGCTAGAGTTGGCCGACTGATCATTGAGGTGTAGTAGCCAGAACACTGGGACTGGAGTTGGTGATGACCGACCCTCGGGGGTGTATTGGCCATCATTGTTGTGGAGTGATGTTGAGCTCGTTGATGGTGGAGTTGTCGTGGTTGACGGCTTTTGTCACTGAGGAGTAGAGAGGAAGATTTTTTTTTGATTCACTTTATCATCTCTACCGCCTTTGCAGGTTTCACCAGAACTGGCCCCCTTTTACTTTTTCTGGTGCACCTTTGCGAGTTTTCACACCGAGGGGTTACCCGATTTTACCTGAGGCGCCCTTGCGGGTTTTCACCTTAGCTAGGTTGATGGTAATTTTTACCCACAGTAGTCCTGGGGAGGGAGCTGACTGAGGCCGCTGGGGTATCTCTATTTTTAACCAGTTTCGCATGGCCTGCTCGATCCCCTCCCACTCCTGGTCGGGGAGAGCGGCCGGTAGTGGGGTGTCGGGGATGTCCTCGGCAATCCAACCAAAAAATCAGTGGTCACATGGTCCCACTTCCACACAGGAATCTCCAAGGGCTGAGGTGTACCTCCCGATCGCTGGTGCTCAGCCTTCACCTGCTGACAGGTCAAATACCTAGCCACAAATTCTGTCGCATCTCTCTTCATCCCAGGTCACCAAAACTGCCTCTTCAGGTTCTGGTACATCTTTGCCGATCCAAGATGAATGGTATACTGACTCCCATGAGCCTCCTGTAATACCGCACCCCTCACCTGCTCTTCGACTGGGACATACAACCTACCTCTGAACCTCGTAGCCCCATCCTCACCAAACTCCACCTCGGCCATTGACAGAATATGAGGTAGATCAGGGTCCGCACGCTGAGCCTCAGTCACCTGACGACGAATAGTTGGCGTGACAGTCAGGCTCGCGAGAACAGCCGAATCCTGATCCTGAGAGATCTTGAGCCTAAAAGTCATGACCGGCACCTGCTCCCATAACCTCCACTTTCTCAACAACATCTGACTGACCACCACCTTCCTACTCAAGGCATCAGTCATGACATTCATCCTGTTAGGCTGATAAGACAGAGTGAAATCATAATCCTTCATCTACTCCATCCACCTCCTCTACCGGAGGTTAAGATCCTTCTGGGTAAACACATATCTCAAACTCTGATGGTCAGTGAAAACCTCGAACTTCTCACCGTATAGATAATGCCTCTCGATCTTCAAAGCGAAAACCACTGCCGCCAACTCAAGATCATGAGTAGGGTAGTTCTCCTCATATGGTTCCAACTGACGTGACGCATACGTCACCACTCTACCATGCTGCATCAGCACGGCAACCAAGCCTACCTTGGAAGCACCTGTACACAACACAAAACCTCCCGATCCCGAAGGCAACACCAACACCGGAGCGATAGTGAGCAATCTCTTCAGCTCTATGAAGCTCTGCTCACACTCCTCCGTCCAGACAAATGGCACATCCTTCCGCGTAAGCCTAGTCATCGGGACCGCAATACGAGTGAAATGTTGGATGAATTGCCTATAGTAGCCCGCAAGCCCCAAAAAGCTCCGAATCTCTGTGACAGAACCCGGCCTCGACCACTGCACCACAGCCTCGACCTTGGCTGGATACATGGATATGCCATCACTTGAGATCACGTGCCCCAAAAAGTGCACCTCTCGAAGCTAGAACTCGTACTTTCTGAGCTTGGCATAAAGTTGGTGATCCCGCAAGGTCTGCAACATGACCCTCAAATGATGCACATGCTCTTCCGCAGACCGTGAATACACAAGGATGTCATCCACATCAATTAATGACCAACCAGTTGGCCGTCATATGTCTGATTCGCACCCCGATGGGAGGCGCTAATTCCTCAGGTTCTGTGTTGGTTTTTTTATAATTAATATTGACGACTGCCCTTGGGTCATTATTCTGTGATATGACGCCCCAACGGGGGGCACTATTTCTAAATAATCATAGTTTAACAAAAATTGAAAAGAAAAATGCGTGGTCAGAACTAAAATAAAAGGGGCATGATTTCAGTAGGTTTCTTTTAGCATGGGTTTACATATGAAAATGATAAGCATGCTCGGGTTAGGGTGCTTTTTTTATATTTTTTTTCAAAAATTATTAAATGAATTAACGACTTGTTGCAGGTTGTTATTTTAATTAACGACACCCCTTGGGGGCGTTGTTTGCTGGGTCACAGGGTTTTCTAAAGACCTCTCAACCGAGGGCCATGGAAATATGAAAAGAAAGGAAAAAAGAAAATAAAATGCCTGTACCTACCTTGCTACGTTCAGGGTTCACATAGCCCTCACACATTGGTCGACGACGAAGGGCCGCTTCCTCTTCGCCTTTGCCTTCATCTTCTCTTTCCTCGGCTTTGTCGCCTTCACCGTCACCATCGCCATCTCCTTCTTCTTCTTCTTCTTCATCTTCTTCTCCACCTTCTCCTTCTTCGTTTTCACCTTCACCCCCCTCGGTGCCTTCTTCTTCTCCCTCGGCCTCGCCAAGTACCGCCGCGGGAACTTCCTTGCCAGCCGCCACGAGGGGTTGCTCGATGGCGTTGCCTTGCTCCTCACCGAGGTCCACTACCTCCAGAGCCGTGACACGCTAGCGTTTGCTGGGCCCGGCCATGGTGGCAAGGACGAAAGCAAGAGGATGGAAACGGCATGGATGGGGAGGCTAAGGTTTCGGGGGAGTTGCGGGGAAAGGGAAACTAGGGCAGTTGTAGGAGGGACGAGTGAAAAGTAGCAAGGGCGAGGGAAAGGAAATAGCGGGAGTTTTGTGCGTGGAATTCGAAACGAATTGATGGCTTTATCGAGTACGTTATTTATGATATTGACGCCCGTGCACAAAGGCGTTATTTGATTTAGTTCTTGGAATTTTGAAAATGAATTTAATCAACGATTGCCCACAAGGCGTTCTTTAGGAGTTTGATGGCAGGCACTAAGGCATCATTTCAATTTGCGCCGGGATTTGAGCAGTCGCCTGAACCGTTGTCAGGGCAATAAATGAGGTGAAATGATTGATTCGACGGGTAATGGCGGTTCAAAATAAAGGCATGATTGAAGGCGTCAGATGATTAAGGCACGACTATTTATAAGACGCTATTTTTGAAAAATATCAGAATATTTTTAAGGAATCCACGCCATCTCACAAAGCGTCAATTAATTAACAGACATTACTGTGAAGAAACTAATTCATATTTTATATTCAATACAATCACCCACATAAATTACACCTTTTTAAGATAATGAAATAATCTAATAAAGATTACTATTTTCTGCTCTACACTTTAGAGGACTTTTGAATCTCTGCATGGAAATTACATATCTCATGAGGAAAAAGTTATTTTAAGAAAAGTCTCGTTCCCCGCCGAAAAACGAACACGGCCGGGGGCGGAGGAGTTGGTAGCCATGAAGGCGACCCCTCAACTCTCCCCCGACGAGGGCAGCTCATACGCAGACGCCCCTCTCGGTCGGGGCATGCAGAAGGAAGAAAGCAAGGAGACATCTAGCTGCATCCTGGCTCCACAAGTACTCCTTCGGCACGGGAGGGGAGGAGAAAGGAGGAGTCTCGCACGACTACTCTCCTTTCCAGCGCCGCAGGCAGAGAAAGCCCTTGCAAAAGGTGAGAACCCGACACGGGCCACTTATGTTCACGTACTACTCGCCCTTCATGGTAATAGTGGTCGGGAGGATAAAACAAGGCACCGACCTGTGGAAGATCGGCGAGTCAGGTATGGAATATGGGGGGGAGCAGGAGTTAGGGGGAGATGGGAGCCTAAAACAGTTTACGTGGAAGAAGTGAAAGACACAGGGAGGAGGAAGAACACGGCAGCTAGCGTGCTCCACCATTTGAACGGTAGTTAAGTTGTCAGGGCGGATAGCATTGAATGGGAGTTGTTCCCTTGTGTTTTTAATTCGAACGCCCGGGAATGACTGCGAGAGTGTTGGGCTGGCAGGGAGGCCGCCTCCTCTCTTGTCAGTACGTAGTAGGTGGCCTCTCAACCTGAAGAGGCCAGCCCCTTGGCCTTTTTTTCCCCCTTCTCCCTTTCTTTTCTTGTTGGAAACTGAAGTCTACTTGTGACGCAGGCAAAGATACCCGTCATTGGAGAAGGACAATTCTTCTGGGAAAAGAGAAAAATTTTCGGTAGTTTCCGTCATGTTTCAGTCACGAACAACCTCCTCTTATATTTGTCAGCAGCATCAACTGTCATAAGATATGGCATATTACGGGGGCATGAAATTAGTCTTTACGTCTGGTATCACACTTTCCTATTTATTTATCTGAAAAGATTACAAATATCAGAAAAAAAGACGTCATAAAGAGCCTTGTACGTTACTTTATGGAACAACTCTTTGATGTTTAAGTCATTAGTGAGCTGAAAATAGAATGACGAAGAGAAGGCGAGAAAGAAGGAGCAGGAGGTCGTACGTGAACGTCTGGGAGAGCTGTTGGCCTTCCGAACGAGTGCTCATCGTTATCAGTGTCTACTCAACGAGTGCTCGCTGAGCGGTAAAGGTGCTCGGAAGGAATTCTGTCTCCGTAGGTGAGCAGTCGAGACCTCTGTAGCAGTAGCTGGATGCCTATTTCTCCTCAATTTCTTTAGACGTTTCTTTGGTGGAGTTCACCGTGACCCTGACTTGTTTGTTGAAGTCTCTTTTATACGGGGTTGTCCTGACGGTAAGGGCCGATCTCTTAACACGGAAGATCATGAGTCGTGAAGTAACTTCTCCCCGTGATTGTAGGGAGTTTCTCATTGAGAAACGGTTGTCCCGGTATCATGGCGGGTTTCACAGCGCCTGTAGGGCGTACTCGCCCTTAGTGGGATTGAGACCGACGTCGTGGGAAGTAACAGTCGGTCGTCGGAGAGTCCTCTGGCGGTCATTCCGTCTGGGTTGGGGCTTTCCGTGCTGACGAATCTAAAGACGATCCGTGTTGGGCCGTCCGTGATGGGTTGCGACTATTGAAGCCCGACAGGTGTGTCGTAGACCGCCAGGCTTGATTAGACCTGACGAAAATGGACCTTATATGTGTCGAGCAGATTTTACCCCCCTCACATATGTAATTACCATGGGTTCACCAAGTGAAGAAAGATAAGCCACAAACTGAGTCATACGTCAAACGTAGAAGGTGAAATCCAATTTGAACGCTGTCCTGATCATTTCCTAGTGTCAACGGGATAGAGGTCGGGATAACCTGAACCTGGAGACCTGCCCACTGAAATAAACTTGGCGAGCTTGTGACAGCCGGGTTTTCCGATTTCAACGGGGGGGCGCCCTTTTCCATTCGAAAGACATATCCTTGGCGCCTCCTCTCTTCTCCTGTTCTTTCTTTAATGGCGTTTCCAGCCTCGCATATCTGCCCTGTTGCATGCTATATGTTGCACTGTAAGTTGCAACAGACCCCTCTCGTTTGTCAACTCCCAGGACAGTATCATATTAAAACTTAGGATCGAGACAGGCCCTCCCCAATCTCTAAGGATAAGATCGGTGCTCGATCGAGCTCATCAGTAATCAGGCGATGGAGAGGTTCGGATGGGTGAGACCCTTGTGTAGGTCGAGGGTGGATGATCAACACTTAACCTAACGGGCCGGGAAGGAGACCGTTCAACGTGCACCCTCTAACCTATGGCCTATGGGGTTTGGGGTTGGTATGCACGGGCAACAAACCCTCTTCTACATACTAACCCATCATTACATCTACCTCGTTCAGTTTGCTCACAATTGCTACCGTCAACCTCCCTTGCGCTTGGCACCCAAACTCCAAAGGAAAGAAGGGAAGGGAAGGAAAAAAGAGGCAGTGGGTGTGACCATGACAACTTAACAAACCCCTAAACAATCCCGCAGCCCGACCAAATCCACCAGACGTGAGCACCACTAAGTGGGATTGCCCGCAGCAAACATTTTAATCTCCGAGGATCTTGAGCACGATATTATTGGCGACCCATGACGAGTTGGACATGACGTGTGTGGCTGGCTTTGTGTTAATTAAGAGAGGCTAGCTGGTGCAGGCAGGCAGCGGCTGACCAAGTAAAAAAAATGACAACCTCGCGGGCCACGGGGAGTGGCGCTGTCTCACTTGTTTAAACAGACAGATGACCTGTGTGCACGCGAAACTGAGTTTGCAGTGCAATCATTGGGTTGTCTTTCTCACCTTGCAGGAGTACTGTTTATTCAATTCCTTTTCCTTCGGTTGTAATGGCCGTGTCACAGTTTCACATCTGGAAGGGAACATTCGGATGTACAGGGGAGATGTATCGCCGATAGACCGGAAGATTAGATGAATGGGAACTGGGTTTCCAACAGCCCCCCCGGTCTGTGAGGCCATCTTTGATAACGGAATTGTTTGATAATGGAATTGTTGAGTATCTGTCGAGAAATCGAGTGAGACGGGTCCACACCTCTCTCACACACAATCGTTTATCAGAGTTTATTCGACTCCGAAAAATCGAACAAGATATCCTGCCCGAGAATCAAAGATGACCTAACTGTGCAAAAGGGAAGTCAGTCTGGGAATGAATGGGCAAGGCTGGAGAACAATCGCGCGCCCCGGTTCAGAATATTTTGTCAAGAAGATGGAAGATTATCGTTTGATTGGGAGAAGAATTCTCATGCGAGGGATCACCAAATTTAGCTGAGAAGTGGTGTGAAAGGGGAGAGAACAAAGTGGGATGTGGAACTCTCATGCGAGAAATCACCTGAAGTAGTTGCAAAATGTTGTAAAATGGAAAAGGAAGAAGCACATAGCATCACGTGTCTCGGTGACATGAGATTGTAGACTATTATTTCACTTGGACGCCTCCCATTGGATATTGACACGTTTTGTCCAGGGCAGTGAGCATTATTCGGGTTTAATCGAACGGGAGATTTGGTTTCGAATTTCTACTGGGATCTATTCATCCCCTCCTTCTAGATGCCATCCTAGCAACTATCAATACTTTTCAAACAAATCAGCATACGCATCTTCCCATTCTTTAATTGAAAATTTTTTAGAAGGAGTGCTTACCTGATCTTCATCTGCCATCAAGCAGAAGTCATCCTCATCTTCCAATGTAAAGGAGCTTTTATCTTCCTCCTCATCGTCGCTCCAAGTGCAAACCATTGCCTTGGCCTTCTTTCCCTTGACCTTGGACGTCTGCTTGAGCAACTCAGGACATTCTCCTCGCATATGTCTTGATTTCTTGCATTAGTAGTAGATAACATTGTCAGACTTTCTAATTTGAGCAAATTTGAAATTGGAGATTCTGCTTAACTGTGATGTCCTCTTCTTCTTCTGGAATTTACCTCTTTTTTATAGGAACATCTTGAATTGCCTAGTGAGCAGAGCATGGTCAACTAGGCTCGCCTCTGGGATGTCATTTTCATCATCCTCATTAGAACCATCTGTGCTCTTAGAAACTTTGAGAGCCACAGTTTTCTTTGGCTTGGTGTCTTCCTCATTCCTCTTTAGGTTGAGCTCATATGTCATAAGTGAACCTATCAACCCATCAACTGTCATCACGAACAAGTCCTTTGAGTCCTCAATAACAGTGGCCTCAGTGTGCCACGCTGGTGTGAGGGATCTAAGAATCTTCCTAACCAATTCACTATCAGAGTATTCTTTTCCGAGTAATTTTAGGCAGTTTGTTAGTTGGGTTAATTTTGCCTACATCTCAGAAATAGATTCATTAGGTTTCATTCTGAACATCTCATAGTCAGAAATTAGCATGTTGGCCTTGGTGGCCCTTACTTCATATGTTCCCTCATTAGATTAGCTCAAGCTTATCCCACATTTCTTTTATAGATTTGCAAGTGGATACTCTTGAGTATTCTATGGGATGGATAGTGCATTGCATTATGTTCATTGCGCTCCAATTAGTTGTGGACTTCTTGACCTAGTCTGGGGTCTAGGTATCATCCACCTCTGGTAAAACAAAAGGGCCTCGACCGACTACACGCCAGATCAAATGATCCTGAGCATGAAGAAAGACTTCCATTCAATTTTTCTAGTACAGATAGTTTGTTCCATCGAAGAATGGAGGTCAATTGATAGAATGTCCCTCAGCTATGAAGCTGCAAGGGACGTTCCTATCGGATCTCCCCTGGTCATTGGACCATATCTCTAGCGAACCTGCTCTGATACCAACTACTAAATGATATGAGAGGATCTAGAGGGGGGGTGAATAGATCCTACACTCAATTCTTGACCACTTTGAAAGAACTACCAAAAATAATAAGATAGTGAGGCCAATTCAAGTGCAATACTAGACTAGTATCAGTTGCAATCAAACTAAATAAATCAACCAGATCTATTCTCGTGTGGTCCTAATCAAGCATCTACTGGGCGATGAAAGAAAGATGAACACAAGGCAAACCACAATTCCAATCGCGTAGTAGACAAGAAACTTTTAAGGTGGTTCGATCTCAAACTCGAGATCTACGTCCACCTAACATTCCAACCGGAATGTGGCTTACTCTGCTGATACACAGCTTAATCCGCTAGGCTTCACAGCTTGCCAACAATCTGCTGACTAACAGCTTGCGCTAGAGACTTATAGCTTTACTCGACCAGAGGATTTCACCTCTGCACGCTGAGGAATTATAGCTTAACCTCCGCTGACTAACAGGTTGAAATAATGTTGAGAAACAAAAGAAAACAAATGAGAAAACCAGAAATCCCACCAAGGGAATGTAGCTCAAACAATTGAGCAATCTCAGCTCTGGTTTTGAACCAGGAGATTGAGGAACACTTCTCTCAGACAATCACTCGAACACTTCACTCTCAACACTCTTCTTCTCTTCTTCTCCTTCTCTTTCCTCTTTGCTCTTCTCTCTGGATTGCATAGGATCTGTACGCTTCTGCTCTTCTGGAAGATGCACGATCAGTCTTCTCCAGATGGAGAAGTCTTCTTTATATAGCAGCCGCAGATGGGTGGGCGTGTGTCCTCCACAAGTTCCCACCCTAGAGCCTGGAGCACGTGGCACGATCCTAGCACTTCCTCCAGCTTCGGATCACGTGCCAACATTATTCTCCATGAAAGCATTACTGTCATAATAGGTGCAAATGACATTTCAGCTCAGTTAGAAATTTAGTATAGAAAGAATTGCATGGAGTTTATTCAGTCACATATGCATAGACTTTTACAGTGTGTGCTCGGACTTAATGCAGTTAAGGCAGACATAGCACAAACCTGCTCGAGGCGTGAGCTGGCAGCATGGACTCCGTGTGTGTGTGCAAGATTGAGAAAGATGCACAGACTCACTATGTGCACAAGAAAGATATGTAGGAATGAGAAAACTGCACAGACTTAAAGTGTGCAATGGAGATGTGCACAGACTTTGGTTGAATAACGTGCATGGACTTGTATTGAAAAAGTGTGCATGGACTAACCCTCAGAACGTGTGCACGGACTTAGTCTGAGAAAATGTACACAGACTTATGTTGAAGAGAATTGTGCACGGACTTGAGTTGAAGAGCGTGCACTGACTTATATCCAGAAAAAGTGCATTTACTAAGTCACAGAAAAAGTGCACGGACTTTGTCTAAGAGAGTATGCATGGACTTAGTCTTTCGACAAAGCCAAACTTGCACGGACTTGGTTTGTCCCTTAGACATTTTTACACAGACTTTAAATGAGAAAATTGAAAGTGCCCTCTCAAGACGCCATTTAGTAAATTGAAGACCACTACAAGAGGCGCCATATAATGAAATGACGACCTATGTTAGGGCGATCACAAAGAGTGCCAACTGTCCCACTAGAAATAGAAAGGTAAAAGACGCCCCTTTGCTAGGCACTATTTCACAAATTGAAGACTGATGAGAGAGGCGTCATTTCTAGAAATAACGCCCCTCTCTTAGGCGTCAATTCTCTACAAACATTAAAATACGAAAGACGTTGCAGTGTCATGTTCGAACTGGGAACTAGGAACAATCTGGGTAAGAATAGTTCTGGGAAGGATTAATATGGGAAAGTTTAAATGCCAATAGGAATCTTCCATGGGAAATACAAATCCCAATCGAACTCCAAGCTTCGATCAGAATCTTTTCCCTATAAATACAAGCCTCGTCGATCGAGCAAGCCTGTTGGTGCATCTCATCGGCGTCAACTGATGTTGTAGGATCTGATAGAAAGTCGGTTCCTCCTCCTTATTCTTCCTTATCTGCGGAAGCAAGAAAGAGATACCTCAAGCCCAACCGTTTGCTCTTCTCTGACGAAGCCTTTGAGGATTGACAAAAGGCTACTTCTTTCTCTAGTATTTCTACAGACGAGAGAAAGACTCTGTTTCTTTTTTCCTCCATCGTGCAAGAAGGACAAGTCTACCACGTTCTCCCTCTGTTCGTTATTATTGAAGCTATAGTGGGAAGAGAAATCCACTCCTTCTGTTGCTACGGTTTTCAAAAGAAGAAGATACTCATATCTTCTTAGTTGTTGCGATTATTAAAGTGATATTCCTGTTAAACAGAGTATCGCCCGTTCTTCCTACTCTTCAACCCCTTCGATCAAATAACAACCAGAACCAACCCAAGGTAGGTTTTCTCAAGTCTTAGCCTAATTCAATAATGTATAAAGTTCATGCATGCATTTAGTCCCATTGTACCATGTTTTACTATGATTTATAGCGATCTATATTAGTTTTGGAAGTTACAGTTAATTGGCGACCCTTCCAAGGGCGTCAATTTGAAGTAACGACTGAGAGAACAGTCATCATTCTATAATAGCTTAATAAATCATCCATGTTTAAAATTTAATAACTGTAAACCATGTAATCTAAGTTAATGCATGAGTATATAGCTAGAATCCTGCTATTTTTCTTGATCTATACATGTCTCTAGTTTCTTGATTGGACATACTCCAGAAATCATGTGTCTGTCTATGACAGAGAAATAACGACAGTTGTCAGGTCGTCAATTGAAAGAACGCCCCCGTACATGGGCACTGATTAGCGTATAACATGAGAATTTTTACTATTCATGACCAAATTTTCATAAATATTGAAATAACGACATGCACCCTACCACCAATTGTAAAGATTCATGGAGATATGGAACAGCATATAACTTATCATGCTTGTATATCCATGGTATTCGTGAACCCGTTTCTGAGTCTCTGCTTTGCTTTACAGAAACAATATTATCTTTTTTCGGTACCAAACTAATGGATGAACTTTGCTCTTGCTCTTCATATTCATGCATTTAATATGGTTCATGTTGGTATCGTTGAGACATTTGCATTGTGAGGATTAATTTTAGTTATTGTAAATAGCTTTGACTAGTCTGGCCCCAATGCAGATCTGCATCTGAATAGTCAGGTAGTTATCCCACCTTCCAAAAAGAAAGGTAGTGTTATCCAACAAGGAAGTCTTATGGATATTCCATTTAGTACCTGTGGTAAGTGGAGTGGATCGGATGGTATAGTATCTACTCCGCTAGCTACCTCTCTGTATATGTATCAAAATAATCGTTCATATTAGCTGCAGCAATTTGATCTTTTGATCTAACAGCTGGGAGTGTTAATCACGGCTACCCTAAAGAACTCTGTCTGTCCTGATTGGACCATCCTACTTCTTTAGGCATCAGCGCACCTTTGCCTTTTCCTCACATCCTCATATCCCCTTACACCTGCCTCTCCCTCGTTTATTTAGTGACATGACCTGGCTGTCTGCATGCATGCCTACCACCGTTCCCTACTCTCACCCTTACCCATAACAGAATCAGCCTCTCATGAGAACTGCCCAGTACTTGGCAGTGGTGGTGGCAATGTTGCTGGTCACAATTTTGATGAGCCTTCTTGCATGATGTGGCAGTGCTAACCAGCATTGCTCATGGCAGCAATTTCACCTGTCAACTGTACCTTCTCTCCCTTCCCTCCAGTTATCATCTTTGAGCATCTTTGGATACCTGAAATATGATACTATCCAATGTATTCGGATGTCGAAAATGTGTTATCAATACTATCCAGATATGCATATTTAAGTAGCCATATAAATGTAGCAAAGCCAATGTATCTACTCCATTTAGAAAACTAGTTTTGATCAGCCTCCTGAAGAAAAAAAAACATTCTAATTCAATGCATAGCATGGTCATTATGTCCCGATTTAAGTTTGTAGTAATCTATGATTTGGCGCATGAGGGCCTGCAGTGTTATGTAGGAATCAAAAATCAAGCAGAATCCATATAGCCGAGAGAGTAATAACATTGTAATGATGCTTGTGCTTTTTAATCACTCTCTTCTGTGATAATGTTGTGGTAGTCGGTCGATCACCTTTGAAAGGCTACCTATTTGTGTATGGGAACAGAAGATACTCGATCATCATTGTAATCATAAACCTACCAATCTGGTGTCTGTTTTAGGCCATGTTTGGTGTAGCTTTCAATTGAAAGCAGTTTTAGACTTCCATAGACTTTCTTCATCATAAAGTATGTGAGATTCAACTAATCTGTCAAGCTCAGTGCATTTCCCACATGAAGAGTTGCCATGTTTCTTTTTCAATTTCTTATTTTCTGATTTTATCAATTTGTATTTTTCAAACAGTTCATCATAAGCAGTCACAAGTTCATCATAGCTAATCTCATCATCAGAATTAGAATCACAGTTAGAGTTTACCTCAGAGCTGTTCTTGCTTTGCCTATCATTGTTACTTACCGCGAGGCACTCACTGTTTTGACTTTCTTCTTGGGCTTCCTTTAGCCCATCCCAAATTTCTTTAGCAGATCTGCAATCAGAAACAAATAGAAATTTGTCAATACATATTGCAGCTTTAAGAAGATTCAAGACATAGACATTATCAGAGTTCATTTTTCTATGCTCATCGGTCCATTTTAGCTTATTTTTGGGCAAGACATGTGGACCATGAGTGATTAGTCTCATAAGTTTCAGATCAACCTTAGAAATCCATACACAAAGTTTTCCAAGTCATAAAGGATAATCAAAACTATCAAAGACGGGAACTACATTCAAACTAGTCATCATGAACGATCTACACTCAACAACCGCAAGGTCGACTAAAAAATCAGAGACGAGACTCTGATACCAATTGGCCATCCAGAGAGATGACGGACAAGAGGGGGGGTTGAATTGTCCCCTTGTCGAGATGACGGATTTTAAAAAACTTTCTAAGCTAATCACAATGGAATTAAACTAACTTACGTTAATTAGCTCAAACCTAAGTGTGATTAAGATAAGCGTGAGATGCAAGAGATATTCTCTCAACCTTTCCGTTCTCACTCGAACAATCAAAGCATTAAACAACTAAATTGACCCTCACACGGATAACGGATGAAGCGATGTGTGATGTGCAGTGAATTAAAAACCTGTTAAGTTGACCTGTGAAGGGAGATAGGAGAAATGATCAAATGCATAGGCAATCACATGGAACACGAGATTTTAAGGTGGTTCGGGACCACGACGGGCTCCCTACATCCACCCCTCACCAAACTGGGTGAGGCTTCACTCCACGCTACTTTTGTAGCAACACGGGGACGAACCCCAAGCACACACACGCTGCTTCCGCAGTAATACACGCACGACGGCACGAGGCCTTGCCTCAACACGCTGCCACTGCAGCACACATACACACACGTTTGGGGAACGTACCCCGGACACGACAACCACACGGAGTCACAGCTCCGTCCACACACACTAACCACAGGGAGTCTTTCCCCACAATAAAACCACACGCGGAGATACAACTCCGCCACACACAATGTATTCTCTGTTTAACAAACGAAAAGATATATAATAAACACTCAACTTTCAATACATGCTCATAAGAGAAAGTAGAGGAAATCTGAACATCACCAGTAATAAGTAAATCTGGTAAGAGACCTATGCTTATATGGCTCTTATGTCATGATCTAAGAAAAATTGTTAAAAGACCAGAGAATACATCATTAAAAGGAAAAATCAAGATTTAGCAGAGCAATGGCATTTCATTTGAGAAATTGACTATCTATATCAAAGAAATATAGAAGTCATGTCATGATAATAAGTGTGTATCTCTATTCAAAAAGAATGAAGCATAACGATATACTCCACTGAGTAACCAGGGATTCCAGTGTCTGATCAACATGTTTCCTTACGTAAAAAGGTGAAGTATCATTTTTTTTTAGAAAACCCTACCTAGGTGCAATAGGAGAGTGCACCCTCTACTAGGGGCAGAGAGAAAGCCACTCCACCATTACACACTAGGAGGACAATTTTATTGATATTCAAAGAGAACAAAACATGTTACATCAGTCGAATGCTGGGCATACCCAGCTTATCCATGCGAGCAACCCCTCTTATATACATGGGGAGTGGTTGTTGTGAAAGAAAGAAAGAATTACATTTCATTGAACAAGCTATATTAGCCAAAGAATCAGCCACCTAGTTGGCTTCACGAAAAATATGTAAAATAGAGTCCGTGCTGGATAGCAAGTTCCATATTTCCCTAACGTAGATTGCAATCCTCCACGGGCAAGGTGACTTCCAGGTTACTATATGCACAAGAGTTTGGGAATCACACTTAATAAGTGCTGGTTGAGAGTTTAATGCCTTCAAGTATCTCAATCCATCCATGAGAGCCCTAGATTCATCAATGAAACTGTTGCCCCGAGCATAATAGTGAGTAAAAGCTAGTAAAAGTGAACCATGAGCATCTCAGATGATACCTCCACCTCCTGATACTCCATCACCTTTAGATGCACCATCCTTGTTGAGCTTCAGGTGTGGCCAAGGAGGACACAACCATTTAACTAGCACCATTGATCGATTCATATGTGAATGGGTAGAGATATCAAAGGAGGCTAATATGTTCCTCCTGATGAAGTTAGTTTCCTGAAATCCAGAACTGAGAACAACTTGTTTAACCTGAACAAGGATTTTATGAATCAATCTGTTCGGGTTATGCTTGTATTATCATGGATGAAGGCATTCCTGCTTGCCCATATCTCCCATAGGCCATAAGCAATAACACCAATAACAAACAAACTGAAGGCTGTGTTCCCCTTGGTAGTAAGTAGGGTATGAATGATAATTCTTCTAGCTGTGTTACCTGAAACAAGGAGACCTTTCGAACTGAAGTAAGACCAGATATTATTAGCTAGTTCACTGTTGGCAAACAAATGGTTAATATCTTCCTCTTGGCTATTCTTGCAACATCTGCACTTAGAGCACAATGGAAACCTACGTCCACCCCACACTCTAACCTGAGTGTGGATCCCTGCTGATTCACAGCTTCAACCGCTGGGGAAATACAACTTTACCCGACCAGAGATACAATCTCTGCAATACTGCTGGGGAACTACAGCTTAACCCGTCCAGAGGCAGCACCTCTACAACCGCTGACTAACAGGGATAGGAATTTGATATTTCCAATGATGGAATGCTTTTATTCTAGGGTAGAACATTTGTACCTGATCTCGACATTAAGGAGAGGCTAATAAAAAAGGCGCACCGTTCCAAGTATAACTATCCATTCGGGAGCTACCAAGATGTACCAAGATATAAATAAGACTTATTGGTGGCCAAATATGAAGAGAGAGATTATCAATTATGTGAGTCATTGCTTAACTTGTCAGCAAGTCAAGGCAGAGCATTTGAGGCCAGCTGGTAAACTTAGACCTTTGGAGATACCCACATGGAAGCATGAGGGTATTGGCATGGATTTTATAGTGGGTTTACCAAGAACTCATAGTGGTTTGAAGCAATTTGGCTCATTATGGATCGATTGATGAAGTCAGCTCACATGTTGCCTATTAAGAATAAATGGACTATGGATGTGTTAGCAGCTTTGTACGTTAAGGAAGTAGTAAGATTGCATGACATTCCTGTATCCATTGTTTCTGATCGAGATCCTAGATTCACGTCAAATTTTTGGTAAGGAATGCAAGCTTCTTTGGGAACCAAGTTAAATTTCAGCGCAACTTTTCATTCGCAGATGGACGGTCATACAGAGAGAACTAACCAGATTATTGAAGACCCTAATATAGGTGTTGTTGCTTCTCCATCAATGATGCAGCATTATCTTTGACAGCATGCACCACCCTATGTTCTCTAACTTGTTCAACCATTTCATCAATCAACTTGAACAAATAGTCGGCATTTTTAACAAGCCCGCTAGCATCCATCGACTTCATGAAGATCGTCCCAGCTTGAGTACACAAAAAAATGATCATTGTCCTTCTGGTAATGCCTGCACAAAATAGAGAATGAGAAAGTCTTAAGATCAATATGATGGTTGGTAATCTATGAGTCTATATACATGCAAAGATAAGACTATACATGTTCACCCATCAGTCATTATTGTGTAACCTCCTTTATCCCATAACCGCTCAAAAGATTTGATGTATTTCCTCAAGTCACTCACTTCCGAAGGTAGGTAAGTGTTGTAGATTTCCTTCAAAGTTGGCCCCGGCACTCCCTTACCAACCTCTGCAATGGTGTCAATCATGTTCTTGTAGTAAGGCCCTTTGGCGATATTTGCTGGAACATTGTTGTAGAAGAACCATCTAGAAGCTGCACGACCAATCTTTTCCTTGCAAATCTTCAAATTCTTACACGCCACCATCATTCTCTGTGATTTTTCATTAGAACAGATACTACGCCTCACCATGCTAATGGCCTTCTATATTTTTTTCGTGAGCTTCATATTATTTGCAGGACTTTGGCATCACAGGACTTCACAGGTCTCTCTGCCCTTGGCCGACAGAGGACAAGGAAGATGGGACCCCGCATTCTCCCCACTTGAAGTCACCTTCACGCGATCTTTGCATCTTGTAAGGTTCAGGTAAACACCTCTGGCAATCACACCCTTTGTGCTTTTCTTTTTGCTATTCTGTCATACCTGATATCGTGAGTGACGTTTCAACGGAAAGAAAGATGGGGGAGGGAGGAAACCAATCAAGACACCATATTCCTCCACCATTCCTCCCATATTCACCCTATCCAGCTTTCATTATTTTGGAGCCAATAGACGGAGTGGCGATCACGGTGGGACCTTCTACTACCTACTGTGAGTTCCTGATGCCAGAATTCCAAGGTTTTTTGAAGCTTACATCCTTTATTTCATGCATTAGTTCAGTACTTGTTTAGGCTCTATTTTCGGAAATTTATAGAGGAAGGCCAACTTGGTGTCCGCCTAACTCCCTGGGCATCCCACCTAGTGGCCACCTACCAGCCTGGCCGACCTTCGGTCTGGCCGCCTCCCCCACTTCCAAGCTGCCCTGTTGCTGGCCGCCCTCGCTCCTGAGCGACTGTCGACCTGGCCGCCCAGGTCTTTGAGCGGCCAGTGATCTGGCTGCCTCCTGCACATTTCCTGTGATTAGTCCGTAGCTTGTTATTCTCTCTTTTGTTCTATTTTGTGTGTTGTGTGCGTGACGTTCTCTATAGGTCTGCGCGTGGGTGGGCTTAGGAAGAGCTAGCATCACACTTGATGGGAACACCCGATCTGAACCCTTCACATGAGGATTCCCACTCAGGTGCAACCGGTTCAGTTCAATCGGGAACCTCCATAAGTCCTCGTGAATCATGGATTCGCACACGGTCGCCAGGCAGGTTGTACCATTCGAAGACCTATGTAGTTGACCTTGGGCATTGAGTGAGCTTTCTTTTAAGGTCCCTGGAGAATACCATCACACCACCAGCTTTCTCCCCTCCTTTAAGTGAACACAAAAGAAAAACAAAAAAAAATTGGGTCATTGCTTGCAGATAACCTATTGTGTTTGCTTGCCATACACTCTCCCTCAATCTCCACTTCTCCTTTCTATACCAAGAGAGTTCAGTTAGGAATGGATAGAATTTTCACTAATCCAGATTATGAGGAGGAGTTCGCTCCCCAATATGAGTCTGAGATTAGGGGCAACCCTCTATTTCAAATGGAGGATAGCCACCTGACCGCTTTCATAGGCATGTTTTCGGCTTTGCCAAATGTGGCCGTCCACGCCGATTCGACATCATCCCCTAGTGAACATGATCATGGTAGTCCTAGGGCTCCTACCCTATCTCCGCACGAAGATCAAGAGTTGATCAACGTGCTATCTCGCTACGCTCCCGAGGGTTTGGTTATGATGGCCTCCCGAGGGAAGGCTCCCGCTATCCCACACATGTCCTCCCCCTTCACACCTCCCTGGGTCCAAGCTCCCTTTCAAGGGTCCACAAGCCGGCCCTCCTGGGAAATCCCACTCCAATCTAGCTATTTCATGGCTCCACAAGGGGATTCTCCACCCCCGATTCCACTAACTACGGTCGCCCATCGAAGGGAATAGACCCCATATTCAGGCAAGAAATCTAAAGCTACATTCAGCAAGCGGTGGCCGAAAGTATGCCAAATTCACATCCCCACTCGCTAGCCCAATATTGCAAACTTCCTAATGCTTACTTCCCGCCTGGTTTCAAGGCTCCCAAGTATAGGAGGTACGACGGTACCACCGACCCTCATCATCATCTTTTGGGTTTCCTTATGGATTCCCATCAATGATTATACGATCAGGTTTTGTTGGTCCATTTATTCCAAAAGTCCCTTGAGGGTGAGGCCCTACGTTGGTTCTCCTCCCTACCAGCTGTTGATCTTCTCAACTTCGATAAAGTCTTCGAGTGATTCCTCGCTCACTTTGGTCACATGTCTTCCATTGCTCCTACCTTGTTTGACCTGGTCATGTAGAAGATAAAGCCCGACGAGGACTTCATTAATTTTGCCAATCACTGGAGGATCAGGCTTCTAGGGCTAAGGTTCTTATCCCCGAATCCCAGGCTATTACCATGTTGGTAAATAACACCACTCCTCAGCTCTACTCTACAATCGAGCTCAAATTGTCCAAGCTCAGGTAAAGGACTCCACCTTACCTCCTTTCTTTGAGCCTTGCCCGAAAGGTCGGAAGGCCCTAGCTGTCCCCACCACCGAAGGTGTCATGGTAAACGAACAAGTCAATGCGGTTGGCCCATCCTTTAGGCCCAACAACCGTCAGGCTTCACACCCCAATCAGGTTGGTTTGAATCAAGGTCAAGGCAACCGAAGCCATACTCCAATGTCCCGCCACCTCAGAATTACAATCGCACTGGGCCAAAAAGGGCTTCTTATCCTCCGTTGCCTAAAACCTTGGGCGACATATTCTTTGCCTTTATGTCTTCTCAGGACATCCAGCTTCTCCCTCAAAGGGATTGGATTCACCCCAACGCTGATACTTCCAGGTACTGTCCGTATCATCGAGCTCCCAGACATGATATTTTCAATTGCTTCCAATTTTAGGACCGGGTATACGACATGAATGACGAGGGGAGAATTAATTGGTCCAACGTTAAGCTAGCCATTGCTAACCTTAAGAAACCCAACCGGGACCTCGGCATTGTGCAAAATCCGTTACCGGCTCATCAACCAACCAAGGATCCCTCAAGCTTGAGACAAAATGAGCAAGTGAATACTGTGATCGGAATGGAACCATATGTGCTCAAGAGGATGCAAATGTGGAGCGTCGAAGGCTTTCCCGGGTGGTATGGGAAATTTGAAGTAGAGGCCGATGAGCCATGGACGGATGTCAACATATTTTGCCAAGAACCTTGATCCTGGACTCTGATTTCACCTCCTAGCCAATCCTCAGCTACTACTCAAAGTCCTCTTACCTTGATCAGTTCCCCTCAAGCACCTTGTCAAGAACCCCATGTTCCTTCAAAGGCTCAGTTAGGGCAAGAGCGCCCTTTGGTTCTTCTTAAGCCTCCCCAGCCAAAATCGGTCCCTCCTCCCACTCTTAACACTCCTAAGGAGGAATCGGCTTCCTTTTCATTCATCTTCGGATCTCCAGGTCCTTTGCAATTAATCTGCCCAAAACCTTCAGAGTCGGATAACCCAAAAGAAGCCGCGGTGAATGTCACTCTCCGCAACCGCATCATTCCTCCATCTCAAAGGCAATCTCGGCCCAAGGAAGGGGTCAATTCCCAAGGTCCCCCTGTGGAGTATGACATCCTCCAACATCTGGACAGGACACCAGCTAAAATTTCCATCCTGGAACTCATTAAAAAGCCTCCTTCACATCAATCCACCTTGCTTCAATTCCTCCAAAAGATCATGGTCAACGAGGACCTTCTGACAAGTGGTGCGACTGACGCCATCATGGCCCTCACATGTGGGCCGTCTATTGCATTTTCAGATAAGGGCCTAGCTCCACCCAAAAATAGATCACTCCCATTGTGACTCACCATCACTCTCAATGGAGTCAAGGTTGACTCCACCCTCATTGACACAGGAGCTTCAATCAATGTGTGTCCCATGAATAGAACTGACAGTGCTTCCAATGACTTCGGCGCTTTGGGTCGGTCTTCATTGGCTCGGGGTGACGGAGTAGTCCTGTGTCATTTATTTCTTGATAAATTTGGTAAATAGGGACAGATAGAGGAGTGTAGTGCTCAAACTTACATGGGGGTTCCTTTCGGTAGCCCTCTCTATTCCTCCTCTTCCCTTGCCCGGAAGGTTGGTCGGGCGACCTCTTTCTATCCCCCTCTCGTCCTGAGCTCGCGGGATCTCGGCAAGCGATGAGGACCTCCTCGTACTCCGCATGATACAGAGCCAAGGTCACGAGATCAGTGAGGGAGGAGGGAGGGTGAAGCACTAGTTCTCACCGAAGATTTTCATCGCGGGTGCCTCCGGTCAGTGCAGTGATGGCAGAGGTCACATCCAGGTGGGGGATGTGTAGGGCTTCCACTTTGAAACAATTAATGTAAGCCTGCAGTTTCTCCCCTTATGCCTGCTTGAGGGCCAGTAATCCCGCTATTGACCTTGGAGGGCCGCTGCCAATGAAGCTCTCCTTGAACAACTGCCCGAATTGCCAAGAGTTGGTGATACTATCGGGGGCGAGTGCAGGGAACCATGCTTGGGACTCCTGTACCAGGGTGGTCACGAATGCATGACACTTGACAGCATCAGTCGCTCTGTGCAGTGTCATCAGAGTGTCAAAGTTGTCAAAATGGTCGACTGGGTCACCCTGGCCGTCGTAGGGCTTGAAGGCTGGGAGGGAGACTCTTGGGGAGACTTCAGCCTTCAAGATTTGGTCAGATAATGGGGATTGCTCCTCATCCTCTGGGGTGGAGCCTTTCGACAGGGTGTGAAGAGCGCGCTCCTGCTCAGCAAAACATTATTCGAAGTCCCACAGGCGGAGAGACAACTCTGGTTGGCAGGTAGCCGGGAGGCTGTGAGCTCACCTTTGGTGGTCGTCCCGCCGTTCTTCAACAAGAACATCTATTTCTGAGGGGTACCGAGGCAGCCCGGGTTTCTTTCCTCTTGGACTGGAGGAGGCTTCCTGCTCCGGAGGCAAGGCTTGTGAGGGCCCGCCTAGCCCATGGCGAAAGAGCCACCCGCCTTAGAGGGTGAAGCAGCCTCCAGCCATTAGCCGAGAAGTTTCTGCGTAGGGGGGGCTCACCTGATGCGGTTGCGACCTCTCCTCCCTGGCCACCTGGGTCCTCATCTGGTTGACGAGGGTGTCCAGTTTGGCATTGTAGGTTTGGAGGGCATCGGGGGCCTCAAGGGTGGGTTGTCCCCCAGTGGCCATCGGAGGTAAGGCATTAGCTTGTTGGTCGAGGAGGGGGCCCATGGAGGAGTGTACAAGTGTATGCTCCCCCTTCACGGCCGCCGGTGCCTTTCCCTTGTCGCCGGCGAAGCATGCTGGTTTGATTGCCATCGACGGTTGCAACCAAATGACCAGCCTTTTCGAAGGCAAAAAGACTCATTTAAAAAAATACTGTTGAAATGGAGGAAGCAAACTTGCAACGGGTGTCGGGTCGACATATGGCGACATGGGTGTAAAATTTACCAGATGTAGTACAATTGTCTAGTAGCACCACGACAACTCTCTGGCTTTGGAAAGGATTACAACTGGAACAAGAAAAGTATTTTTTGGGAATTGCCTTTTTGGTCATCTCTTCTAGTATGACACAATCTGGATGTTATGCATACCGAGAAGAATTTTTTTAATAATGTGTTCAGCACGGTCATGAATGTTAAAGGCAAAACAAAGGACAATGCCAAAGCGCGTATGGACTTAAAGATGCCTTGTAAACGTCTAGAATTGAAACTACAGAATGTAAATGGAAAAACTGTGTAGCCTAAAGCAACTTACGTGCTTAATGATACACAGATCAAGGAAGTGTGCCAGTGGTTGAAACATTTGAGATTCCCAGATGGATATGCATCCAACATAGCCCATTGTGTGAATGTTAATGAGGGAAAAATATATGATGTGAAAAGTCACGACTGTCATGTATTCATGGAGAGGCTAGTGCCCATTGCATTTCGTGATTTCTTGCCAAAACTTATATGGGGAGCACTGACCGAGCTGAGTCATTTTTTTAAGATTTTATGTGCATTAAAATGCAGACTTCAGGATGTGCAAACTATCGAAGAAAATGTTGTCACAACCATTTGCAAGCTAGAGAAGCTATTTCCTCTAGCATTCTTTGATTCGATGGAGCACCTGGTTGTCCATTTGCCATACGAGGCTATTATCGGTGGGCCAGTACAATTTTCTTGGATGTATCCATTTGAGAGGTATGTGAGAATGCTGATTAAGTTACATGCCGTCCATGCCTGGTACATGTCATTGTCATCTGACTTGTTGTTGTAGGTGCATGTATGAATTAAACATGAAAGTTCATAACAAGGCGAAGGTGGAGGCTTCGATTGCTGAGTCATATATTATTGAAGAAATTTTGAACTTCTATTCCATGTACTTTGAGCCTCAGATTCTAACTCATCGTACTCGACCTCCACGTAATGATGATGGGGGAGTTAATGAATCATCCGATCAGCTCTCTATATTTAAGCATCTTGAACGTACATTCGGATATTGCTCGACTCGCACGCTCGAAGATAGAGTTGTACACCGCTGAGACATATATTCTTCTAAATTGTCTCGAGATTGAACCTTATGTTGAGTAAGTTCTTAACTCACATTTCCAACAAGTCCATAAGTTGTTCATCCTTCTTCTGCAGTTCATTTAAAGTAGTAGTGTATTTATATTGCAGGTAATTTGATTCTCTTTCTCTGCGTCTCAATCTCCCTTTCTGCCATTGCGCCTCACTTTTATCTCCGGATGAGGGCTCCTTCTTTTTCTCCAAGCATCTTCCTCGTGCTGCCGTTCACGTACAGGTCATGCACGATGCACACGCTCAGAAATCATTTCCCACTTTGTAGGGGACCACACACAAGGACACTGCCATAGGAAGGGAATAATTCCCTCGAAAAGGTGCTTCTAGCGGCTGATACCTCGTACGGATAGGATGGCCAATCATTGCTTGCAGATACAAGACTTGACAAGACAATGAGAGTTCGAACGGCTTGAGTGTTAGTAAAGGTTATTTGGCATTTGTCGCTGAAGCAAACCATTTGTCACCTCAGTTAGCCATTTGTCACACTTGTTCTGCCTTCTTGCGAGATACCATTGGGTCAGCTTCATTGGCTCTTCTTCTTCTTCTGCCAGTTCTCTTCTTCTCTTATTGTTCTTGCTGTCTTTTTCTTCTCTTTTCTTCCTTTGATGTTGAATGGAGTTTTTCAGAGTCATTAATGCTTAATGAAGCTTCAGATTTGAGATTATAGGGTTAAGAAGCCCATCCACGGTTAATTCCATTGAAAAGGCTTGATTTTCTTCATGTTACACTGCTATCGGCCATTTGTCACTACTAGGAGGCTATTTGTTACTACTATCAGCTATTTGTCAACCTTGAGCAGCTATTTGTCACCCTTGTTTCACAGGAAGCCGTCGCCTTAGCTTGTTTTTCACCTTTGCAAGTTTCAACATACCTACGTCGACTCCAAGGTCTCTATTTTTCACGCAACTTCATCACTTTTCACATTTCCAACGTTGCAGTCCATTTTACACCCTTATGGAGCTATTTGTCACAGATATCGGCTATTTATCACCCATAAGGAGTTATTTTTTACCCTTAGCCAATGCCTTTGAAAGCTTCTCTCTTTTCTGAATTCTCAACGTGGCTGCGTCAACTCCATTTGCGTTTGGTGTCGACACTGCTTCTACAAATTTCACACTTTCAGCTCCATTCTCCATTTTTCACACTTACAAGGCATTATACACCCTTGGTGACCTATTTGTTACCACTAGTAGTTATTTTTCACCATTATTCCGTCGCTAAAGCCCTGCTTTGAACAGATCATTTTTCTTCTCCTTTGGAACCTTGTTGCGTCGAATCCAAGGACAAATGGCATCGATGTCATCAACATGATTTCATCTTCTTCTTGACTTGTCACACTTGGGCAGGACTCCATGGATGATGTAGACTTAAGATGCAATGGTTGTTGACTTCCACCATTATGTGTTGACAATGATTTTGATGAAGAGCTTCTTGCTGTGTTGACGCTGTGGAAGTGATGGGGACATCATTTACCCCCTCCACATGACCAGCCCAAATAAAATTCGTAAATAGGCCGAATTAGCCGATTAAGGCCCAAATCCACACTTAACCCAATCAGACCTTAAAACGTAAAATTAGAACCCAATACTTAACCATTTAAGCCCAAACCAGTTGCAAACGAATGGCTAGGATTGGTAGATCTTTTCCCCTCTTGTTATTCTCTAAAATCCTAACCCTAGAGAACGTATTTTGGATTAGAAGGTGGCTGAAACCCTATCTCACGAGATTCACACATGTCCATCTTGCGTGGACTCTATCTCCACGAATAGAAGTCTCTAGACCCCATAAGACCTATAAAAATGACCCTTAGCAACCCTAATTTCATTTGGGTGCTGTGGCGGCCGGCGAGAACCTTGGACGAGGGAGAATTCCGGTGATAACCGACGGGTGTACCTACGTGGTCAGCTTCCTTTCTTCTTCCTTCTTCCTCCGATTACGGTAGGTTATAACAAGCCAAACTCTAAGAGTAATATATGGTTAGAACCAGCATCGAGTGTTGTTCCTTATGGTATATAAAGCCCTAAAAGTTATCTAGTGTCCTGCGAGTATTTTGAGTTTTAGTGGAAGCATGTCACATCTAGGGTTAACTTCATTCTACCTTATGTCAACTACGGATTTCAGGCACTAAAGATGAAATTGATCATGCCATAATATTTAGTTTTTCGTGCTATTTCTTTTGACTATAAAATCCCTAATTATCATGCTTCATGTTATGCGTATTTAATCATTTAGTGTAACCCTAGCCAACTTGCCGGAGACAGGCAGGCTGAAAGGGCAGCAACCCGTTTTGGGCTTGTACGGCCTCTCGATAGACCGCCCAACCAAGTTAGGTGGCCATTACTTGACCATTCATCTGTTTATTATTGTTATGATTCATGATATGTTCTCTGGGAAGAGCGGTAGAACCCCAACCATCCTTCTGTCAGGCGGCCAGTCAGCGACTGCTCATCTCCCCAGCGGCACTCTACAAACCGCCCATCTCCAGTAGGCCTTCGGACCTAAGGGACATGAACGACCTATCATGCGACCGCTGAGGAAGATGAAAGGCCCCTACTAGACCGTCCATCTATACAGAATTGATTGATTGTCATTTTAGCATGATTTGTTTTAGTAGATTAGTGTTAATGATAAATTAGCAACACACATAATCAACTGGACTTCATGATAGTAAATAATTATAAATTCTTGCTGATTATTCACCTTGATCTTGATTCATCTTTTCCCATAAATGTTAAACTTGATCATGGTTCATTATTAAATTAAAATTGTTATTGGGATTGTTTGATAGTCATTCTACTCCGGTAGAATTGACTGACCGATTATACTGATTTTCACTGATTTCTAGCCTCATTCCTTATAATAAGTCTTTTGAAGGTTTTGTTCTCCTTTATATTATCTAACACATCTCCTATTTTCGTGCTAGGAGGTCGAGTCTTTAAGGAGATAGAAGGCCTAGAAGTCGTCATCCCTCTGCAGTCTACACAAAAGACAGTGGGTCCGTCTAGGGAAGAAGAGGAGATTATAAGCCCTAAATGAGGTTAGTTTAGGTTTTACCTTTAAAACTTATTGTTGTCCTTTGTATCTTCTACCAATCCTCCAGGTTTAGTGACTTTAGGACGAGTGGTTGAAGAGTTAGAAGGCCAAGAAGTAGGTGGTTCCACGTAGGATGCACAGGAACCAGCATCAACTTCTAGTCAGAAATTCGATCCATAGGAGCACTTTCAGAGGTAGGTTATCTCATGGATAGCTAAATTAACATATTAGGAATAAAAGTCCTTTGATTCCTGATGATTTCATACACTATACGAGGAGAATTTCATGATTTATTATCACTGCACACATAAGGTTATTTCTGTATGCATGAATCCTGCCCCTTTAAGAAGAAGATGATAAATTGATTTAATTCACGTAAATCCATGCATCTCCATGCCTTACTGTTCTTCTATCATGACTTGACTTCATGTTTATTAGATTTTCCATGCACAACTTACCCTAGAATAGGTCTTAACTGCACTATTTTGACCCTTCTGGCTGGCAGGTGTAAGACGGTCTCACCGAGACCGCTACTATCTCGTAGCAGTCCCCGACTGACCGCGTATGTATAGAAGTAGTTCTGGATAGACCACTATCATGTTTCTATTTTCTGCTTCCTGTTAACTCTAAACAGAATGCAGAACAGCCTTTATGATGGTATATTAAGCCTTATTATGTAGGTCTTATTCCTGGATACATCAATACATTTCTGCTAATGGTTATGTTGTACATCCATCATGCTAGATTCCATGGCTTACATGTTTTAGGAACTTATTTTAAAATACATTATTTTCATGCCAAAACCCTTTATAATCTTGTATTAAAGATATTCTACATGATGCGGGACGCTATGCGAACTAGGACTCTATGCGATGATGCAACTAGATGGGCAACTAAAATCAGTAACGACGCAATAGATCAAGTAGCATAAGCTCGACACCTAAGACCCCCAAGAGAGGGACTACGCCTATAACAAGTAACACATGCTCGCAAACATCCCCAAGTAAGGGAAGCATGTCGATCCGCATGGTTTAGGAACCAGCAGAGTCTAGGGTAGGTAATTCACACTCGTGCTCGGATTGAGGCACGGGATGCCCACACTCTCTCACTACGGCAGCGATATTTATATATATATATATATGAAGGGGCTAGGAACCTAATCGCACACAAGCAGCAACTCAAGAGCGTATACGTGACGAGCAAGCATCCCTTTATGCATTATTATATGGTATCTATGATATATTATCTCGAGAACCGGCTGGTCATTCATGTGTTTTGGGATCTAATGTTCCCCTTTAACAAAAACGATGATGATCTAGGAGCACATGTTTAATCATTGGATAGGCCGTTAGGTTGGAAAGGCTGGGAGACGATGGTTCTATCAAGCACGCCGTGGTTGCAGATGGTATCCTGACCCTGGTTAGTCTGGTCTAGCAATACTATTCTTGAGTATTTTGCTATTTTATTTTTCTTTGCATTTGTTTTGATGTTTTCTTTTTTTCTTTAGCCCAGCATGCATCATACACATCTTTAAGCATTCATGAGCCCTCATCTGTCCAAGATATCTCAGTAATGGTGGATAATTGTATCCATGGTCTCGAGTAAGGAGAGTCATTCCACTCTGAGTTGGAAGGTTTCCTTCGGTCTATTTGCTCGGTCTGGCTAGCTGAAGATTCCTGTCTGGAGTTTAGTTAATCGTCTCTTTCCTTTCCGTTTGCTCTGACTGCCTATTAGCTGTGCGTTCTAGTGAGGAGGTTGGTCGTGTTTTACTTTTCCTTAGTTATTAGTTCCTCCAGGCATGTGTCGTTCAGTTTTGCCAGTTCCTTGTGATTAGTTTGAAGTTTTTCGAAAGATTCCTATCGCTCATTGGTTGAGGACGGGTGTCATTTGCCTTAACGCCCACTTTTTAGTCCACTCCGCTTCATTTTCGCTTCACCTACATATTCCATATCGCTTTCGCTTCACCTCCACTCGCTCCCCTACAAAGAGGACGTTAAGGAGGGACATCTGTTGACACCCGTTCTATGACCATTGAGTTGGGTCATCTCCTTATTCATCCTTATGATGTCCCAAGTTATTCACCATTTATTGGGCCATTTTGGTAAGTTTTGGGGCTTATTTTTATGGGTCACTCTCCTTGGTTGGGCCTTGTTCCTTATCTTTTCCCAGCACTTAAAGCTTAATGGGCTTTCATTTGTCTTGCCACGCCTGCATCCTTAGCGGTCTATCTTTGGGCCGTTTAATGACGTTTGGCGGCTCCATTATGGACCATTTGTTGACGCCAGAGTCCTAAAGCCAATGCTTTCTTTCAAGTTTATCTCTTACTGTGCGATTTTCCCATGCGGTCTATCATATGGCCGTTAGTGGATCTCTAGCGGTTTAAGTCTAGACCATTTTTTAGTGGCAGAATCCTATTCAAACATCTTTCTTTCAAAGCCTTATCCTTTGTTAAACGACCAACCCTAGTGGCCCATTCTTGGACCGTTTATGATGTTTGGCGGCCTATCGTAAGACTGTTTGCGGTGACAGAGAGTCCTGTCAGGACTGTTCTTCCTCTACTATGCCGTGGATGAATTAGAGTCTCCGCGTTCTTCTTTCTTCTTCTATTTCTTTTATGTTAAATTATTACAAATTTAATCAAGATTAATAAAATTCTCTTTGAGGACGTGACGACCACAGAGACATCTCATTTATCCAAAGGTTGTTGTATCTCTGAGAAATTGTAGTTGCGAGAATCGTATGATGAGAAATAGTAGAGTTTTTAATTCTAGCACGTGACTATGCGTTTTGACTTAACAGATTATGCTTCTAACTTTATTTATTTTTAATTACTTATTACGAGTTTTCATTTTCAGCATTACAACTATAAATAGTTTAACTTGTCTTACGGAGTTGTGGCGTTGTAAGCTGTTGGCAGAATCGACACCAGTGGGATTAGCATGCTTGAAAAGGTCAAGAAGATTCGCCGACAGGAGAGGGCTCAACGCGGGCACTGGCTTACTCGGTCAAACTACCTCTATCCCTAACTCTCTAATTCCTTTGCATCACACTACAAAATGTGATGATCAAAAGATTGCAACTGATCAATTCAAGTTAACTGGTACGTAGTACTCCTGATCGACGGAAGCGGTTAATTTGGTTATTAATTTAAAGTTTCTTCTTCATGAACTGAGCAGCTGGTGCTGGCCAACCTTGGGAGCTAGGTGATGAGGAAGCTCGACAATTCCAAGGTCACGGATAGCATCGGGCAGGAATGGATCTTCCTCACCGTCGGTGAGGCCGTCGGATTCTGCAACTTCCTCCTCCCACACGTGCAAGGCCGGGGCGGCCGCCACCGCCGGAAACACCGCCCGGCGAAGACAACGTGTGAATTGGTGCAACCCACTTTCTTAGGTGTTGGTCTCCGGCTGCCGCCGGCGGGGGTGTGCCAATTACCGGAAACCCCAGCGGCCGGAGGCGAGATGCATGTCGACCGCCCCTTAACTTTTTTTTTTCTTGGGTCCTAGCTAGGAAAACCGACTTCACCTAATTAAGCATTCTTGGTGCGTAGAGTGCTCAAGTATCAGGGAAGGAGAGTGCTAGCTGATCAGTCATTCGTCTCTCCCTCACCCCCACATATTGTAACATCTCAAGGATACTGCAACTTCCGAAATGCTATACTAATGAGGGAGTGATTCATTAGAAGATATCATCTTTTTCGGTGGGATCCCTGGCCGCCTTCCCAAACATGCAGTACCGCAGACGACGTGCGGAAAAAATGCACCCTGATGTAGCCAGAGTGTTTCGACGACAAAAGCCGTGCATGGAGGACCACCACCACCACCACTATCACCACCGAATATTGCCATTCCATGCACACACCCGCACACACATCGCCCAATAACATGATCTTTTATCTTCCTGTGGCTCCGGACCCCCAAAGGTTCATGTGCACCGATCTTGTGCGAGACAGTGATAAGGGACCGACCATATGAACATTTGGCCACAATTGCAAAGGACAGGAATTGCAAGGACGCCTAGACATCAGCTTTGGAAAAAAAATTGTTGGCTCACCCTGATATGTAAACGTCGGATCCTTGATCGGAATGGAGGTGTTTGGTCTCTACTTAGACTACATCAGAGCCTGCGTAAAAGACTGATGGGGAACTGCTTGGGAAGACGAAGAGGAAACCTCCGGCAGCACTGAAGGGGCCCCCGCCGGCGCCAGGGGAACCCCCACCATGCCAGCCATGGCCGGCAGGGAGGGGGACATGCCGAAGAGGAATGGGAAAAATAATGGCGGGAGAGTTCGAGCCAAAGCTTCTCACTCTAGAGAATCTAGAGAGAGAACCACACTCTTCTTAGTTACCACTCCCCCTCCTCTGTTTTTCCTTTGTTTCTCTACATATCATTATCAGCATACCACATTTTGCTTAGTGCATCCTTAGCATAATATTTCATATGTCCCTTTGCATACATCTCTCTCCATCCTTTTGCTCCTCTTAGGGGTTTTAAAACAAAAGGCATAGGGTGTGTTCATGCCCACTTTGCATAGATTAATCTTTATAGAGCATTGATACTACACTTGGTTTTCTAATCCATATCTATTTGTTTGTCTTTACTTGTCTTTCAAGGGTAATCAAGATAAAAATCCCCTTCATCGGCCAGTCGGTTGGAGGAGGAAGTTGGATTCACATCTCACCCACCTGCAAGGTATTCTTCGTGATCACTTTCTTCTTTTTAAGGTAATCCCTCTGGTGATCACACTCCTCTAGTAGCATCTCATGCTCCCTTCCCCCCTAGTCCTTTATCATCTTTAGATCATATCCATGCTTAGTAGTATTAATTAATCTTTCCTTCTCAATCTTTTCCTTTTTTTAAATGTCTATGTGACACGTTCACAATTATTATTATTATTACTTCTATTTTTCATGCACATGCTCATAATGGTAATTCCTCGACATGTTTGAGTGGCTTTAGGAGTCTTTGTTTGGTTAGCTTAGTCAAAAAAAATGAAAAAAATGAGAAAATGAGTTCACTTCTGTAGCATATTAGGCTAGCGATAGCTCCGGGCTTTTAGTCTGAGTTTCTTTTCCCAATCGTTAAGGGTGACCTTTTAATATGGGTTCTTCACACACTTCATGGCAAGCCATAGCCGATCTCCTTTAAGGCACATCATTGTTGCTTTGGCCATACCATGGGTATGCACAAAGGCCTTTTCTCTTCTCTGCTCGGTCGAGTGCAAGGGCAAGGGATTGATGGATGAGATAACCAACCTAGGCATTCCCCAATACGGGAGAGGTCTCAAATGGGGGCAATCTTGACCCTCAAAAGTGAGCTTTCATGTCAAATCTGGCAGAAGAGAGACGAAAATATATACACAAAAAAACATATAACCTAAAAATCCAAAAAAATGCATTTTTCATCGGTTTGTGCATCACCTCGCATGCTCATATTTCCATTTCTATTTGCATTCTACTTGCCTACATGTGCATTCCATGTTCTATCTCTCATTCTCCAATCTTGTTAATAAGATTTGGCCCTCTGACCCTGCATCAAGGAAAGGTATGATCTATCTCAGGCAGGGGGCTAAAATCAAGCTACACTAACCTTTTTTCCCTTTTTAAGAGTAGTTGAAACAGGTGAAAAGGGGAAGACGACATCAAGCAAGCGAAGAACAGTACACTGAAGAAATGTTCTCAATTATCAAAACATGTCCATTCTATTTCATGATTACATCAGATTCCAGAGGCATACCCCCAGTGTACAAAATCAGCTACACCCACTCTATCCTCTCTCTCTCCTCCTCACTCACTCAGCATCATCAGTGCGAGGCCGACTGCGCCGGCTACTTGTCTCGGCCTCATCCCTGCTCCTCCTCTCAGGCGAGCCCGATGGCCGTAAAGCTCTCGAACCTGAGGCTGCTGGTTGGACCGCCCCCTGCTCTGCTTGAGGAGACTACATCATCCCAAGGAGCTTCTCCTGGTAATTTCCATATCCCCTTCGATCTGCAGTGACTCAGAGGCAGTGGTGTGTCCAACCGCCCCGTCTACCTGAGCGCCTCTGCTCTGGTATCTCCGTAGCACGCGGCGTCGCAAGGCCTCCAACTGGATGAGGGCTCATGACTCTCGTATTGCCATTGCCATCTCCCAAGCTCGAGCCTCAGCCTTCCTCTCCTTCGCCTCAGCGAGACGACCCTCCAGCCTCTCCACCATCTCCATTGATCCAAAGTGACGTGTCAAGTCCTCGACACGCCCCTCTAGCTCGACGGGAGGCTAGGGAAGCCTCCAGCTCCTTCTACTACAGGAAAGTCACAAAAAAAGTGAGTTAGGTAAAGATGAGTGAAAGGAGAGAAAGTTTTGCTCCTAAGAGTGCGCGGTACTCACTGCCTTGGGTAGCTCAGCCTCCGGCTCCTCGACCCACTCGATGGCACCCGCCAGGCGGTCCTCCAACTCCTCTCTACAATTCGCCTAAGAAGAGGGTCCAGCTCCCCCGCACATCCCGGCTCTCACACAAACATATGCCAGCTCGCCTCTCTGGGAGATTAGGGGAAATCAGTCAGTCAAGTTCTTAGGAACTCCAATGCTTTAAGATCAATCAATTAATTCTGACTCACCAGCTCTTGAATTTCATGGCACAAGTTCATAATGGTCTAATTGAGGATGGTGATCTGATCCTGGAGGATCCTCACGGCCTCAGCTTCTGGCATCTGCATCCTAAATTTCATAAAATCATCAGAAGCAATGCCCTTCAATGAAAACACCCTTCTTACGAAGCTAAAAGGACTAAGTCACTGCTCGAGTGTCGAGGTGGAGTCGCCCAGCGTACCGCTCCTGGTATTCTGCTAGGTAAGTCTCACTACTCCCCAAGTGCCTATCCTGCTCCAGGGAAGGCCCCCTCTGTAACGCCTCAGCCTCCGCAAGGTAGAGAGAGGTCCAGTCTTGATCCCTCGGTGAAGTCCATCAGCATCCTCGATCAGACCCATGCTCTGTCGGTATCGCCACGAGAGGCTGGTGCCACCCCAAAGTCCGCTACACCAGGCGTAGGCAGAGTGCCTCTCGCAGGTTCACATAGAACAAAATAGTGTCTCGGTAGAACCAAACAAGTCCCTCCCGCACCCACGGCTGTGGGGTGATGTCCTCAGCCGCATAGGGCATCCACACCACTTGTCATAACATGAATCACAAATTTGTTAAAATTGAGTCCGCCCTATAAATGCATAACATCATATAACTCATTTTAGCAAAATGCTTACCCAGTGGTGTGGGAACTCATCCAGGGTTGTCCTGAGGTCAGAAAGCTGAGTGGTCACTAGCCGACAGTCCCGAACTATCTCCCACCTTGCCATCAAGGGGACCGCCTGTGTTCGATCTCACGCGATCATCCCGTGACCTAAGGGAAAATGAGTATACCCCCAAATCTGAAACACAAGGAAAACACAGAATGAAAAGCCAATCATAACAAGTGATGAACCAAGAAGCAACATGTTTGGTAAGGTAAACTCGTACCTATAAAAAATGGGTAAAGCCACCCAGGTTCCCTGAACCTGGCCGAATGGGATCCATGTGGGCGAAGGGGTGCACCAGCATCACTCTCCCCCACGCAATCGGAGGCTGCCACTCCAGATTTTCTATCAACAGTAAATATTTCAAGTTCACATTGTTTGAAGAGGTCACGAACAACAGCCTGCCAAAGAAATAAAGAAGAAAAAGTTGTATCTCCTGCTGCTCGTTCCTCTCTCTCGCTCGGAGTTTCTGATCTACTCGCTCCAGGTATGCATCCAGATCCTCCAGCAGTCCTCGAACCACCTGGACTAACCCCATCGCGGCGCTGATCCTCCCAAGAGGGATGGTGGTCACTAGCCTCCGAGAGCGAGCCAGCCGAACTCTGAGCAATCTATCAATCTTCTGCTGATAGTCTTTGAGCTCCCTCTCTAACACCGGTGCCCCGGCCACGGGCAATCCTATCAGGTAGGCCACATCCTCGAGTGTAGGGATCATATGTCCCCATGGCATCACAAAGGCCCTGCAGCCATCTACCCATCTCTCACGAAGAGCCGCCAGGAAAGTAGCATCGACGGAGAAGGGCTTGATCCTGAAGAAGGGACCAAACCCCATCCGGTCCACTCTCCACCTCTGGTCGTGGGGGAGGGCATGGTACCACGCCCATACCAAATCCCATGAAACTTGGGCTCTGATCCTCCTTCGGCCCTGCACAAACGAGATAAACCAGTTGATTAATCAAAAATCCAGTCCATTCAAGCCCTAAAAACAAGCCACAACACCTCATTGTTAGTTTACGCCCTGAGATCAGGGGGGCCAAAGCTTTGGCCGCCTGGGTCCCTGGGTGGCCAGGTCGCTAGCTACCCTATCCTCCTGGATGGCCAGTAACCTGGCCGCCTAGGGCTAAGGATGGCCACTACTCTGGCCGCCCACAGTCCAGTCCCCACTTCATCCCCCTATTCCGCGAGCCATTCCACTCATACATAATCAACACCCCTAGCATCTAAAATCAACTAGAAAACATTAGAAAAGCATGGGGCTCACATGTCTTTGTGGTGCCACCTCGTCTTCTCCCTCATCTTCACCTTCATTCGGTGAGGACCCTTCTTCCGCCTCCATGCCTTCCTCTTCGTCACCTTGGGCGGAAGGGCCACCTTCCACGGGAGCGGCCACGCCTTCCCCTTCTTCCTCACCACCATTGGAGGAAGTCCCCGAGATAGACGAGCTTGCTGCAGCTTCATTCTCCTCAGTCTCGCTCAAGGAAGAAGCCTCATCCACGATATCCAAACGACCCCTCCGTGGCCCCATTCTTTCCCCATGAGCTCAAGCACCTAGATTCCATCTCACACAGCAAGAGAAGCACTCTATGTCACGCCCCGAGCCATATGTATATAGCAGAAGACACCCGGGAATGTGAGCAATCGGTAATACGCCTCAAGCTAGCAATCAAAATCAGAGCACATAAGCATCCACATAATAGAATGCACTATATTCGACAAAACTAACTCTTTATTGATAATAATTCTTCAAGTACATAAATGGTTGTGTAACATCCCGACTCAAAGGAAAGACAAGTAGTCTAACAGTACAGTCGACAGAAAAGAAAGACGTACCCAGAAAGTCGGGGGAAGCCCGACGGAGGTACCAGCTCACAGCTACGAACTCACACACCAGGACCCGCGGAAGCAGAACGAACAGCGACCCACCTGAAAAGTAGGGGTGAGCCTTGTGTCACTGGCTCAGTAGGGGTCATGCGGATCCCCACTGGAAAACATGCAGTAACACAGAACAAGTAAAACAACAGGTAGTAAAGCAGGAAAACTAAACTATAAAGCTGTAACACTATGCTAAAAAGTAGTAAAAAAGAGAGATAAGGAGAAGGAGTAGGGAACAGTCTTGGAAGAGGGGAAGAAACCGTACCAGATGAATGGCTACCGAACTAACCTCGGCACCCCAAACTACTCCAAGTAGTAGCAGGAAGGCGACTCTAAGCTGACGAAGTCAGGAGTTGCCAATCTGTCGACACTGCAAGGGACCTGCAAAACAGACAAAGAAACCTAGGAAAAATCTAGACAGACACAGACCCAGACAACACGACTAGGACGTCATGCACACTGTCCCACACATGACTAGAATGCCATACATATGACAGGACACTGACCTCGAGTGCAGCCACGAGAGGGCTATCCCGAAAGGTCACGACGCACAAGGACCGCGAAGAGAACTGTGAAGAGAACCGTGAAGAGAACTGTGAAGAGTCACGTGCCACGTGACTGGTGTACCACTCACTAGAAGAATAGTCAGCTGCGTCCATTGACGTCTTATGCTGCGCCTACTAGTTTCTTGTCTACGTACCCTACCGCAAGGACTAGGCCGAGACCAAGACATTGTCAGAACCCGAACCAAAGTACCGCCGCGAGTGACTAGATAGAGGAATGCCTATCGGCGTCAGTCCAAAGCCCCTAACCACATGTGCACACACTGGCTCTTGCCTAAGCCAGGCCTCTAGCTAGTATTTCCCCTCCGCTAGACGCTATGGTTGGACTGGGGGCCCATAGAACTAGCTTAAGAACCATATATCGGGAAAGTGCCCTGCTACAAGAGCCGTCACGCCGTAATGTGACATAAGGCTATGACTAGTGAAGGCTCACAAGACACAGAGTGTAACGACCCGAGTATCCGATTACCGGGAAGGCTCGATAACCCGAGACTCAAACTGCCACCCACGAGCCCGAAGACACAGAAGGGTTAAAAGGATGGTGTGGAGAGTACACAAGTATCATAAATAATTACAAAAACTAAACAGTTATATGATTAAGCAGAAAATTAAATTAACATTTTACATGATACATGGCCTACAAGAATATAACAAAATAAACAACAGTAGTCCACAACTAGTACAGAGATAAGAAAGAACAAGTACAGCCACACGGGGCATGTTTTCATTTCTCGTCTGCGAGATGAGGTCTCGGATGTTATTTTCGGGAGCGTTCCCGTAGTCGAGGTCTAGGGTTCCAGTAAGCGTCACCGAGGGCTCTCCCTAGATGGCGTAGAGTTCATGACAGCGAGGTCGTGACTGGGTTTTCGGACCGTATGGTTTCGACTTGGACCCTTTAGAGAGGGCAGACCTCTGCGACCGAGGCGTCGTGTCGTTTCCTGGTAGCGTAGCTAGGACGGTTCATGTCTGGTAGTCTCTCAATCATGGAATCGTGATGTCGGGTGCGTGACTTGGTTGTCCCCCGACGGGAGACCGAGTCGTATTTTCTGGTACAATAGGAGTAGCTGTAGCGCCGAGGTTTTATCGGCCACTGTAGTTATTTTCCTACTTTTGTAGTTGCTTAGCTAGCGTAACTTTTCTTTCCGTCATTATTTTCTCGATTGGGGTTCTGCGGGATCCCTACTGAGCCAGTGATAGGAGGCTCACCCTTGGTTTGCAGGTGTGGCGGTTCTTCCTCGAGGTTCGAGGACGTTGCATGAAGGTTCTTAGTCGCCAGCTTGTCGGGTCGAGTGTTCACTTGGAGTGTGGTACGTCTTACTGCTTTAGACTGTACTTTCTATTAGACTGGACTCTGCTATAGTTGGTTATTTATTTTTGTTATTATATCTGTTGTCCTGCTTTATCTCCTACTTCTATGTACACCACACCTATCCTTTTAGCCCTTCCGAGCCCTCCGGCTCGTAGGCGGCGGTTCAAGATTCGAATGGTATCGGGTCTTCCTGGTATCTGGATCTCGGGTCGCTACACAGGTTGACCTGGGAGCTGAGAGTAAACAGCTTATCGTCGCATGTTTGAGGGTCAACGGCGGCCCCAACTTGCCGCAGAGTTGTAGTAGGATATGGCTGGTGTGTTCGAGCCATAGGTTGGCCCCCGGCTTGCTATTGAATGGCTGAATATTAGTGCCCGCAAGGTGTTCCTGGAAATTTTCGACCCAAGTGCATAGGCCACATAAGCGTGCCATGGGCCTCCAAAGCCCGTGGTTGACTGGGGTGAGTCTTCCTTTGACTTTGGATGGTTGGAGGGAGGCATCATGGGGATAGACCCTGGTCTCGTTGCTGTGTGCCACGTATCGTGGCTTGTAGTCAGGATGTCCCTGGGTCGGCCCGGGTGGTTTGGCTGAAGGCGGGTATACCTGCAAACTAGGTGACCGAGGATGGCCCCAATCAATTGTTGGTGTTGCCATGGGTCACATCTAGCTGGTTAGGACCCTTGGTTGAGCCCGACATGGCGTAGAAAGGGCTAGGTATATAACGCCTTAAAGGTGTTTGGGGAAATTTTTGACCCCTTATTTCTTGATATTTTTGCTGAGAAAATGGCTACACCAACAAGCGCCCGGCCCCAAAGAGAGCCCAGTGCCCTCCTTTGCCAGAATCCCTTACAGACATCTTTTCCGCTCTCATGTCAGTTAGTGTAATCCAGCTCCCTCCGGAATGGCCCACCTGGAACCCGACCGTTGATCAGACAAAGTATTGCATGTTCCATAGGCAGTCGGGACATACGATCGAAGGGTGTTTTTAGTTTAGAAACTTGGTCTATGACCTACATGAGGGGCACATAATAGATTGGGCCAAAATTCACAAGGCCATTATGGAAATCAAGAAGAAGAGAAGGCAAGCGCCGAGGCAGCAAGTGCAGTAGCAACAAGCACCATCGCCACAGCAGCAGCCACCACAGCAGTAATAGTGGGTCCAAGAAATGGGGATCAATCAAAACCCCATGCCAAGTCATCCTCCCGCTCTGCAGCCTCAGCCTCAGACGCCGGCATCGGCTCAGGTTAACTTAGTCCAACCCCTAGCTCCTGACGTTGGGTGGTCATATGATGACGATGGTTCAGTTCAATGACTTTTGGCCCTCCACCATAACCATCGCAACCCTTTACCCCCTACTCCTGTCATTCCTGCACCCAGCCATCAAACCCTCCCGTCACTCGCCAGACCACTTGTCCTACTGCCAACTATCAGCTTTACCCTACCTACCTCTGCTCCGCCACCAACGCCCGCACCCGTCCTTCCATCTCACCCTTCACTCATCACCCCCGCAGTCATCACCATGCCTCCATCCAACCCCTCGCCCATCATCCTTCCTCCACCCGCCTTTACATCACCACTTGCGTCTGTGCCCATCATCGCCATGCCTCCATCCAACCCTCCGCCCATCATTCTTCCACCACAACCCATTACCTCCACCACCGATCCCATCATCTCCTCCACACCCTCTTCCACTCCACTCATCCACCCCATCGGGCCCATTAGATCATCAACTGATGCCGTGCCGGCACAAAACCTTGCCCTGCGGAGCGGGCATTTGTTTCAGAGAAATTATACTTCCATTGGTGCACCTGCACCCAATCACCAGTCTTCACAACCGGCTACTGATCAAGAAGAGGCCGAGCCACTGCCGGGTGCCCAATATGATCTATTACATCACTTACACCAGGTGCCCGCCAAAATATCTATGCTGGAGTTGATAAAAAGGTCCACCCTCCACCAAGATGCATTAAGAAATTTTCTTCAAAAGATGATAGTTAATGAGGACATGGCAGTTGACAGCCTACCGATGGCGTTGGCAACTATTTCAAAAGGGCCAGCAATTAGATTCTCCGAGATTGAGCTAGCACCTCCAGAAGCCCGGCAGATGCCGCTTTGCATCTCCATAATCTTGAAGAAAGTAACCATTGAAGTGACTTTAGTCGATCTCTCCATTTTATGTTAATGAATGAATGAAGTATGAATATTTGAGTCGATAAAATTTACTTTCATTTGGAGAGAATCCAAGAGTGGAGGGAGAAGCTCCTATCCCTCCTCTCTCCCTTCTCTATCTCTCTCTCTAAGGGGCGACCCCTTTCTCTCTCCTCCCCTAAATTTTGAATTTTCTCCTCTCTCCTCCACCTCACCCTCCACATCAGCCCTAGATCTTCCACCAAAGCTGACACCTTGCCACGTCCATAGGTGCATTCATTGCCACCTACCAACTCCCACCAAATCTCCTCCCTCCTCAAGAGGATCTTGGCCTTCCCAACACAATCCTCCCCCTTCCCCAACACAATCTCCCCTCTCCCCTATGCAATCCACTAACTCCCAAGAGAGGTTTGAATAATTTTCCCTCCCTTTCTTCTCCGCTAAACTTGGACCACCCCAAATAGGGAAACCACCATCCCTCTCCCTCTCCCTCCTAGTCTCAAATTTACAACTCTCTCCCTCACCACCTGCTAGACCACCTTCCAGCCCCCATTCTGCCCCTCCCTCACCTTTGTTTTCCCCTCCCAGACCCCCTAACAGCCAGGGGTTGCCTCCACACCCATGTACCCCCTTTCCCTTCCCATTTACCACACTCCCCACCACCCCTCTTCAACCTACAGTTCTCAGTTCACAGGAAGCATAGATGTTACTAGTTGTATAGCCTGCCACGGCTTCATCCTGGAGACCCTAGATGCACAAGAGGTACTGTCGGAAGCATCTCTGAGTCCTCTATGCAACAGTAACCATCTCATCCCATTCTGTTCTTGCCGCTGCCTAGGGGAGCCATCATTGCAGGACTACACATTAGCTTCCTGATAGTTAACCTGTAGTGACTTTCAGAGGCTCCCATGGCCATTCTCTTGAAGATCTGGAGGCTGGGCTTAAGTGAGATCTTCTACGACAAGTCGACTTCTAGTACCAAGAAGCGGCACTCCATTCAGCATCCGAAGCTATGATTTCCAATTTTTCTCCCTCCAACGCGCTGATCAGTTTCATCTGGAACCAGTCTGATACCCTGGCACTCTTTAGATCCTTGCCATCTACTCTGACCTCCTCCGACGTCCCCATGGGTCTTCAATAGAAGAGGACTCAACCATGAATCCAACGACTCCAGACACGCCTAAATCATAGGTCAGGAGCGTCTGTGGCGGCCTCATTTTCCTACTGTAGAGGTGAAGAAGCTACCAGAACCAGCAAACAGAGACCCTATTCATGCCTCTGCCCCGACCAACATCACCAACAAGAAATTTCCTCAAAATTTAGACGTCCTCCAGGGCCAACCCAAGAGATTTTGCCACTAGTTTTGTCAGCAACGGAGTTTGGGAGACCCCATACAGATAAAGAGGGAGGCGCCTACAAAGTATGCAATGTGGGACTAAACCTCCACACATGATTTGTTACGACAAGATAATAAATACTAGCTTAGATATGGTAAATCAAAAGAAAAAGAAGCCTACACATTGATAAATGATATGTTAGGGTGTCTTGATCTGCAAGGTGGAGTCGAAGTTGGACCTTAGGTAGGATTAGGAGGTAGTCCTAATGAGTTTAGGAGACTGCTGGGAGTCTTTTTTAAATACGATTGTAATATTAGGGGGGTGACATAAATACCAGAAGGCGTCAGGTGTTTGGGAGCCACTAGGAAGAAGATATAGTTCTTGTTCATACTGAAAATAGCGGTTCCTCCAAATCTCTCTCCTATTTTTTCTCGTGGTGTGTACTTATTTGTGTGATTATCGTCTCATGGTGTTCCAATCCTAACAAATTGGTATCAGAGACAGGTTACGAGATTGAGAGACGATGTTCATGGGGTGCACCGACACCAAGAAGAACGTAGAGAGCTTCCAGTGGTGTTTACAATACCAGTGAGGTCATCATGAGTGTTGCTGGTATAACAACGACGATGTTTTTCCTGCGGGATCGGTGGCACTGTGTAGCTGGTGGTGTTGGGCAGCTACAACAGCGGCAGCCATTGGTAAGGAGGCCAGCGGCGGCATTGGAGAGGCGACATGGAAGTAGATTTGCAGTATTGGCCGATCCACAAGTCGTGGGCAGGACTCATCGGGGGCTACAGCAAGTTGCGGACAACAGCTTTGGCAGCATCCCGATGGTGCTAGGAGGCACGACAATAGCCGTGCCAAGGTAGCGGAGGCCGCGAGATAGTTGTATAGGCTGCGAGCGGCAACAATCTATAGGGCTTGTGCTTGGTTGAGGTGGCGGTGGTCACACAAGTGGCAGTTGGCAACTGCAGAGACCTCAGAGGGGGTGACAGGCGCTAGAAAGAAAGGTTGCAGCAGCCAAGAACTTGTTGGGCGAGGTCACATAGGCCCCCAACAGGCAGCACTTGACGGCCACGGTGGTTGCAAGAGGCTAGTGGCAACGGTGATTTCTGGTGGGAGGCCACCGCGACTAGGGTTTCTCCTTTCTTCTCTTGTCCATCGTGAGGAAGAAGGAGAGGGTGAGGAGATAGAAATCAATATAAAATAAGACTCTTAAGTTAATTAGATCCTAGGTTATTGGGTCTTATTTGAGTTCAGGTTTAGTTCCAGTTAACTTAGTGAGTCTGGTTACACTTGTTGGGTCTCTGGGTCCAGGTGGAGTTTGAGTGTAGAAACGGGTATCTCCGTACTCATTTAGGAGATCTATCTCACTAGATTGATAGCTGAGTGATCTAACTGTCAAGATTATTTTGCTTAGATCAGAGGCAATTGCCTACTGAGTCTTGTTGTCACTCACCCTTCTTCTTTCAGGTGAGCCGCGACAGCCGTTCCCCGGAGCTTCTCGAGTTTTTGGCGATCATCCTTAGCTGCCAGCAGTAGTCGCGTAGTCGGTCTGTTGTAGTCCTCTTCTTGTACTTTTGGCCGGGGTATGCCCCGTGTAGTTGTACATTTGGACTTTTGTTAGTTGTGGGACTTGTTCATTTGTGAATCTAGACTATTATATATGTTTATCACTCTGATATGTTTATATTTCTTCTGCATTAAAGTTTAAATTGTTACTTTAATTAATACTACGCGCGTGCAATTACAATTCGTTATGCATCCCCTCGACAAACTCCTCCAACCCTTATGGGACCTCATCAGCCTCTTGGGTGACTTCCCCTAGTTCCTGGCATCGGTAATCCGATGATATCGGGTTATCGGTATCCGGATCTCCTGGGTCATTACACCCCATCTCCATTGTGTCTGATCGTAAACTACACTTCACATCGAGATTCTGGAGGAGTTTCCAGAGAGCTCTAGGCACCGAGTTGGCATTCAGCTCGGCCTATCATCCTCAGTCGAATGGTCAATCTGAGAGGACCATCCAGACTTTGGAAGACATGTTAAGATCGTGTTACTTAGAGTGGCAGGGGAGTTGGACCCACCATTTGTTGTTAGTGGAGTTTGTCTACAACAACAACTATCATTCGAGCATTGGTATGGCTCCCTATGAGGTATTGTACGGGCGACCTTGTCGGACTCCACTTGATTGGTTCGAGGTGGGCGAGCGTGTCCTGAAGGGATCAAATTTGGTGTAGCAATGTGTTGAGGTGGTGCATTTCGTTCGGCAGAAGATGTTGGCAGTGCAGAGCTGACAGAAGAGTTACGCCGATCGGAGGAGACAGCCTCTCAGCTTTGCTGTGGGAGATCGGATTTTCCTGAGAGTCTCTCCCATGAAGGGTGTGATGCACTTCAGCAGGCGTGGGAAGCTGAGTCCCCGCTACATTGGTCATTTCCTCATCGTCGAGCGCAATGGGGAAGTCGCTTATCGGTTGTAGTTACCTCCGGAGCTCTCCACCGTGCATGATGTGTTTCATGTGTCGATGTTTCGGAAGTATATGCCTGATGATTCCCATGTTTTGGAGGATGCCGTTTGGCCTGAGGTGACCCCAGACTTGTCCCTTCCAGAGTATCCTATCCGCATTGAGGATCGGCGTGAGCAACGCTTGCGGAACAAGGTCATTCCTCTGGTTAAGGTGGTCTGGCAGTGTCATTCTGGGGGCGAGGCGTCTTGGGAGCGTGAGGACGAGATGCGGCAGCAGTATCCTTATTTGTTTGCGTGAGTCTTTCCTCTTATTCCTGTGCTTCATTCTTAAATTTCGAGGTGGCGGGTAGTTGGTGCCCCCATCTTCGACTTGACCAGGTTGCATGTGTAGCAGTCGCGGCTTTGGCTTGGGATGCCCTAGCAGCGGGCGTAAAGTATATCTCCTCCTCATCTTCCTCATTGGGTAGATTGAAGAGGGCAGAGAGAGTATTACAGGAGAGCATCTTCTCCCTTTTGGCATTGCAGGCTCATCCTTTTTTCTTTTGCTTCTTTTTCCTGTCTCCGGTTGGCGCTTGCCCCCAGAACAAGCTGTCATCCTTTTCGGATGCTTTGTCAGCCTCCCCTTATTGTTCCAGTGAGAGCTGCTCCAATTCTTGCCATGGGACATGGTCCCATATCAGCAAAGGCTTCAACTCCAGCTATTCATATTCATCTAGCCAATTTATGTAGTCTTGCAGTCGTCGGGCCTCTGGAATAATCTCTTTAGTCATTGACAGCGGAGTTTGTCTCCTCCGGTTGTGCAAGTGTACTCTGATGACTACCGGTGGGCTGATCCACATGGGTGCTGTCACCTGAGGAACAGGTCGTGGTGTGACGCCACGGACATGTGCCCCCACCTTCGGGTGAGGTATGACTTTCTTCTTAGCCCTTGCAGGGACTTGCTGCCATCCTTGTTGCTCTATTATTGGTGTCAGAAAGCAAGCCCGGTAAGTGTTGAGTGCTGGCTTCTGCAATTTCCTCGGGCAACGCCTAATACAAGGAAATCATGTTGGCCGCAGCTCTTCTCAGAGGCGCTACATGATGTTGTGGAGGGTCGACCTTGTACTCCCCCAACTCTATTTCTTCTTTCTTCACCATGCCCTCGATGGTGTCTTTGAATACATAGCAGTCCTCGATCAGGTTCCCCAACATCTGATGATAAGGGAAGAATCTCAGACTGTCTCTTCTCTTCAGGTCTTCTGGCCTTTTTGGCTGAGACAAGATGACCTTATTGTACTAGGTGACCCAGTCAAATAGAACCTTGGTCTTCTCCTTCGAAGAAAAATTGACTTTCTTCAATTTGTCCCTTAGAGAGGGGCCCTCTTTATTGTCTCCGGCTTTAGCAGGTTGAGGAGCAACTGCCTTCTTGCCTTTATCTTTCTATTATTCAAACGCCTTGATATCAAGAGTGATTGCTTCTTTAAGCATTGAGCGCTACTCTGCTGCCTTTGCCTTCTGTGCGATGGCAGAGGTTGATGTAGGGGCAGGTCTCACCAAGAAGGCTTCCACTTTGGCCACCACATTATTCAAGCCGTCGAATGACCGTATCTCCATACCAATCATCTTTTCTAGTACCTCCCTTCTGAGGTTCTATTTACAGATCTGTACAATGTCCTCCTGATGCGGGGGCCGCTTGCATCTCATTCCAAGCTTTCTCCACCTCTTGCTGTATTCAAGGCCCCTTAGAACAAATGGGTAACCCAAAGGTCCCCAAACGACAGAGAGGCCCAAGTGCCACCCACAAGCAAACATTGCTCCCTCGAAGTGCATAGCAGCAAGATGAGGAGAAGCGCAAGCAATACTACAATGAACATAAGGCCCGCCGGGGGCATACAGAAGCCATCGACCAACAAAGGTACACGACAAGTGTTTTCACAAATGAAAGAATTTTTATTCCTTTAGTCAAAATACAAGCTACTGAAGACCCTTTAGGGTCGTTAGATAAGTATGCCAAAGACAAAAGTCACCCGGTCGCACCGACGCCTAGCCCTTGGATGTCATCATCGTCGGGTCATTTACAGGAAGCCTCAGGCACCCACAGGAGCGAACCCTTCAGATCCCAGGTGTTCCGTGAAAGTGAACCAATGGGGCCCCCCCTCCTATGCCAGAGAAGAGGGATGGTGTCACCAGATCGACGCCACTGTCTCACGTTTCAGGGGAGAAGGCCAGTTGCCTCAGCCATCCCTGACCTGTGAAGGATGAGGATGCAACGAGACCCACTCATTATGGAAGCTGACCCGACGCACCGGTCAATTCTAGGCGCCTCACCCACTGAGTGGAAGAATAGAAAATAGGGTCTGCTACCCCGTCCGCCGCCCTTCCTGACGTAAAGAGAAGGCACCTCAACTAGGGAAGGCCTCTTACCACTCACTTGCAACCAAAGAAAGATGAGGTTGTCATGTGGCAAAGAAGAGGGCGATAAGAACAGCTGGGAAAGAGGAAGCGAGAGTAAGAACCAGAGTGTTCGCAGACCCCCTAAGGGCGAAATTTGTCTGGTTCAAGGAACAAGATTCCCCGACCAACGTACAAGCGGTTGACCTTCTCCAAGGCCTCCTACCAACCATCTAGGTACCTGAGCCGGTAGTCCTCCGAAGCATGGCCGCCCTCCCCTGGTTTCGGCCATGGCCGCAGGGAGCCGGTGGGGGATCCCGGTGAAGGACCAGTGGTTGATGAGGGACTTGCTGGGACTCATCATCTGACGAAGTGCCTGACTCCCCAGAAGATATTACGCAGGAAGGACTCCCCCTATCTCTCCTCAACTCGCACCATGCCGGGGACAACCACCGCTTCGGTTCACAGGCCGCTACTTATAGGAGACCGAAGACCCCAGAAGTAAAGACTCTCACCACTTTATGCGTATCCGGAAAGGCCTGAAGTGACGGATCCTAAAAGTCACGCCCTATCAGAGTCACCTCCAGAGTGATGTTTCACATCCCTAGAAGATCTCGCAGTCGTTCCAAAGGCGGGAAGATATACGCAAGAGATTTTCAAGATTTCACAAAAGGAAGTAAGCCTTTCTATTGCTAAGTAGAGGGGATACATCAAAAAGGGAAAACGTCAACCTGTTGCAATCATCAAAACAAGACAGCATTAAGATTCTCCCTTCTATCTTGTGCCCAGGGGTCACAACATTGCTCACTCGGTGAGTGCTCGCTGGACAGTAAGGTCATCAGAAGGAGCCTTTCTGTGAGCGTGGGCTGTCACTCTCTTCTTCTCTCTGTGTAAAAGGGCTAGCAGCTCTATCCTCTTGCATAGTAGTTAGGCAGAATGAACCACCATGTGTCTCTTCCCTATCGATCTCCCTTTTATAGGGGGTTGTCCTGGAGGTACGTAGGAGCCTCATCCCTTGGTAGGGAAGGGCGTAAGAAGTAGAGTAACATTTTCACCCTATAGTGGCGGGAGTTTCCCGTTGGAGGATGATCACCCTAACGTCAGCTGGCCCTGGGGCGAGTCTTACGACGCTCATTGGACGTGCTCGCCCGTTATGGGGTCAGGGCCGATGTCATGGGGGCAATAGTCGGTCGTCGGAGAATCCTTCGATGATAACGACGCTTGGGCCGTAGTAGTTATCCGCTATAGAATCCATTGTTAACCTAGGCTTGGCCACACCTTGGTGGGCTACAACCATCGGGGGCCTCCTAAGTGCACCATTAAGAGCATTCTGGCACGGGCCTGCTATTATTGGGCCATAATTGGGCACAACCGGATTTACCCTCCTCACTTCCCCCCTACTCTCAGTCACCGAGCACTCCGTAGGGGGCTGAGAGTCGATCTAGAGAGGATTTTCTGGAGTCGACCTCCTCGTACTGTGGACAATAGGGGTTCTGATGACCTGCTTGGCACGCAAGGCGTCTCTAATAGGGCAGACACCACGTCAGTAATCATGACATGCATCTTGTTTTATCCCGGAGCGCGGGTTTCTAATGGTCGCCTATCGTCGATAATCGTACCGCCACAGTGACATGCACCTTTTGGCCCGCCGTACGTCAGGAAACGTCAGTCTGTCGTGGGTGGTTATAAGGATTGTAGTGGGGCTTGTCTCGGAGACCTGACCCTAGTCTCGCTGGTTACTGAGCTTCATCGTAGGCATTTTCCTCCTTCACCTGGTGAGGTCCTTCTTTTTCCTTACGCCCTCAGTCTTCTGTAGCCATGCGTCCCCGTAGGAGAACACTTCATAGCAGTCCTTCCTCTTCTGTCGAAGAGGTAGTCCCTGGTCGCGGTGGCACTGCAAGTACCTCCGGTGCCCGTGCTAGCCGTCCCCCTTCCCCACCGTTAGTGGCATATAGGATGGTTCGAGGGTTGCGAGAAGCCTTTTAGATTTCGCCCAATCTGGACATCATTTTCTCGACTGTAGATGACGACGCGTTGAGCGTCCCCTCAGGTGGGTTTATGATCCCAGTAGCGTACTTCTAGGCGGGTTTTTGCCTACTTGCGCATCCTTTCATAGCGTCCATCCTCCACCATTACAGCGTCATCCTGGGGAGTTGTCCCCCAACTCTTACTACATTCTCTGTGGGTTTGTCTATGCATGTCGGAGAGCGTCGGTGGAGCCTAGCGTCCATCTCTTTCGATAGTTTTACTATATCCAGCACTACCCGGTCGATACGGCCTATGCTTACTTCAAGGCCCAGACCAGTCAGAACTTCATCCGAGTCTCTGCTACTGTCGCAAACCTCAAGGGTTGGTCACATCGTTACGTGTACATTGTAGAGTCGAGTGATTACGATCACTCTGGAGGTTGGAGGTTTAGAGGGATCCCTCCTATCTGGGTCGATAGGAAGCCTCCAATCAATGCTGAGGAGCGCAAGAAGGTGGATGCTATCCTCCGATACCCCCTCATCGATGCGGACTTCGTGTTATCTCCGGCGTTACACTGGGAGCTGGGGTTGAGTCCTCCGTTGCCGTAGGGTACTAGTCTTGGTTCCCCCGTTTGGTTGTACCGGTGGTGATATGCGCTTAACCAGCCTTGCTCTATTTTCAGGGGCGCCTAAGGTCCCGACATGGAGCTACGAGATTATCAGGTTGTCGCGCTGTGCTCCCTGCCCTGTGGATCACGTCACGCCAGGGGTTGGTAAGCTGACCGTCATTGCCCCCCAGGTCGAGGTCACATTTGCTCCGGGGAGGCTTCATCATTCGGCCCCTGTGGGTGTTCCCCTGGTGAGTTCGACTGTAGCTTCTGCGGCTAGTGGAGGGTCCAACCCCCAGAAAGTTACTTCCGATGGGACGACCAGTGTCGAAGGAGGGGAGTCCGCCATGGCTAGAGGTAGTTTCCCCCCGCTGTCCGTGGATGAGTTGGTGGTGCTGGACAGCCAGCGTCGCTCAAGGAAGAGAGGTAGTGCCTCTACTCCGCCTCAAGGTCGGGTCTCGCCACCACCGCCCGAACTGACTCCTGCGGCTCTAACGCTGCCGCCGGCTAGAGAATCAACCACTCCTCTTACTGCGCCTGCCTCCGTAGAGTGAAGGCGGGACAGGGGCAAGGCCCCCGTGGGGGTGGATGCTGGACATCTTCCTCCGTTGGAGATCCCCCTGCGAGGCCAACCTCCACCTCCCGAAGTGGCGATGTTAGGGTTGGCAGGGATCACGACAGTTGTCGATCTCATGAGGAGGAGCGTTTGGTGGTATGAGCGCTTCGGAGAACCTGGGCCTGAGATCGAGAAGGAGCTGATGGCCCTAGCTGTGAAGGGTGTGTGCTCAATCATTGGTGCCCTTGGTCTGTGGAGGCACCACTTCAGAGGTCTTGCTCGAGAGCTGGGGGCCAGCCAGGCCATTCAGGCAGAGCTCTCGACCGACTGTGAGGTGCTTGAAGAGGGCTTGAGGGCATCGGAGGCCGCCAACATCGGGATTTGCGATCAGCTAGACCAGTATGGGCTAGTCCTTTCTGAGATGGAGTGGGATCGAGACTTTTTTCGGGCTCGAGCTGACACGGCCGAAGCCCGTGTGATCAAGTTGTGGGTGTAGGTCCAGGCCTTGGAGGCTGGAGCCAAGAAGGTCACGGAAGAGCTCACCAGGCTACGCTCGTCGGTGTCCACTGGTGGCGAGGAGGCAGTGGAGAGCTTTCGCACCTCTCCAGCCTACCAGGATGAGTTGATCGCGACGGCCTTGGAGATCTTCAGTCCTGCTCGTGACCGCGGCTTCTGGGAGGGCTGGGGTGCCACCGTCGTGGCTACGACAGAGAACCTTGGCCTCGCAGTACCTCCTCTCCCTCCTCCATCAGCACCTTACAGCCCGGAGGTGGGTGATGGCGAGGAGGGGATGGGCGGTGAAGGACTGAGGAGTTGGTACCGAGGCTGAGCACTGGTGAGCGGGCGCCTACTGTCCCCTCAGCGACGGAAGACTATGCAGGGGAGCCGGCTGAAGACTTACCTCCTTCCGGTCAGAATGTTGCCACACGTGAGCCTGGAGAGTCTAGGGCACGGGATGATGTTGCTGAGATGAACCGTTGAGAGGGAGCCTCTTGTTATTTTTCTGCCTTTCTTTTTTGTTTGGGCGTTTGCCTTTCCTCTGTAAGCTTTTGGTCTCGAGAATAGAAACCCTTCCTTGGTTTTTCAAATCTCGTGTATTTTCTTCCCTTCCGAACGGCTCTGATATTCTATGGGGATATAGAGTGGCGCCATTGAGGGTGACTCTGAAAAGGCATGACTTTCGGGATCCGCCGCTTCGATTTCTGTGGATTTACTTGAGGTGGTAGGAGTCCTTGTTCTTCTGGGGGTTTCGCTTCTCCTTATAAATAGTGGCTTTTGGGATGAGCTCATGACCATCTCAACACGTGACAAGTAAGAGATTAGAAAATATTAAAAATTAGGGAGTTTTAGTTTTTAACCTCTAAAATCTTTTAAAATTAGGATCCTCTTAATCCACCTATTTAGTTAAAAGTTCTCACGTTCTTCAAACCCTCAGTAAAAAGTCTTTTTGAGTCAACAACCATCTGAATATTCCACCTTCCCACTCACGTCTACCCTCCCCACCTATTTGTCCTTGTCTCTCCCTCCTCCCCCCCATCCACTGGTGTTAGAGGGGGAACCCTCCACCGGTCCCTTGCCCGTCTCCACCCCCTAGTGTAGCCACCGTGGCTCCTTGCTTCATGGCGTCGACAGCAAGCCAAGTTTGTGGGGACGAGTCTGTTGAGAGCATCGAGAGGGGCGCCGTCGTCGTGGCTGCCTGGGGGCAATACCAAGGGAAAATCATAGAGCCTCCCTGCTCGACAGCCGAGGAGTACAGGGTGCAGGCAGTGAGGGAGATCTGACGTAGCCTTTGTTGAGGACCGCGTGGGCGCCGACGCTGAAATCGGGGTCGTTGACGAAGAACATGACGAGCTTGCTGGAGTTGGCATCGATGGTGGGCAACCCGCTGAAGTAGCCATCTAACGAAGCGGAAGCCGAAGAGGACCCAACTCTGAAGTTCACGACAGTATGGATTGAGGATGATGGGCCTGGGGAGGACACTGGGGTAGGAGCAATTCATAGCAACACGCATGAGGTTGGCTTCGTCGGGTGTTCTCTCTCCTCCTGTAGACACAACAGCATTGTAGTTCGTCTTGAAGGATTGCGAGGAGGTTTGTTCTTTTATAGGTATCGGATGAAAATGTCTCTGATTGGTAGGGATGAGATGGACACCTTGTTAGGACGGGGACGACGACCTGATGCATGCCCCGAAGAAGATGCACTAGTTTGTCGCCTTCCTCTTGCAATTAGTCGTCGATCACGGCACTACTGTTGACCTGGCGAGTTATGGATTGAAGGAGGGGGGTGTGGTCGAGTTGCTGTCATCCTCGGATGCCCCCGGAGGTGCTAGGGCAGCGACGACAGTGGAGGAAGAGGGAAGGTGGGCATGGAGAAGGTGCCACTGTGCCCCTTCAGCTCCCAGGTGGTGAGGGGATCGCTCTAGAGATCCACCCCGACTGGGGATGGACATAGAGGGAAGGTGGGTAGGGAGAGGGCGCTGCTGTGCCCCTTGAGCCCCCAAGAGGGGAGGGAATCACCCTAGATCTGTCCCAGTGAGCCCTGCCTCTGGAATGACATCGATGGTCGACAATTGCTACAGTCTCTCTCTCTCTGTGGGGGGGGTGGGTAGACAAAGACGCTATAGTCTTTTTCTCTTCTTTGGTTAGACTAAACCATAATTAAGTTACCCTAATTATCCGCTCGTCTTGTTTCCTGCTTATGTCCATGTTGTTCATTTGATGGGCAAGATGAATATTTGTTGAGGAGGGTAAAATCTACTCGACTTAAATGTTGTCTGTTAACGTCAGATTTATATCGGCCCAAGACTTGTCGGGTGCAAAATAGGACATCCCATAATTAGCAGCCCACACTAGTCGGTTCAATAGAGGTGCACAGGAGATTCGACAGTCCACAAGGGGTATCGACACGGGTATCTCAGGCGTCGGATTACTCTCCGATAATCGAACGTTACTCCCATCATTGTCGACCTCTACTCCAATAGGAGCGAGCATATGCTTAGGGTGTCATGAGACTCGCCTGAAGGTTGTATTGTCTGAATAAATGGGTGCAAAACGAGAAAATTTTCACGATCACGGAGAGGCATTATCCCACGACTCACGTCTTCCCCTATTAAGGGATGGACCTCCACTGTCAGACAACCAGTATAAATAAATCTCCGATCAAATGACAAGAGGAGGGACACAGCCATACATACGGACACAGAGACGCACAGACACACAAAGGAGGGGAGAGGTACCAGAGGGAGTCGATCTCCGAGCACGATCCGAGCACGGTGAGCAATCTCCGAACACTCTTCAAACACAGCGAGCACATCCAGAAGGTCTACTCTGACTATCAGGCTCGACTATTCTACTCTCACACTCTCTCATCTTCTCTATTCCTTGCTGCTCTTCGCCTCGCCACGGTCTTTACTTAAGTATCGGAGAGTTGTCCCGTGGGATAACGTCCAAGGCTCCTTCTGACGACTTCTTTCTGATGTTTACAAGTTTTCACAAGAGACTAGACGTCTTTTTCCAATCAAATAAATCTTAAAAGTGAGATACGAGGTCCGAGAGACTATCTTTCTGCCTCTACACCCATGAACATCCATCATTTATTTACTTTTCTTTCATCTCTGGGCTGCCTTCCCCGCTACGACCATACCTTGCCCCTCTTATCATCATCATCATCCTATCCATTTGGGATTGACCGCACGAGTCTACCACTAAATTCTCTCGAGGGGTTGTTTGCTTCGATGTAAAACACCTTAAATCTCATTCGCGTAGATGTGGGGACTCTATAGTATGCACGGAAATAGAAAATACATGATGTCTCTTATCGCGTAGGAGAGGTTAGGAATGTGAGGATCACAAGTGGGTTGAATGATAAATAACTTTGCCTATGATAGAGAGGTCTCGAGTTCAATTATTGAGGAGAATTTATTTGACTTAATTCTTAAGGGATATTGAGTTCTAAATTTACTAGCATATCTATGTTCTCATCATAAGAAGAGAGAGAGAGAGCGCTGCTGAATTTTTGTGGGCACCCACGTCGATTCCACTGGTCGATGCAGCCCCATCGATTTACATACTTGAGTAGCAAGACCACACGAGGCGTCCAATGTTGCATGGGATAGTCGAAGGCCATGAGGGGGGGGAGTCAGTAGTGCTTCTAAGAGACATGTTCATCATTTCTACCGCACATGGTCTTCTGCTCAGTCACCTACGTCGACACTTCATCACATGTGCATCGACACCATCTGAACAAGTTCAAAAATTAAGTCAATTGGTCTGCCCAGCATACCTGCTATTCTCTTGAAGTTGAGTCGACCTGCCCTTGCTTGTACATGATCATTGATCTTGCTTTGCAACCCTTCTCTAGCTTTCTGAATTATGTGCTTCATGCTCACACTCAATGCTCTAACTCAGGGGGAGGCTCACACCTAATCCCTATTCTTCAATGACTAATACTCCAGAAACAATAGTCTTCCATCTTCTAGTATCATGGTTGTTCCAAAAGATTGTGGATTTAAGGCTAATAACTCTGTGAGGTCTGAAACTGGCTAGTTAACAGAAGGCCTCCTAAGGATTACTCCTGCTAAAGCTGTAAGCATACTAAGCCGTTGGACTCCTGGAGCCTGACTATGGAACATTAGTCATATTTTTTATTTGATTACTTTCACACTAAGTATTATCTTCAAACAATCAAGCCATCTCAGTCTCTCTGTAGCACCTGATGCAGTGCAATGGCAAAGACCTATTGAGTAACTAGGCACGCTTCACCTAAGATGTGAGGTTGTTCGTGTCAAAAGGTAGTGTCCTACTTAACTCTGCTCTGGTTTCATTCAAAACAAAAAAAATGTGTTACAAATATACACTGCACAATGGCTTCAGTCTGTTGAGAGACTATGCCCCTTCGCCAATGAAGTGATGCTGGCCAAGGCATGAGGTGGTAAGCTATCTCTGGTTCAAATGAGGTAGAATGGTTTACTACACTGAGTAACTGGGGAAGGTTAAATCTAACCAATGTACTTCTTCTTGTCAAAAGGTGTCAGCTCAACCTGACTGTCAACTTATTTCAAATAGCTAATTTGTGATTTCCACTGAAAACCAGAGGTGCTTAATTGAGTGAACTTTCAATACTTCAAATTGTTTGACCTCAATGCTTATGATAGCTTATCTTGAAATGTTACTGGGTTTCCATAAGAAAGGCTTCACCCTGTGCTAAGATCTCTTGGTGTGCCGCAGTGCTTTAGTTCTAGTAATCCAGTGATCAGGCGCTCTTCTTGCCTTCATTGCTTCTACACCCTCTAGAGTTATTATTCTTAAATTCTTTTATCATCAAGCTCCAACCATGCAATGCTTTTCTGAGGAAGATGTTCAGATTCGGATCAATCCAGTAATCACGCCCCGAACCAATAGCAGCGGAACGTGTCGTTTGCTAAGAACGTGGAGCTTCCTAGATGCCTACTCTGGCTACCATCAGATCCGGATGGACCCAGAGGATATTGAGAAGACTGCCTTCATCACTGACTTTGGTGTGCACTGCTACACCTAGATGCCTTTCGGGTTGAAGAATGCCAGGGCAACATACCAGAGGCTAGTCAACCAAATCTTCGAGCAACAACTTGGTCAGAATGTTGAAGCCTACATCGATGACATGCTCATCAAGACGCCATAGGCCGAGGATCATCTTACCGACCTAGTCGAGACCTTCGGCACCCTCCTCAAGTACAGCATGAAGCTCAACCCCGTCAAGTGCACCTTCGGAGTCAGATCAGGGAAGTTCCTTGGTTTCCTGGTGACTCAGCGCGAGATTAAGGTGAACCCCGACAAGGTCCAGGCCATCCTAGACATGCGGCCACCTACTTGCGTCAAAGACGTCTAGCGTCTTACTGGGCGCATAGCCGCACTTAACCGTTTCCTCTCTCGGGTGGCCGAGCGATGCTTACCCTTCTTCAAGCTGTTGAGGGGACCTAAAATGGCATCTGCTATGTTCACCTAGGATGAGGAATGTCAGAAGGCTTTTGAGGAGCTCAAGGAGTTCCTAGTCTCCCCCCCGGTACTATCAAAGCTAGTTCTGGGTGGAGCATTGCACCTGTATCTCTCGACAACTCCTTTCACCGTAAGCTCGGTTTTAGTCCGAAATGATATGGGAATCGAGAGGCCGGTCTATTACACCAGCAAGGTGCTCAATGAAGCTGAAAGGAGGTACCCTGTAACTGATAAGCTTGTGCTAGCATTGGTTGCCTCAGCCAAGCACCTCCGACCTTACTTCCAGGGTCATTCCATCGTCATGCTGACCGACAAACCACTGAAGAAGATTCTTTCTCACCCTGAGGCCTCAGGACGCCTCGTCAAGTGGGCCATCATGCTCCAGGCCTACGACATCTCTTACCACCCCTGCGTGACCATCAAGGGATAGGCCCTAGCGGACTTCATCGCAGAGAGCCCGGTCCCGCTCAAGGAAGAACCTTCGTCGGCACAAGGACCTGTCTGGGACCTGTTCGTAGACGGATCGTCCAACTTGACCAACAGTGGTGCTGGAGTGCTCCTCAAGTCACTCGAAGGAGATGAGCTGCAGTATGCCTTGAAGTTCAACTTCCAGGCGTCCAATAACGCTTTCGACTATGAAGCCCTCATTTCGGGGGCCAGGATGGCGCACCGACTAGGGGCCGAGCGATTCAGAATCCACACTGACTCCCAACTGGTCGCTGGCCAGGTCAATGGTGATTATGAAGCCCGGGAGGCGTCGATGATCAAATACCTTCAGATGGTTTGAGGGTTAGCCCAGCTATTCGAGAGCTTTGAGGTAGTCCGGATAGCTCGGTAACACTTAGGTTGAGTTTTTGGTATATCGAATGGTGATGTGCAGAAAGGTAGGTTATGCTTGCCCGGAACTCTCACTATGCGTGAGTTGGGTCTTCGGATCAATACCTCCGCCCTGTACTAGAAATCAATAATTTTAGATACTTAATCCATGAAGAATCTGTCATGTTGATGGAATTGATACGATGATGAGTCATTGTTTGCTTGTTGCTACTTCCATCTTGGCAGCCATGTGTATTTCCTGTCTAGTATCTTTGACCAGTGTCTTGATGATGTCTGCCATGGCTATATTTGTTCCAACTCATCATTCTTGTGGACTCTTAACATTGTTTAATTGTCTTGATCTCCATAAGTTTTGGTCTAAGGGGGAGCTTGTGAGTCTGCATTTCAATTTAGCCTGCATGTTAAGCATCATTGTGTAGTCTCATGCACTCTAATGCATATCATGGTAGAGACCTAACAGTCATGTTCATGAAAGTCATAGGTTGCATACCCTCTTATTGTTTTTCATGATAACATCTGTCTAAGGGGGAGTCTGAGAATTTGTATTTCAGTTTAGAATGCATTGCAAATAATCTGAGCTTGCATCTGTTGTGGTCGTTGAGCATCATCTTAAGATTTCATGTACTCTAATGCACATCATGCTTAGAGACCCAAAGTCATAGGTTGCATACTCCACTGTCAACCCATGCACAAGTTCAGGGAGAGTCAGCATAAAAGTCTAGTTTGCATCCCTGTACATTTTGTTGTCATATTGAGTGACTACATCTTCTTCAGGGGAGCTTGTTTTATTTGATAAATCTGTTGGAATCTCCTCTGCTGCTGATCTGGTCGACCTTAGACCAACTCAGGTCGACACCTTGGCTGATCCTCTTGCAAATTGCTCTCTGTCTGAGCTCAGTACGTCGACACCATGAGGTGCCTATGTTGACACTCCTTTATACCTGCTGGACCTCTTCACTTATTCCTGTCTGAGCTCACTACACATCCTCAGGGGGAGTGTTCACTATCCATTCTCACTTTCTCGCAACTGCACTCTCTGCATAAATCAGGCTTTTGCATCATAATGTGATATGCTATGTTTCACCTCAAGTCTGAAATGTTTTGAGATCTCTAAATGTTCTTGGTTTGTCTGAAATCTGCCATCTCTTGCATGATCAGCTGCCTGTTTTCAAAACCTCCTTGAATGCCTTGAACTCTTGGGAGTATTTCTATCTGTTGTTGTGTTCATTCATCCGAGTAAATCTTAAAGAGGAATCTTCCTTTATAGAGTTCTATGACTGTCCTGAACATGAAAGCTATTGGTTTAAGGTTAATGGGTTCATGAGTTTTGAACTGAATTTTCATGAAAGTGGCTGTATTCAATTTTAATGGACCTCAGCCTTCATCCCCGGACTGTGTAGATAGACTCCTATAGTACAATGTCAGAACCCCTGTCACTCTTCTGCTTCCTGCACTTTACTCCAACTCTTCTCGGTGTCCCGTTGGTTCCTATTCGAAGAGGACTTCCCCATGGTCACAACGACACTGGCCTCGCCTTCATTGGATCCCGGGGGAGCTTGAGGCAGTAGTTTTCTCAGGCCCCTATGGTTCTGAGTCAGGCAGAGCTGAATTGGACCTGCCCTAATCCCGGGCCTGTCATGACCACAGCTAGACTCTGATCGGTCCACAACTCTCCTGGCACCTCCCTAGAGCAGTCATGGATGTTTCAACACTAGTCTCGCTGCCAGTAGCGACCGAGATAGTTCGTGGTCGCCCCGACATCGGCACCCTGTCAGGTAGGGTCTGACCAGGCAGCACTTGAGTAGTGCCGAAAGACCAAGCTGCAGTGTCCCAATCAGAGTTTCAGATGGCCCCCGGCCCCTGCTACGACCTGCTACCTCATCCCCGGATGATCCAACACCAGCCCCACTCCTTCCAGTGCCCGGAGACGATCGTGGCGGTTCCATCTTGGTCTTGCTGTCCTCTACAGAATCGGCACCAGGACAGACCGGTCTCAGCTGATCCCCCCTTCCCTGCCTGGCCGGCTGACCGCCACTCCCTATGTGGACATAGTTTTGGTTGTAAAAGATTAACCCCCACCCCTTGATCAACCCTCCAGCGAGAGGTGTAGTGATGTAAGCCTTCCATTTTCAGGTCAAAGCTTCACTGATGCGGCGTGCGGAGCGTACCCATGCTACCCCGCTCGCCCTCGTCTTCGGCCGGGATCGACATCTTCACGCCAATCAGGTGAGCATCTGGTCACCTTCCTCGCTGGTTTACTCTTACTTCTTTATTATTGCTTTTAGCTACGTCGGACTGTGAGTGAGCACCCGATCCAAAATGTCCCACCAATTGAGTGGCCACCGCGGAGTGAGGTGAGGGTGACCCCACAACCCATGCCCTTGGTGTGCTGGCCGCCTGTGAAATTGGGCATCCCAGGCCCTTAGGGGTTCAGCCTCAAGCTAGCCAAACCCCTAGAGCGTCAAGGTCCCACCCTGGACCCTCTCCATCATCGTCGAGTTGCCCACGGGCACGTGTGTGCATTACGCGGGTGAGTCCGCTAGAGTGGGTTCGTCGATCCATTGCTTGCTTGTGAGACTAGGTCCGAGGAGTGTCGGGTCATTCCAACTGCATCCCTAGACCGTGTCACATCAGAAAATGGTTGAAAGAAGCCTTAAGATTGAATTGATGCATGGTAATATCATGTTATTCTTTATTGGGTCAAATCAATCTGTATTCAAACTATTCAACATTAAAGGATGTTCAGAAGTCGATGCATATGCCTCGTTCTAAAGCGGCTGCAGCTCATTTAGTAGAAGGCAATGTTATGATTTATGGTCAAGCTGGATGTGTTTCATTTGATTCTGGCACTTCTCATTCATTTATCTCTGAAGATTTGTTGCTTGTATTGAGGAACTGACTTCAGAATTATCTTGTGAGATGATTATGGAGTTGCCTACAGGGAAAATTATTTTTACTCTCTTCTGTCTTGATAAGGCCCCAGTGATGATTGGAATTCAGTAGTTGTCTTCTAGATTGTATGCCTTGCAGCTGGTGGATTATGATGTCATTCTGGACATGGATACAAACAAAGGAAGGGTTCTTCATAAATCAGTCCAAGTACACATTGGAGATCTTAAAGAAATTTGGAATGAAGGATGCCAGGCACATTTCCACGCCCATGGGAACTAATGCTTCCCGAGATGCGGATGAGAATGGTAAATCTATCGAGGTATGATCGGGTCTCTTCTATATCTCACTGCTGCTAGACCTGATATACAGTTTAGTGTAGGCATGTGTGTACGTTTTCAAGCTAATCCAAAGTAATCTCGTCTAATTACAGTAAAATGAATTCTGAGATATGTTGCTAGCACACATGATTTAGGGCTGTGGTACCCAACATCATGCTCTTTTGATTTGATATCTTATACTGATGTAAATTATGCTGGATGCAAACTTGATAGGAAAAGTACTAGTGGCTACTGTCAATTCTTGGGTGGATGCTTAGTATCTTGGGCTTCTAAGAAGCAGCACTCTATTACACTTTCCACTGCAGAAGCTGAATACATTGCTGTAGGTGGCTGTGGAACCCAAGTGCTATGGATAAAGCACCAACTCCAGGACTACGGAGCAGATCTTGGGTGCATACCTATCATGTGTGATAATACTAGTGCCATTAACTTGACCAAGAATCCCATTCAGCATTCACACATAAAACACATTGAAATAAGGTATCACTTCCTCTGGGATAAGGTAAGCAAGAAAAACTTTGAATTCCATTTTGTTGAATCTGAGAAACAAATTGCAAACATCTTTACAAAACCTCTTAGTAATGACAGGTTTTCTACCTTGAGAAGAGAGTTGGGTCTATGTAGACCCCCTACTTGATTGATCTTGCTTGGCCTTGTTCACTTTAGCCTAATGTTCATTACTTGGTGCTATTAAGGGGGAGTCCATCATGCACTAGCTGCATCTCAATTGTTGCATCTTAAGTTCATATGTGAATCACCCCATGGTATATAAAATGGTGATGTGTGAAAAGATAGGTTCAGTCTGCTCGGGAGCACTCACTATGCGTGAGGAAAATCCTCCGCCAGGTATCTATTGTGTCCCTGTGGTTTTAATGATTTTCAACACTATGAGTCATTAAGCCCCCACCCCTGCCTCTCACGCCCCTAGCCTCTTCCAGCACCCTCCCCACTGCTTTCCCCACATCCCCATCACCCAAGGTCATCCACGGTGGTCCTGGAGTCCCACGCCCTTACCCCATTCACAGGTGTTAGTGGATTCATCCTCCTACTATCTACAGATCTGAGATAGAATCTAAGGCTCATTTTGAAGTGGCTACACTGACTCCCACGGCCAGAATCTGTACAAACCCCCTTCTATGGGTTTGTTCTTCTCAGAGTCCTCTTCACTCCAGAGGTGATTTTGCATCGTTTTGACTTCGGCATAGTTCGTGGTGCCCATTCTCGTGCAATTGCTTAGAGCTCACATGGACCAGTCCACCCAGGATGAATAGCGGAATAGCAGAGTGCTCCACACCTTCTCCGACGATCTTCTGGTTGAGCCCTTCATTATAGGCATACCCCTCAACGTCCTGAAACCAACCCAGGTGGTTTAATCATGTTTTGACCTCCGTGCTGGGCGTACCACCCCAAGCATCCTGCCCCTGTCTGTCTGCTCTCCCAGAAATTAGAGGCTCACCACAGAAGCGACTATGACAATCTTCGTGCCTCAATGGACCTAAAATTTTGAGGGTAAGAAGAACTCCCAGTTCTCTATCCAACCAGGCATGTCCCGCTCCGTTTGGAGGTCTACAGCGAGAGTTCCACTGCCGGCCCTACAACTGCGCCAACCTATCTTGCAAGGCAGAACTGTGTAGTGTGACTTCTCTGGTCCGCCCCGCCTTCCAGAGACGTTGGATCAACGCCAAACTTCATGGAGTGCCACTGCACTTCCACAGCAACCATTTGGTGCAAGTGGCACCTCGTTCGGAGTCCTGTGCATGGTGTACCCGGAGGTTCATCTCGGTTCTATCTAGCAGGACTGCACACAGGGGCAGCGGACCCCCTTCCCTACCCCATTTCCCCCCTCCTGCGTGAGGGTAGTTTTGTATTGATCACCCCCTCCCCCTAGCTTCCCCCTCCCTACGTGGAGTGGTACTTTTGTGGTTGTACTAGCAGGTTTGTCCGGAAACACCATCGACGCAGCGTGCTCATCAGGTGTGCACACTCCCCGGCGCGCCCACGTCTTCGACCAGAGCTGATCCTTCGGACGGCTAGGTACGTTCGGTTACCACTCCTTTCCTACTTTTCTAGTGTTGTGCCCCGACGTGTTTTGACGAAGATACATCGTTCTATGTTGTTGATTTGCATTGAATACATGGTTGATGAATATTGTTGAGTGTATCTCACTTTGATAGCTCTCATTGAATGGCAGGATTGAGTGGTTGAATTAAGCTCAGATTTTTCATGATTTAATTGAAGTATTCAAGTGTGGCTTAATTGCAAGATGGGAATTGAGGTTGATCCAAGGGGGATTAATATGGTCCAAGGTGGTTAAAAATGTTAATCCCCTTATGTTGACTTCGAGAGAGGGGTGCCCCCTCTTTTGTCTCCTAGTGGGATTAAACTAATCCCCATTGTTCTCCATGTGACCATTAACCAAGGGCATTTGTGGTCATTTGGATAGGTCTAGGGTTTGAATATTTATAGTCTCTTATATAATTTGTGGAAGATTAATGAAGAATTATTATGGTGAGGTGAATTGGGCACGCCCCCCCTCTCTCCCCTCTTGTTCTTTGTGTTCTTCCCATTCTTCCCCCTCTCTTCTTCAGATCTGAGCCTAAATCCTCAATCTCTCTCAAATTTCTTCCTCTTCCCTTCTTCCTCTACTTGCTGTGATTGATCACTGCCACCGCCGCTGCCTTTCGTGCCACCATCAGGCCACCATAGCATCAACTCCACCTGCTACCCTGAAACTCGGAGTTCCTAGACAACAGCCCGGTGAAAGGGTTGGTACAGGAGATCCGACTGTTGGATCATGATGAAAGTTTGATGGTAGGTTCCCCTGATCATAGTCCATTCCCAGTTTAATTTTGAGGTTGATCAGAGTTTGTTTAGGCCTTTTCCCAGCCACCTGTTCTTCCTTCTCAAAGTCTGCTTGTGTGCAGATCTGCAATATAGATCTTGGTAGCCGATTTTTCCACCCCCTTAAATGTTGTTCAAAAGTTACAAAAAAACTATGTGCGTCACCGTAACCTTCACCTCTACCCACCATAAAAATCCCAGGTCATAATTTGTTCATTTAATCCTCAGTCAAAGCCCTTGAATAGGGAGTTCAAGTTCTATCCAGCCTGTTCTGTATTTCGTGACAGTGTGCCCAGTAAATTTGCAGACGCTCCCATTTTCATTCCAGCCATTGGACGAGTCTATAATTCCAGTACGTCGTAGGATTTTGAGTCCCCTTTCCAACAGTACCCTTTGTGTCTCGATCCGACGTCGGAGCTGGGCGTACCAGCCGATCTCGTTGGAGCGCGCAGTTCTGGCCAGAAACTGAGCTGCGGGACAACCTTGGGAAATAAATCCAAAGAAATCGCCCGCCTCCACTCCGGTGACCGCCGCTCCCAGGGATCGACCCGGGACACTCCAGGAACGCCCCTGCCAGTCATTGCAGCCAGGAGCAACCACGGACGTCAGCGTACCAACAGTGGGTCCCACGTGTTGTTCTGCGGGCCTGAGTGAATAGTGTTGAACCGGCCGACCGCGTCTGCCCGAGCGCCACCAACTGTTGCCCGTCAACCCGAGATTGGTGTTCCCGGACCCCACATGTCACCCGTTACCTCCCTGCGTGGAGTGGGCCTAAAAGTCATTCTGTAATTTAATATTTATTTTTGTACCGGTGGGCGGCCAATGGCATGGCCGCCCAGCCCTTTCTGCCCCCGACATTCTATGCATCGTCGATTCCTATCCTGGGGTGTCTATATGTGACACAGCTTCATGGGAGAGGCACCTGCATGGTTCTCTATGATCCGATGTCCTGTCCGTGTCACCAAGGGTCTTCCCTATGAGTCTGGGTACTGTGAAGAGTGTCCTTTCCTCATGTGAGTTCTGTCGATTGAGGTCTTAGGGGTTTAGTTTGTATAGCCGCCTCGTGTCATCTCACACATATATGATGAGTTACATACGGACCGAAAGTGTTCTGGTGGCTTTCCACTTTTAGTGAGTTCTCACCCTTTTGGTGACTTTGTCACTAGTCGTAGCTTTCATGCGCACGTATTATGCGGACCCACTTGGGAGTGGTGGATAGCTTTCCTGAGAGAGACGATTTTTAGACTGGTTACCGTAGGGCCCCTCGTCTATGCAGCATGAGTCCGGGTTGGGGGGAAAACCAGTTAAAGGATCTGACCTAGAGCGCATTATTTGTGTGTGCACATGTGGTTGGGGGCGTTGGACACATGCTGACAAGAGTGACCCCAGCTAGTCCTTGTTCTGAGATTCTAAAGTTAGTGTGTCTTAGTTTTTGCCTGGGGTGAGTAGGGAGACACCTGGGGTGTAATAACCCGGACCCATCGGATCCTTCTTCTTGGGTCCCGGATCTATTTTTTTTGGAGAATTTGTTTCCATTATGCCCGAAATTATTTTTCTGACATCTTCTGGGTTCAGATCCGTGCATTTTGGATCGATTTCGGAGGTCCCGGAACGTGTTCCGCGATTTTCCCGTGTTTTCTCTCGCAAACCTACGGAACCCTGTAGCGGGCGAACTGAGTCATTCAACGACTCCGGGATTGTACCGGTGCGACCGGCGTGTTCCGAGGATCGCGGAAACGTATTTTCTATTTTTTCATATTTTTTAGATTTTTAAGATTTTCTATAAATACCCCATTTCTTTTCTTTTTTTTATTATTATTCTTCTTTCTTCTTCTTTCTTCCTCCATCCCTCCTGTGGAGAACTGCCCCCCTTCCTCTCTCTCTTCCTCCGGCGAGACCACGGCAGTGCTCCCCTCCGGCTGCATACGGTGGTGAGGTGATGTCGCGGCGGTAGCGAGGTGATCGTGGCGGCGCGTGGTCCATGGGATTTCATGGAAGAACGAGGGTTTCAAGCGGTGTTTTGAAGATCGGCAGCGATCCAGTGCGCCTTGGGAAAAACTGAGGTAAGGTGACGGTCCCCTAGCTCTGTAGTTTCCTTTCCCACGATTTCTAGGCCGATGGGAGGTCGAATGGGGTTCATTTGCGCTCGGGACGGGAAAACCAAGTTTTGGGGATCGTGGGCCGATCTAGCATTTTACCGCTTGGTTTGGAGGTTTGAGGGCATCATTGGATGCCTAGGACCATGGGGACAAGCTTTCCCCTTGTTTCCCCATCAACCGGAGTTGTTTGGGGCGTGAAACGACATTTTCTGGTGAGGTCCGCCATTCTCAGGTCACCAGGATGTAAATGGTCCTAACAAAAGCCGTTTACACCCCTGAGCGGCCCAACGATTGACCGTTTACCGACCCTAGAGTGTCAATGGGGTACACGATCCATCGTTCGACCGCATCACTCCTAGATGGCCCATAGGCCGACCGTTTACCCCATGGAGTTAGCGTGACTCCCGAGGTGTTTGTGACCGTTGAGTTTCTGACCGTTGCACAGTATTGGGGCTACACGGTCATGGAAAGGCCATTTAGTTCTTCTGAACGGTGCCAAGCTGGACCGTTGATTTTCCAACGGTCGCGAGGAGACCGTTTAGCTTTTGTGCCATTGGGCGACTGGGCGGCCCAATGGGGACCGCTCAGATCCTCAACTGGCCTATCGTTGGGCCGTGTACGCCCTGAACGGTATGAGGATGACCGTGTGGTTTCTCGTTCAGACCAGAAGTTGGACGGTCCAGATGGAGATCGTTCACTGTCTGGGGCGGTCCAAGGAGGGCCGTTTATGTTTTACACGGTCCAGGGAAGATCGTGTCTGTCTGTTAAGGGACAATTTGTTAGAGACCATTCTAGTTTGTCAAACGGCTTGTGATAGACCATCTTAGTACTTGAAGCAGCCCATCGATCAACCGTCTACACACGAACGGCCCAGGGTGGACCGTTTATGGTGTGTTGTCTTACCGGTAGCCTTCTTCTTGCCAATTTGAGTCCCGGGTGAGTGGACCTCAATCCACGTGCTGACCCGTTGCCTAACTGATGCTGGGCATCATGTGGGGGCCATGCATTAAGGTGCCGTGGGGTCCCAGGAGGTGGTGTTCTTGGCTTGTTACCGTGAGTCGGTGTCGGTGCGAGGAGTGGTCCTTGTACCTTGTCTGGTTCAGATGTCGTTCCCGTTGACTAGAGAGTCTACTCCTTTAGTGACCTGTCCACTAGTCGTAGCTTTCCTATGCACGTGGGTGCGGACCCACTCGGGAGTGATGGAGAGCGTGACCCGGTGAGAGATGGTTTTTAGGCTGGTTTGTCGTAGGGCCCATTGCCTTTGTAGCCTGAGTCCAGCTGGGAAAAAAATCAGCAGAGTACCTGACCTAGACTAGATGGTCTGTGTGTGCACACGTAGTTGGGGGCTCAGGACGCGCGCTGACGAGCACGACCCTAGCTAGTCCTTGTTCATGGTACTTGTTGTGTGTCTTAGTTTCCACCAAGGGCGTGTAGGGAGACACTTGTGACGCGGTGTAAGACATCAGGGGAGGCATCCGGTCGTTCTTCTAGTGGGTAGAGCTCATGTTTCCTGGCAGGTGTGGACTCATGATTTGATACACTGAGGCCAGTTCGTGTGGTACGGTTAGTTTAGATGGCTTTTTCATTTATTTATTACTGCTTGTTGGTTCACCGCACTTCTATTAGGTAGCGTTGCTTTTCGTTCTCACCTTGTTTCTTTCGTGCGAGGTGGGGGTCCGCGGGATCCCTACTGAGCCTGTGAAATGAGGCACACCTGTGTTTTCAGGTGAGGCCGGGTCTTCGGGAGGCGCGATGGAGTTTTAGCGTGGTTCAACTAGCTAGGGTTAGTTGCCAGAGCCGGGGTATGCCCTACCCCATGTACTTGTACTTTTCTTTTGTACCTATACTTTTCTTTCCGTTGACTGTACTTATTGTTGGACATGAGATGTATTAGACCTTATAGTAGTTTAGTTATTTATTTAATTTTCTGCATTGTTATTCAGTTGATTATTGTGCCATCTCTATAGTTATTTCAGCTTCTCGCGTACCCTCACACCACCCTTTTAGCCCTTTCGAGTCTTCGGGCTCGTGGGTGGCGGGTCGAGGTCCGAGTCGCACCGATTCCTTTTCGGTACTCGGATCTCAGATCGTTACAGTTGGTATCAGAGCGAGGTTGTGGAGGTACATGAGGATCCGAAATGACTGCAGTGGTCTAGAAGGTCCATGAATGTCCTATACAGTCGGTGACTGGCTTAGGGCACTGTATGTTTTATTGATTTATGGTTGTTTCCTTGTTGCCAGGGGAGAGTTATGGCACCGAGGAGGAGGACTCGTTCCCAACAGGGACAGTATGGTGAGGGTTAGGAGGAGCAGAGCAGAGCTACGATTCCTGAGGGTGCAGCTGGAGGGGTGTGAGCTCCAGGACCAGAGGATTTCTTTCGAGGCATGTTCCAATATGTTCTTCAGCAGCAGGGCGGTGAGGGGGACTCTAAAAGGGCGCAACTTTTGGGGATCTATCGCTTCGATTTCTGGAGATTTACTTGAGGTAGTAGGAGTCCTCATACTTCTGGGGACTTGGCTTCCCTTATAAATAGTGGCCTTCGTGATACCCTTACAGCCATCTTCGAACTGGTGAGCTTTGAGGGGAGCTTTCTTGTAGGATGTCGTCGGGCGAGTCTGGTACTTCGTCGGACGAAGACGCTTCGCAAGTCCCTCATCGACCCTTAATCCTCCGGAGGGAGCCTTCATTGGCTCCTTGGCGACCGTGGCCAGAATCGGGGGCGAATGGTCCCGTTTCTGAAGAATATCAAAACGGGTACTTGGATGGCTGGCATGAGGCTTTGAAGAAGGTCAACCGCTTGCATGTCGGCCGGGGAGTCCTGCTTCTTGAGCCGGACAGGTTTCATCCTTAAGGAGATGGAGAATGGCCTTGTACTCACCCCCTCTTGCCTTTGGATATCGTTTCTCCTACCATCTTCTTGTTGCATGGTCGTGACTATTTTTCTTTACACTTGTAGGTGCGTGATGAGGTACTTCCCCGAGCTGAGGGGCGTGCTCTTCTGCCTCAAGATGTCGGTAGGCAAGGTCGTTAGCTTTGCTTTCCAGTTTGTAGGCATGGCCAATGCGTTGGGTCAGCTTCTGTAATGGGTGGGCCTTGTTGCTCTAGTGTCCCCCGTCAACCAGGGACAGATGGATCGACTAGTCCTCATTCTTGGCGCAGGTCTTCCTGCCATCGGTATCCCTAGTTGGTCTGCTTCCGCAGAACAAAAGGGATGTTGGGTGTGGAGCTCGTCCCTCTTCTCGGGCATAGACGGCTTCCTCCGTTGGGCCACTTCCTAAGAACAAGCAGGCTGAGGGAAGGTCGTATGTTACCGCCACGCGAAGTTGGGGGCGGGATCGTGTCTCCACTACCTTATTTTCTTGCGTGTCTATAAGATGCCTTCACGAGAGCAATTCTGGCATTTTGGCAATTTTGTATCTTGACTAAAGAATAAGACTTCTTGTATTCTTTGTGTCTTGATTAAAGAATAAAATCTCTTCAGACTTTTTTGAATGTGTACCTCTCTGATGGGAGACGCTCGTATAATGTGCTTCTGGTTGTTTTTCTATACGCGTGTTCTTATAGCACTTGCGCCTTCCCTTAGGTGGATCAACTTGTGGTTATTGTTTGCAAGGGGATAAGTGTCTGCCTCTAAGGGACCCTTAGGTTGCCTTCTAATTTTTGAGGAGAGCGGTGCCCGCCTCTAGGGAACCCTTTGGTTACCTTCTCATTTTCAAGGGGAGCGGTGCTCACCTCTGGGCAACCCATGAGTTACCTTCTAATTTTTGAGAGGAGCGGTGCCCGCCTCTAGGGAACGAGAGAGAGGGGGAGAGTGGGCGCGGTCACGGTGGGGAGAGGAAAGAGGAAGAAGAAGAAAATGAAAAGAAAAAGGAAAAGGTTGATATTTATAGAAAATCTAAAAATTTAAAAAATATAAAAAAATAGAAAATCACATTTCTGCGATCCTCAGAGCACACTGATCGCAATGGTACCACTCACGCCAAGGTGAACGACCATGTTTGCCCATAATAACATGCCGAAGGATTTGCCAGAAATCGAGTCGAAAATCAGAAAATCACGCGAGAAAAGTCGTGGAACACCTCTGGGCCCCCGAAATGACTCCTAATCGCGCCGATCCGAACACGAAAGATGTGTGAAATGTAAATTCGGACACGATAGAGCCAAGCGCACCGAGAAAAGTAGATCTAGGACCTAAAAATAAGGATCTAAAAGGGTCCAGGATGTCATAGGTGGGGTACAATTCTCACGGATTCCGTCTCGGTTTCGAGGAAGGGAGGACAAGGTTCTCCAGTCACTGTGTTTAGCAGTGGGGGCTTGTCTTGTGGGTTGCAAGATCAGGTCAGAGGGATTTGTCTCCCTCGGTCTCAAGCTATTTGGCAGTAGTTTTTTACAGACTGAGTCTACTTTTTTATAGTTGCAAGCAGAAGCCACACTCTGGTTTGAGTGTGGGGTATGTAGATATGTGAGGTGGTGTGAAGTGATGTGTAAGAGATGGAGGTGTGATGGGTGATATGTTCTAACTCTAGCAATCAATAACATCAAGCATGAAGCATGTAGGCATGTCATCTCAACAGTGCAAGATAAAGAAAAAGGGGAACTAAACACACGCCGTGGGCATGGAGCAAAAGAAGGAATAGAATAAACACACACCGTGGGTGTGGAGCAACTAAAAGAAAGTAAAGAAAATAATAGGAGATAGAAGAATATGATGACAAATACACAGAGAAGAAAGACGTGATCGACACCAAAGTAAATAATGCAGCCAAACTACACCACGTACCTTAGAAAGAAGCCAAGTGAAGCACACCGACCCGTGGGAGAGAAAAATCAGGTGCAGACTTGAAAAATGGTCCTGATAAGACCACAAGGCAAAGAGAAATGGTCACCTGATAGACTGCAAGGCAATAGAAACGGTCTAGCACCGTCCGCTAGGCGCACCCAGAAAAGTATGATGTGGAACTTGAATCTCCACCCTTCCTGGCTGGCCAGAAGGGTTGGGCCTCATGTAGTGAGCTCTGTAGACCTGTAAAAGAGTGTAGACATGAAAAGAAAAGAACCCAATTAGCCTAGGAGAAGTGCAATATCTATAAAGTAATAAAGCTAATATGTATACAAGGAAGGGTGAATACCTGGGGGTTTGCTGTTTTTTTAACCCCTATGGGGTGTGAAAATCAAAAGTACAAAAGGACAACCGTACTACTGTTGGCAAGCTAGGTCCTGTCTCTAAAAGCACGGGAGCCACCAGCGGATGGCTGCGGCTACTCTCTTGAAAGAAGGAAGGGTGAGTCACAACCAGACTCAGTAGGGGTCACGTGGTTCCCTACCTCACACTAAACAAGCAGACATGCAAATGTAAAAGTAATTAGAGTATGCATTTAAAGCAATAAACATGCATTGGCATAAATTAAACACAGGTATAGCAAGGTTGTAAAACCTATCTAAGTAGTTTAAACAGCTAACTATATGACAATTTAATATAAATATTAGCGTCAGGAGCTAAATCTACTAATAGAATAAACTTCAGCTAACCAAGTGACAGGAAGAAGGAAAGAAAAATCCACTAGAAGGTAGAAACCAGCTGCGTCCACTGACGGCTTACACTGCGTCTCAAGCAACTCGCATGTCAGAATGACACAACATGCAAGAGGGGTAATAGTACCAAACCAAGTAACTAGTCAGAGTAACACTCATCAGTGTCAGCCCAAGCCTCTGATCACGTGTGCACACACTAACTCCTGCCTGAGCAAGACACTCTAGCTAGTTTTCCCTCTCAGTAGGATGCTACTGTTAGCCGAGGGCTCACGAAACTAGCTTAAAAATCGTGTATTGGGAATACCCCCCCCACCTCTTCCAAGAGGGCTAACACTAGAGGTCGCTGGGCTACGATTAGTGGTTTCATCACAAGGAAAGAGAAAGTAACTCTACTGAGATCTAAAAGAATGCCATTGTTTTATAAAATAACTTAAACATGGCGTGTATGCAATATAGAATGCATTAGGAAATGAACATGCCAGATTTGATATGCCAGAGGGTGTAACGGTCGAGTCCTACCCCATCACAGAGTGTGACGGTCGAAGGGTGGTGTGCTACATGAGCTATGACGCACCTCCATAGGGCCGTTAATGTCACCTGAATGTCTAAAATCCATAGTTTTTCTACTACAGACTGTAACACACCAGGAATGGTACGCTACGCGGCTCTGACGGTCGCACGATAGACTGTCAGGGCAACCACCCTACTAGGTTAACGAAGGGTCAAAATTCTGTAATGATCTAAGACCTGGCCGCTACAAGAGCTGTGACGCACCTCTATTGGTCCGCCACAGTACTGTAACGGATCTATTGAGGAGCGTTACCCGTGTGACGGCTCCTAGAAGGACTGTCACACCGTCTGGGTTGTGAATGAGGTGGAGTTCGAACCGAACCCCCTCTCGGTCAATCGAAATCGACGGGAAACGCGGTGAAACCTATTTTCATGCCAAACCATGCATCCGTGTTGAACCCCCTTCTCATGTATAATGTCTTATGAATTTTGATGATGACCAAACGATTTTTAAAAATTTTTTTGTTACCATTTTTAATTTTACTGTAAATGGGGGTTTTTAAATTGTTACGTTTAAAAAAAGGGCACCCAAAAAGACCATGTGGCCCCCCCTCCCCCCCCCCCCCCCCAACATAGGCAAAGAGAAGAATTGCCGGTATCTACATTACAAAGAAGTTTACAGCCACGTGGGTTTACCGGCAAAAGCAGAGTTTCCATCGCCATCTAGAAAAGAAAAATACTAAAGAACCCTTCATGTTTAAAAAAAAGTGAACTCCCAGCCTCCTTTTCACTTATACTAAGAGATCCAAGAATAAAGCTTGGACAATGTGCACCAAGGTACTCCTATCAAGAGACAGAAAAAACAAGCACCATAGGAACTTAAACATTGGTTACCTGTCGATTACAAGAATACCTCCATGAATTATTATCCATCATTATCTTTCATACATTTTTTATCAATTTCCTTACCAAGATGGCTATCAAGCAGAAGACACTCAATAGTCAACTTTTAGTGGCAAAAACTTTCAGTCTTGGGGAGTTGCTTACTAGTTGCATTAACTTAAGTAGCACAGCCAAGAAGATAGTTTTCTTACTCACAAGCAGCCATCATGGGACTTTGGGCAGGTCCTCCCTTCTCCAGTTGCATGAAACAAAGACCCAGAGCACATTGTGGACAGTTGACATCAAGCAGACATCTGGTAAAACTTTCTCAAATGCTTGTATTCTTCATTGGATCAAATTAAGAACAGATTGAGGGGATATAGCTAGGATAATGATGATGATGATGCAAATTGAACTTGTTTGGAAATTAAGGATGTCTTGCATCTACATGCCTTGCTCTAAGAAGATGATTCACAACAAATAACAGACATTGGTGAGGGTGAAAATCTTTGATAAATGTATTCATACGCATAGGCATCTAGTCCTTGTTATGTGAACAGACAGGGAGAAATATACAAAATGTGACACTTGCCACTTTAGAATAGGTAAACGTATATGAAAACATGCTAATAATATGGGAACAATTTCGAAAGTGGAAGAGGACACAAATCAGTATCGTACAAAGAAAGGATACATAATGCTGGTGGCAAGCTACCGAGGTTCTAGACATCAGTTCATAACACAGAAATGTGTATCCCACCATTATACTTTCACGTGATAAAACAAAATAAAAAATGTTGTAGCCAGACTTTGAGGCTGAAGTATGCATTTGACAATTCTTGATCAGCAGGATAATATACCAAATAATCACAAAAGTATAAGCAATTTCTTGGTTCTAGCTCTATTTCTTTTTTTTATTCTTTCTATTATTATTTTAATACCTACACATTCGTGGCATGCTGAAAAGAATTAGAAATCCTGTAGACTTCAAGAACCCAGACAGCAACGCAATGTTGAACAAATATATAGAACACACAAATAGAACAGAGAGAACAAAGATATGCCAACACCAAGCAAACAAAATAAGATATTACCACTCTCCTTTCTGCAGTAACACAAACCTATCGAGGGGAATCACAAGGGACTGTAGGGGAGTGCACATGGTGCACAAAGGATGAAGATTACAAGCGCTACTGAGAGCCAAGTGTAGCACACGTGGGCGCAATAAGGAGGGACACATGTGGGTGCCGAGTGGAGGGGCACACGTGGGTGCCGAGTGGAGGGGCACTCGTGGGTGCCAAATGGAGGGGCACACGTGGGTGCCAAATGGAGGGGCACACGTGGGTGCCAACTGGAGGGGCACACGTGGGTGCCAAAGACTCATAGGTAACCAAGGAAAGCAAAAAGTGGTCCCACCGTGATCACCAAGATGTGAACAACATCACGTGGAGGGTTGAGAGAGTAGTTCAGACGCACGTATTACAAGGTGAGATACAGGAAAGGTTGCCCCGAAGAGGATTGTCTCCCTGGGACTTTAGAGATAGGAGAATACACGGAATGGGAAGAGTGCAATAAGAGACCACTGCGGGATGTTACTCACCGCGGGTGTTAACTGGAATTGAAATGGGGGGAAGTGGGGGTACGCGAATGAAACCACCGCGAGATGTTACTCTCCACGGGATTTTGATAGAAATAAAATGACAGAAATAAATCACCGCGAGATGTTACTCTCCGCGGGATCTAATAAAAATCAAAATGACGTAAATATAAATGACACAAGATAAACCACCGCGAAATGTTACTCTTCGCGGGATTTTAACATAGTAAAACGACATAAATATAAATGTGATTAAATAAATCGCCACGTGACGTGACTCTCCGCAGGATTTTAAAGTGAGGATAGGGGTGTGCTGAAATTAAAAGTGTTGAATTGAAACGGCTATGGCGGGAAGTGACTCACCGCGGACCTTATTGGGTTAGCGTTAGGGTTAGAGTTAGGGTTAGAGTAGGGTTAGAGTTAGGGTTAGAGTAGGGTTAGTGTTAATGTACAGAAATTAAATTGCTGAAACTAAATGGCCATAGCGGGAGGTGACTCACCGCGACCTCGGAGGGAGGGGAAATGAAATTAAATTAGGGGAAGGGAACCACCGTGGGGAATGATCCTCCGCGCGGGTGAGGATAGAAAATAAAAGAGCAATCACTGTGAGAAATGACTCTCCGTGGGTTTTATGGGAACAAAAGTAAATAAAAATAAAAGAGAGAGTGCGTGTTGATGATGTGATCGCTAGGGGTTGGAAGCCCCAAAATGCTGGATCGCCTTTGTCTTGGTCACGGGAAACGTTGTGGACTCCTTCTTCCTCTTCTTTCGACAGGCCGAAGATCCCAACATGAATTGGCTGATTGAAATTTGATGTGGTCAGTTCTTCAAAACCTTTATGGAGTAGGTCTGAAGTTTGTTATTGTGCAAAATGAGGCCCAGATATATAGTAGGGAAATTTATTGCATTTCTTGCATGTAGGCTTCATTTCCATGACACCAAACTTGAAATCCTCTGTTGTGTTCGTAAAGATTGACTTCTGGTCTAGACAGCTGCCATAACGATGAATGATAACGGTCAGCATGCCATCCCCTGGTGTCTATGTATTGATTATTTGTATTTCATTCTCATGTTGGGACATATATGAGCTTAAACTCTGTTGTAAGGCTTCAAGTGGTGCATTCTTGTGGGTCCGGTTTCAATCTTCAATCTCGTGATGGCCATCCGGGCTGTCTATTACCGTATTACTGTATCCAAAGAAAAGGCAATAGGTGCTTTGGTAAAAAGTTCTGCACGAGAAACAAGAAATAACATTCATATAAAACCAAAGTCCTTTTGCAGAATTTGGAGAAAGGACTAGTTTACAAGATATGTGATTGCTACTTGGGAAAAACATAAAAAATGTCATATTTGACTCTGCGTATCTGAAATATTACAGTTCTCAAGGAGCTGATCTTTCTGTTTTATGATTCAAGTGTCCTTTGTTTGTTGATCTGCTTCTGCTGTATGGTATGTGTTCACATGTACGTATGTCTTTCGTGTTCATAGTTGTCCCGCTTATGTGATGTACCGTGTTTCCCAAGTTTTAGCAGGCACCAAGGGCCCATAATTACATGTACGTCTATCTTCAATACCAAAGACAGGGCTTGCATGTGATTGGAATAGCTGCCCTCTCTCGGGGCAAGAGTACTTACCTGTGTCCTCTACCGTGCAGGACCTCATGAGGCGAGATGTGAGTAGGCAACGTGCTGGTGGTTTCTCACTCATGGTTGTGGTGCTCATTGCGGTGTTGGGGATCCTCATGGGTTATTTTCTGAAGAAGTAACGACGTCCAGAATTGCTCTTTGACCATCTTCATAGGAACAGAAGATATTGACATGGTTCTTTTCTTATTGATTACCTTCCATTAGCTGTGCTTGTAGCATTGGAGACATTTGCAGATGGCTTGTAATCGTTTAGTAACTTGTCTTCTATTTGTAATTGTCTTCACAAGTGTGCCATTTTAGTTATTAATTTGTGAGATCTTAAGACGGCATGAACGGGAACATAAAGCTCTGCTGGAACCACATGTTGTACACAGCACTATCTTTATGTTCTTGCGAAATGCTACAATCGAGCCGGTTGACAGACATGAGATGTTGGCATTTTATGCTACCAAAACACGGTAATGGATAGACGTGTGCAGGCACATGGTGTTCTCATTGTAATGGAATCTTGTGGGTTGGCAATTGGTGATTTTAACTCTATAAGATATGCTTTGGATGAAGAGGGTGGAAATCCTGTGCCTCCTCATATCCTTTCTGAGTTTCATAGTGCTATTAATACAGCTAACCTGAAAGACATGAAAGATGGTTGGGAGCCAGTTTTCATGGAGTAATAAATCAGGCCCTCCAAGAAGAATTGTTGCAAATCTTTTTGAAAGTGGGCAGTACCATTAATTGTATAAAATCAAAAAATGTGATGTATAAGTATAGTTAATGAGCTCCCAAAAAATCCCTATACAAAGGGGCAAACCAAGCCATTCTGGGACAGATTAACCCCCGAACAAAACAAAAAGAGGGGAGTGAGGGCATTCACATTACAAAGCAACTCCACTTATTCACTCACCCCCACACAAATGAGAGAAACAGTAGAGTCCTCAACTCTAACCTCCCTCTTAAAGATCATATTGTTCCTTTCACCACACAAAGACCAAACAGTAGAATGGAGGATTAGCCAACACATAATATTGTCACCTCTGAAAAGCCACCTCCTGCCCCAAAACCCGATGAAGTGCTGCACTTCTCTATGACGGCCAAGTACACAGTGGACCCTCGTCGCTACCTCCGCCCACACTGCCCGCAAGTAGGAGCATCCTACAAACAAATGGTCTAGGGTCTCGTCCTCCTGACCACACAAAAGACAGGTTGGGGGAATGCCCGGGACGAAGTGAAGAAGCCTGTCTCGAATAGGAAGCCAGCCGTAGGAGATCCTCTAAGTCAAGAGTTCACCTTCAGCGGACTCCTCGGCCTCCAAACCTATAGGCCAAGGCCACAGTGCACCCCTCCATCAAAGATGATGGAGTAAGCAGGCCTAACAGAGAACGTCCCCTCCCTACTCCACCTCCAAGTCCACACATTCTCCTTGTGGGAGTGCGGGGCGAAGTCGAGGAGGAGAAAGAGGTCCTAGAGCTGCTCCACGACGGTCCCAAGGTCCCTCCTAAACGTCAACGCCCAGGTGTTCCCTGAGAGTTTGGGGGTCAAAAGCCCAGTCGACCGACCCCAGAGGTCAACAAAGATAGTAAAAAGCCAGGAAAAGGAAGCCTCCAAAGTGAAGTCGCCACATCATATGTCCTTCTAAAAAAGGCAGTAGTTGCCTTTCCCTAGACAAACTCGAATGCCGAAGGATATATCCCTGCAAGACAAAATGCTACGCCAAATGGAAGAAGTTTGGGACAGGCTTAGAGTGTTTATATCCCAAACTCTCCTCCTGCCATAGTACCTCTACTAAGCTACGCCCAAAGCCCTTCATCCCCCCCGCCGGGCCTCGGCGGCCGTTGGCGCCGGAGGGCCGGGGCGGAGTGCCCGTCAGCCTGGGTCCGGGGGGGGGGGGGGGGGGAATCCATCAGAGAGTACTTTAATTTCACAAAATTTTTAAAGGGGATTCATTCACCCCCCCCTCTGAATGCGTGTCTTGCACCACTGTTAATTTCAACATATCCCAGGGCTATCAGGCTCAAGTCCAATAATTCATATGTGTCTGTTCACATGATCAGATGGTGGTTGTGGAGCATGTGATGTTGTCTTGTCAAAGTTAACCCTCTTTCAGGATCTGTGGAGAACTTCATTGCGATTTCATGTCTGACACTTCTCTGTAGTGTACACTTCTGCTCTGTCACCACTACCGAAGATCTTGGGATTATAAGAGATGGGTTCCACTCTATTCAACAGAGAATTGCAGGCTTCCATACTTCTCAATGTGGTTTTTTTACTCCTGCCTTGTGCATGTCTATTGTCTCTGCTCTAACAAATGTGGATAAAACATTAAGACTTAAAACTCAGGTTGGTTTTTCCAAGCTCATTGCATTTAAAGTTGAGAGGACAATTGTAGGCAACTTATGCTGTTGTACTCAGCCAGAACAAATGCACAAAGAGGGGCTAGTCCAGTGCCACTAAAACTGACGCGCACCACTCCACCCGGCGCCACCAATTCCAGCGCGTAACAAACGTTCGAGCAAGTCTAAATCTGAACGCATACCCCCGCGCTAGTTTAAGCCAATCAACTAAACCTTATAAGAAGGGCCCAATTCGAAGCTAGAAGAAAAAAAAAGAACAAGAAGAGAACATCAATAAAAATAAGGAGAGAAGAGAAGAAGAAGAAAAAACCCTACCTGGAGAGAATCCCAGAGAGCAGCCACCACCTTATTCCCTACAGAAGTAGCTCACAGAGCGAAGAGAGAGGCCCTTACTTACGATACTCTATTTTCTCTTGTAAGAACAGAGGTGGATCGTGAGAGTCTAATCTTCTCCCCTCTCCTCCTTTTCCCCAAATCTTTTGTGATTTGCCATGTACAGGGGGCGATAATATGAGCCCCATGAATTTTCCCCTTGTCTGAGTCTTTTTCATTTTCAATTTGTCCTCCCCTGCCTTCCACTCTGGCTGCGGGGTTGTAATGTCCGATGACTGGCTTCCCGGTGACAACGTCGGGCCGTGCTTGCGAATGTATCCCTTTAGCCATCTTTTGGCAATCTAATAGAGTTGTGATGTGAATATCTTGGTGCATTTGAATCTTATTCGTTTATGTTGTAGTTCTCTATATTCTAGCGCATAAATCGCTATATTCTACCCCAGGGGCTATATGAAACCCATCCCCCTCCCTGGGGTCTCCTCGGCGATTGACCACATCGAAATCTTTGTTTAATGCCAGAGCTAGCTCCCTCATCACTCCCCCACTCAAGATCATGGGTAGGGTGGGGCATGGCCATTCCCTTAGTCACACTTGTATTCACTTGACACCTAAATGACTTGTATGAAAGTCATTTCCTTTTTTGATCAGCTGATTAGCATGAAACTCTCTTATGTTGTATAACTCTTTTGATGTGTAAAACTCTTTTGATGTGTATAAAGATAGCCCCTTCTTGAATAACAAAACTCCTATCTTTTTCTATCTACAAATGAATTGCCATGAATGATCTTGCAATAATGACTCATGGTTGTCATCATCAAAAAGGAGGAAAATGTTGTGCCCCCTAGTTTTGATGATAACAAACCATGAATCATTATTGGATGTTTTAGCATGAAAGTCAATGGTGTTTTGTCTAACCAAAGTGTTGGAAAGCCTTTTAAGATAGGTTCAAGTTAGGAATGATCAAAGTGTCGACCTCACCAGCTAAGAGTGTTGACACTACAAGAATAAACGCAGGATTTTCACGTTTATGTTTGGGATCTAAAGCTCTCAGTGCGTTGACACTACAGCTCAGCTGCGACAGTCTAGCGTCTCTGTCTGGCGCTCATGCCCTGACACCACCAGGGCCATGTGCCGACATGGCGGTTTGAGCTGCATGCGTTCGTGGTACCCGTGTCGACTTGTAGGCTTAGGATTGTCGACACTATGGCAATGATTTCTATGTTTCTTCATGCAAACAGTAGGAAGTGCCGACACTTCCAGTTGGAGAGTGTCGACACCATTAACTTCACTCAGAACGGATCTGAGTTCAATAGCAGTCCGTTTTCATGATATGTAATCACTCGTTAGGATCAATTCGTACACGAAATATGCTTTTGGAAGGTTACTTTTTTCAGAGGAAATGATTGGAAGACAGTGGCATCTTTCAGAGGTGCGGCCCACTGTAGATTTTGTTCCCTTATCTACTCATGCTCCTGGTGTGCACGGTAGAAGAGACAAGAAAGAAGGTAGCAAATAGAGAACATGGGAGAGCAACGTCCGGAAGTGCAGTATGTGTGGAAGAAAGATTGGAGAAGAAGCTTTCGAAGATTCCCCTCCTCTCAAGAAGGTGAAGAACTGCTGAAAAGAAGCAAGCAGCATGGAAGAGTTCATGAGAGAGATCCCATCATCCCTTCCTACCAGAGTGAAGGCATTGGGGTGGACTCTTGTTCTTCAGTTTTTGGAGCCCGACCTGTATTGAACAGTGCGTCTCCAATCGTCTGTGTAGCAGCTGGGAAGCTACTCCAGCGTCTTTCTTGAGTCCGTGGTGAAGAGGCCAAGAGAGTACAAGCTACTCCAAAGCTTCTTCCAACTTATAGATAGGATTTTCTTTCTATCAACTTTCATCATTCTATCCTGTCTGTTTGATTTGTTTCTCTTTAGTTTTCTTTGTTAAACTCATACCTTCGCATTGGTCCCTACCTGCGGTTCCGGAGGAATGAAATCAGAGAGGGCGTGATGCCTTGGAAGATCCGGAGGTTTCGGAGGAATAGAATGAACAGGGACGCGATGCCCAGGGAGAATCAGCGAGAAACCCAGAGGACCCGGACATGAGGGTGTAGAGGGGCGTGATACCCAAAGAGGGAGATCCGGAGGTTCCAGAGGAATAAGACCCCCTGGGGCGCGATGCCCCGGAAGGACGAGAGAGAAATCTAGAAGGTCCAGATGCAAGAGTTGGGAGTGGGCGTGATGCCCTGAAAGGATAGTGGAGTAGAGGTCTGGAGGTTCCAGAGGAGAGAAATGGAAAGGGGCGCGAAGCCCGGAAAGGAATTCTGGAGGTTCCGGAGGAGAGCAATGAAAAGGGGCGCGATGCCCAAAAAGGAATTCCAGAGGTTTCGGAGGAGAGAAATGGAAAGAGGCGTGATGCCCAGAAAGGAGATTGAAGGGGATGAGAAAAGAATATGGAGGTTCCGGTGAGATAAGATTAGAAGGGACGTGATGCCCTAAGAGGAGGTCCGGAGGACTTGGATGTGGAGGTGTGGAGGGCGCGATGCCCAAAGAGGGAGGTCCGGGAGAAAATTGAAAGGGGTGCGATGCCCGGCAAGTAAAAGGGGACCCAGAGATCCCGAGAATTGAGGTGAATGAGATGGGAAATGTGGAGGATCCGGAGGTTCCGAAAGGCGGGGAAGATACGAGTTCGGAACCCGGGAAAGAAGAATTGCAAATGCATGCGAATGCAATGCAATGGATGCATGGAATGCAAACAACACGGGGGCTAAGAGGATGAGAGCTCCTTCCTTACCTAATGGGTGGCCCAATCGGTGATAGATAGAAATGTGGATGAAGTAAAATTGAAGGTGGATAGGGTAGCGGAGGGCCCCTTAGTATAAGAATACCCACCCCTCCAAGGCAGTGAAAGTGTACAACCAATTGGCCCAATGGATAAAGTAAAAGCCTGTGACGAAGCTTCAATAATAAATGACAACTCCCTTGGAAGACGAAGAGCAATAATGTGAGGGAGTTGGCAAGTTGAAATTGGAAGCATCGTGTTGCCCAAGGATAGTGGCGTATAAAGAGTGTTGAACAAAATGGGCATTTGCCCCTTGTACGGAAGAATGGATTTGGCATTGGAGGGTTGGAACAAGGGGTGCCGCTACCTAGCCCTTGGGCATGGACTTACACAGCATCAAAGCTTGACTTTTTCTTCTGGTGAGCTGCAGCGGTGACTTGGCCTCTTCAACCATGCTCAACACAAAAACACGGATTGACATCCGACAAATAAGCTCTTGCATCTTGAATAGCATAGCCATGGCCAACTCCTTCTTGCCCGGCTCTCGATCATCTTTGGCACATAAACTTGTGAGTATTAGCAGGGATCGACGTCGAGCTACACCGACGTAGCATGTCCGCCGGGTGCGCACGCTCCCCGGCTCACCCTCATCTCCGACTAGAGCCGGTCCATCGGACGGGCTAGGTACGTGCGGTTGCCACTCCCATTTGCTTGCTTAGTATTGGTTCCAACTGCAACACCCGTGTGAGGAGTGCCTGATCCAAATTTTCACTTTTCGTGAGTTCTTGCTACGGTGAGTGAGCGTACATTTGAACCGATCCCCTCGATATCGGTCCACCCGGTTGAGTCCGGTGCCTACTACATTGTCCCTCGGGTGGTTTCCCACCACCCTCCTCGCTGCTCAGACTGTGTCCGGCCCCCTCACGAGCCACAGCTCACCGAACCATCACTACGAGTCCCGTGTGGAGTCCGCTACACGTGTGAGTGTTCGCCTGGTTGCCTAGACGTTTGTGCTCGTTGTTTGCTGGCTTTAGGTCCCAGTGTCTCGACCGGGTTTGTCCCGTGTCAGTACCACATCCTCTCTTATTGCCATGATTCCCAAAGTGGCTTCACCGAGCACCTTCACTAACCTGAGGCCGATTAGCCTCTGCAACTTTACTTATAAAATCCTTTCCAGGATTATTAGCAACAGGATGGTGGATATTCTTCCACACATTATATCTGACAATCAAGGGGCCTTCGTTAAAGGGAGAAATATTGCTGACACAATTTCTCTTGCATCTGAAATGATGAAAGATCTGGGAAGAAAAGTTAGAGGTAACAATATTATTCTCAAACTAGATATGACAAAAGCATATGATAGATTGGAGTGGGACTTCTTGTTAGCTGTCATGAAAGCCTTTGGGTTCTCTAACAGTTTTTGTTCTATGATTTCCATGATGTTGAGTAATTGCTGGTTTTCTATTCTTTACAATGGATCCCCAACTAGATATTTCAAATCTACAAGGGGGGTAAGATAGGGGGACCCCTTGGCCCCAGCACTTTTCATTATTGTAGAAGAAGATCTAAGTAGCGGTATAGCCAGCCTGTTTAATAGTGGGAAGCTCCAACACTACCATGGGCCTCGTGGTTGTCAACATATCACACATTTGTTGTATGCGGATGATACTTTAGTTTTTCTAAATGGCACGTCAAAGAACATCAGAGGCCTGTTAGCTTTCCTAAAGGAATATGAGGACTCTTCGAGGCAGAAAGTGAATAGCAACAAAAGTAGTTTTATTGTTTCTCACAAAGCCTCACCTACAGCTACCAAGAGAATTTCAGATAACACAGTGATAGGGTCATCACCATCCGATCCCGCACTCAGGGCCCATCTCCTCGCCACAGGGACATCCAGCATGGTCTAGTTATTTATCTTCAAGTCCTATGTAATTTTTATTTGAGTCATTTAAATTCAGAGTGACCACAGAAAGGTGTTTGAAAATTTTGATTTTGATAAATTTTGCAGGAAGTAGGGGTATGAGCACCAGTTTGGACCTTCCCAATTTTCTTGTAGTTTGGCTTTCGAACTAGCGGCTTTAATGAGTTTTCTTTTTAGGACCAGTTCCCCTACCTCAAATTTTCTCTCAAGAACTTTCTTTGCAAAATAACATGCAATTCTCTTGCGATAAACTTGTGCGTGATTAGTCACGATCATCTACTTCTCATCTAATAGTTCCAGTTGGGCTAGCAAGTTTTCTCAGCGTTGCACGGGATCGAGCTCGGAGCCCAACTGTACTCTTAGTGAGGGAATGAATATTTCATATGAGAGTACCACCTCTGTCCCGAAAGTTAATGCGTACAGAATTTGGCCCGTGGGAGTTCGGACAGAAGTGCGATAAGCCAAGAGAACCTCAATGAGGCGATCTGGCGAGTCAGAGTAGCGGTGAGATTTGCAAGTCTTTTTGATAATCCTTATGAGAGTTTTATTTGTTGCTTCAGCTTGTCCATTTCCTTGTGGGTAATAGGGGGATGAATGATGTAAATTGATGCCATATTTACCGCACATGTCACGGAGCTCCTGTGACGTGAACTGGGGTCCATTGTCGGTGACGATGTCCCAGGGGACGCCGAACCTGGAAAGGATGTTGTGCTTGATGAATTTGACCACCGTTGACACTTCGACCTCTGTGAATGCTTCAGCTTCTGCCCACTTTGTAAAGTATTCTGTAGCGGTGAGGATGAAAGACTTCCGCCGGACCTCACCAGTTCTGTCCTACAAAGGGCCGACTACATCAAATGCCCATATGGCGAATGGCCAGGGAGCAATGAGAGGGTGAAGTGAAAATGAAGGAGCATGCACCTTGTCCGCATGAAGTTGGCATTTAGCGTAATGTCAGACATAACGGGCGCAATCCTCGTGCATGGTAGGCCAGCAATACTGCCGGAGGAGTTTCTGGGCAAGCATGCGAACATTTACGCGGCCACCGCATTGACTGGAATGCGCTGCTTTGACGACTGCTCGAGATTCGGCCTTGTCAAGACAGCGGAGATAGACTCCACTGAGAGATTTTCAATGCAGGAGACCTCCTATGATAGCAAAGTGCTCCACGGCCCGACGAATGGCTCGCCGGTCGGGGGGGATAGCATATTCAGGGAAATACCCATCTCGAGGTTAGTTCTCAATGTCAAAGAACCAGGGATTACCATCCTTAAGATCGATTTTTGGCTCGTGAGAAATAGCGTGGATTTGAAAGGGGGTTTCTGGACATTGCTGGAACCAGGGATTTGAATGCGAGGGGTTGTGCAGCCTTTGCATGATGTCGGAAGCTGACGGCTTTTCACCGACATCACTTTTATTGGCTAAAAGAACACCCATATAAATTTAGAGTAATCAGCAGTAATAACAAATACAAAAGACTTGCCTCCTAGGCTAGATGTCCTAGTGGGGCCAAATAAAGTAAGATGCAGCAGTTTCAAGGGCCAGGAGGTAGAAACAATATTTTTATTTTTGAAAGAGATACGTGTTTGCTTACTTTTTGTGCAAGCCTCACAGATTTTGTCACTTTCAAATTTTAATTTTAGCAATCCATTCACCAAATCATGTCTAGACAATTTGGAGATCACTCCAAAACTAGCATGACCTAGTCTTTGGTGTCATAACCATGCATTTTCATGATTGTTAGCTACCAAACATACATCATCACATGAAATATCGTCAAGATCAATGGTATATACATTGTTGTTCCTCTCTCCAATGAATTTCATTTCATTTGTATTTTTATTCATGACAAGGCAATGAGTTTCATCAAAAACTATTTTAAAACCCTTGTCACACAATTGGCTTATGCTCAATAAGTTATGATTCAAACCTTTCACCAAAAGAACATTTTCAATTAAAGTTTCAGAATTCTTACCTATGTTGTCGATCCTGATGATTTTACCTTTGTCTTTTCCTCCAAAGGCAACTGAGCCTCCGTCCTTGTCTTGCAATGTAGAGAACACCTTCTTGTCCCCTGTCATATGCCTTGAGCAACTGCTGTCCAGGTACCATTTGCTCCCCCTGGCTTCAAGGCATATCTGTAAGAAACTAGATTCTCATCCAATTGCTTTTGGTACTCAAGCCAGTTTGGGTCTATAGGAGTTACTCTAATTCTGTACATATCTTTTTCTGGCCCAAGCAGCATGGTTTCATTGGGTGTCTTGGTTGAACCAACAATTAGCTATAATATGACCAAATTTATCACAATGAAAGCAATTAACAATTGAAAATCTTCTTTGAAATTGACGTGGTTTGGGTTGGACATGTTTTGGCTTAGTGTGTGAACATGATGCACAAGCATTTTCTTTTTCATGAACATAGGATGTTGCAATCTTATTCTCACATGATTTCTTATTTTGGGGAATGTACCCCAAACCTTATTTTCGGAAGTTAACCTTAACTCCCAACACATTGTCTAGGTTTTATTTTCCCTTAACAAACCTGGAGAGAGTGAACTGCAAGTCAGTTACCTCCTTATTCAAACTCACATTTTTATTTTTAAGTTCTGAAATTGAGGATGTCAGAACTTATTTATTATTTTTTATTTTCAGAAACTTTTTCTATTTTAGACATTTTACATAGTAACTCCTCTTTGGTTTTCTCAATGCCTAAAATTATTTGTAACATATTTTTCTTCTCTTCTGTTAATTCGAACCATTCATATTCGAGTTTTTCAAATTTAAGCGGAACGCCGGACGCACTGATCGAGCAGAAAGTGAAGGATATTACGGACAAGGGCTTTACCTCGATGGCATACGCCAAATCCGAGAAAGAAGTCGATAAGCTGTATCAGGATATGCTGGATAATCTGAAGGATAATAAAGCAGAGAAAATGATTTGATCCCAGAAAGGCACTCACCTCCCTCACAATGTTGCCACAACGCGTGCGTGTCAGGGGCCATGAAAGAGAGAGACCGTTTCCATTTTTGCAAGCCTCACTTCGTATCAGATAAGGTGTCAGAAATCCTCAAATGCATGCCCAATACTCCCTAGAGAAGGATATCTGTCAGGTTCTAGGAAATGGTCCAATGGGCACCACAGAAAGTGAACACGATTGCTTTCTTTACAATTCAGTTGCCTAAAAGTCACCTTGCTTTCCTTGAGTGTTAAGTTTGTTTATGTTTTCTTTTTCTCGTCTTTTTCTTTTGGTGTGGTTTCACTTATTAGTCGGGCAATCTTATAATTGCATGCTTTTAAAGCATGGCTTTGCTTAACATGTTTTTTCCTCTTTTTTTTTTTTTTTCCTTAGGGCCTTCAGTCTGGAGATGAATCTTTCGGTAGTTGCTGGGGGTTGGTGTGGCATGCTACTCCAGCACAACAGCAGCAGCAGGCTCAGCCTAGATCACAAGGTTGGCAGTGTCTGGGTGAACTTGAAGGCCTCATGAGCTTAAACGCACATGGAGAGTGATCAGGCTAGACATACAGACTTTCTTTATGATGGGATCAGTAAGTGACAAAGCCAGTGAGAGAGCTCAAGGAAAAGTGTGGATTCCAAAAGGCCTATGGAATGATCCCAAGGATCACTATCATGCATGCCAAGTACATCACTTCAACACCGCATGTGGCTCTTGCGTGGTTTAGGGGGGCCACAGATGTCTTGCATGCTTGGGAAGCTTTGAATTCAACTGCTGTCCTCAAGGCAAGAAAGTCGACAGGAACACCTTTCATCGACTCCTCTCTCTTGGAGGTTTCCGATAAAGGGTCATCACAGCGAGAGTAGCTTGTAGAGCCCTGAGTGTGTGCCTTAGGGCAGTTGCAATTGGGACTTAAAATTTTAAAATAGGTCACATCTGCTGTGATATGCCCTCTGCAATGCATCTATCAGCTTCAGATTTGAGCTAGGAGTTGCCTCGATGATTGGTGTATTAATTGTTCAGGCCTTATCTGAGCTATAGGACTTTTCTGGCTAAATTACAACCCACCATCTCCACATCTATATATGATTGTCCAATCTAGTAGCCAACTGCAAGTCTCTGGTGTACATAATTTAAGAAAAGAAGAGTTTTACAATTCTTCAGTCCATGCACCTTTCATTCTCCATGAAATCCAATAATTGTTTCTAATGTCCTGCATTTAAAAAAAAACATGAAATTGAATGAAAAGATGAAATCCCCAATTGAGTTTTATGATTCATGCTACCATTGAAAGTAATTCTGGAATAGAAAAGACTGAGGAACAGGATGATGGAGAATTTAGTCAATCTAGCCATGGAAATCTGATGAAAGAATCTTTTTAAAGTTTATGTGCACTTTTAGAAAATGAAAATCACGTTGCACGCTAATGAAACAAGCAGGGCAAGTCCTCTGTTGTTTTGGGTATGTTGTCTGATACTCTGCACTTCTCAAGAAAGAGATCTTTTAAAGCTTTCTGCCAAGTTGTCTATCGAATAAGTGCAAAAGCATAATGAAAAATAAAAACACCATGAAAAATGTCCCTAGTCTCAGCAATCGGGCCTGCTTTACTTAAGACATGTTGAGGTTCACGTAAAACGGAAAAGGCAACCTTGATCTGCATAGCTGGGCCTTCTTCTCCAAAGACAAGAGTCGAGGTTCATGTTTAACAGTGAAGGGTAGTGCAACATCATGTGTGGAATAAAAGATCCCAAAGTGACAATGAAATAAGGCAGATAAAAAGCTAGTATGCTTAATGCCCTGATTAAGAGGTGCAGGGTTAAAAGGCACTTGTTCGGAATAGCGAATGGGGGATGTAATTGTCTACGTTGTGGATTTAACATTACACATGCACAAGTGCTATTGAGCTTTAATTTGAATTCTTGATCATATACCTTAATTTCCAAACATAAGGCTAGTGTGCATTAATTATTCTAGATTCCTAATTTTTTAGTTGATTCTATGAAGGAAGAACTAGATATGAAAGAATGGACTTTGAAAACTCTTGTTAGTCCTAAAGATCAATTTATTTGCATTGCTAAGGGACTAGCAATGAGTAAGTTGGGGTGTGCGATAAGTGTCATATTTCATATCATAAATTCATCATATTCATCACTTATGAGCACTTATTGAATATAGTTGTGAATTAATATGAGCAAATTTCACTCTCACACATTATTTAAATCTGCATGTATTTTATCATCTTTTTGAGCCAAAATCACCATGTGAGAAATGTTCAAGAATTTGTACAAATATTTGAATGACATTTTTTGATGAAATATATTGATATTTGTAATTTTCTAAATTTTTAGGAAATAGCGACTTACCAGAAGGGTGCCAATTCCTTTTACTGAAAAAGAAACTAGAAAAAAGAGGAAATAACGACTTCATGCGTAGGCGCTAATTCATTTTGTGAATTTAGAAGAAAAGTTGAGAAATAAAAAGGAAACAGTGACCGTTGATGAAGGCACTAAAAGGAATGAGCGACCGCTTCCCGTGCGTTATTTCATTTTTACAAAAAATAGAAGGAAAATCAAGAAAATAGACAATACATGATATGACTCAAAAAAAATATGGGGAAGCTCGCGATGCCCTCATCACTTCCTCCAATGCCTTCCATTCAACCTCAATCACTGATCAAACCTACTGCCGTCGTTTCACCTTCCTCCACCACCACTTGGAGTAGGTGTTCTTTTCCATGTGTATGTGCCAACGAAGATGGTCACGAGCCGGGCAAGAAGAAGTCGGTTCTAGCTATGCCATTCAAGATTCAAGACTTTATTTGCCGGATGTCGATCCATGTTCTTGTGTCGGGCATTTTTGAAAAGTCTCCGCCAATACTCACTAAGGAAAGATGCCAGGAGTTGATGCCATTAAGGGCTAAGGCCAAAACTGTTAAAGTTATGATGCTCATAGGGTGAAATACTTTTGATGCTTTCATTACCCCTTATTTCGTCATTATACAAATGCCTTGTCAAATGAAGGGGTCCTCCTCCAATCTGGTCATGACACATTCTGTTGTTAAGGTGGTGATGAAGTCTATGCTCAAGGATAGGGCAGGGCATTCTTTGCTCGAAGCCTCCAACCTCATGTTAATTCCTCTTTCGCTTCCATGCAAGGGGCATGTACCCATTTTGCCAAGCATTTTTCATGATGATATTCCAAGAGCCTTGGGCATTTTGAAGCTTCCCATGTTGAAATTTCGACTCCCTTGCATTGATATGCCTCTCCTTTCAAGGGAGTCAATTTTGAAGAAGCTGAACTTATTTTGTGCCAATGTTCCAAAACTCCCTAACTTCCATTGCACAATTGTTGAAACTTCATCGAATGAGAGCACTTGGGCATTAATCCTGTCCATTGAGCCATTTCGCCGAGCACGCTATTTGCCATGGAGGAGCGAACATTCTTTTGATGGCGGGCCTTCCACCAATCCACTCACCCTTTGTTCCATTCTATCTACAAATTTCTTTCTATGGGCCACTCATGGGGTGAGAAGGATGATTCCCTCCTTGCATCCCTCGCATTCCATACATCCTTTGCATTCATTGCATTGCATTCATTTGCATTCATCTTCTTTTCTCGAGTTTCTAAACTCGTACCTTCCTTGTCATCCGGAACCTTTGGATCCTCTCCATACTATTTCTAATTCACCTTTCTCGTCAAAATTTTTAGATTCTCCATACCTTTTCCTTGGGCATCGTGTCCCATGGCATCTTCTTCTTCCGGAACCTCCGAACTTACCTCTTCTCTTGGGGCATCGCATCCCATGGTATTTTCTTCCTCTGGAACCCTCAAACCTTCTTCCTTTCTTCCGATTTATCTTCCTACTCTTCTGGGACATTGTGTCCTTTCTTCTTTTCCTCATTTTCAATTATCTTTTCCCATACCTTCTCCCAGGGCATCGCATCCCTCGATATTTTGTTCCTCCGAAACCTCTAGATTCTTCTTCCTGCCATGATTCTCCTCCATTGCCTACAGACCCTCCGGATCTGCCACTATCCTCCTAATCTCGGGTCCTACCCGACTTCTTCTGCATCAATTCCACCACCCATGAGTCCGAAGACTCAGAAGGGTCAAAGGATAGTGTGAGGGTAGACAAGAAGCTTAAATAACTGCAGAAATAGCACAATACTCTAAATAATAAATCAAGAAATAAATAACTATTCACTACAAGCTACAAGGTCCAGTGTGTCTCATGTCCAAAATAAGTACAGTCAATAGAAAGAAAAAGTATAAGTATGTGGGGCATATCCCAGCTCTAGCAACTGGCAACTAACTCTGGCCGAATGAACCACGAGGAACCTTGGACACACTTCTTGACGAATCTGTATCACCTGAAAACACAGGAGTGAGCCTCATTTCATAGGCTCAGTAGAGATCCAGCGGACCCCCACCTCGCAACGAGAGAAATAAGGCCGCAAGTACACACATACGCAGAAAGTAACACTACCGAGCCAAAAGTACGGCAGAAATAATAAGTAATAATAAATAAACAGAAAAACACCTACAACTAATCGTACCGGACAAACCGATCGCAGTCCGATAGGAAAACAAGTCCATAGCTTCCAGAAGATAGGAGCTCTACCCACTAGAAGCAAGATCGGATGTGTCCCCTGACATCTTAATCCGTGCCCAAGTGTCTCCCTACGCGCCCTAGGCGGTGACTGAGACACACAACAAGTACCACGAACAAGCACTAGTTGGGGTCGCGCTCATCAGCGTAGGTCCTCTGCCCCCAACTACGTGTGCACATACCGACCATCTGCTCTAGGTCGGGTCCTCTAGCTGGTTTTCCCCACAGTTGGACTCAGGATGCAAAGGCAAGGGGCCTTACGGTAACTAACCTACAAACCGTCTCTCCGGGTCACGCTCTCCACCACTCCCAAGTGGGTCCGCACCCGCGTGTGTAGGAAAGCTATGACTAGTGGACAGGTCACTAGAGGTGAGGCTCAACTCGCAAAAGTCATCGATCGAAAGGAAACAGAGTTGTAGTCCACCCAGGACTGCCTCTCAGCCTGGCGGCCCTCCTCGGACCACAAAACAGGCCTAGAGGTCTCCCTGAGACTGCCAGGCTCAGCCAGGCGGTCGCACTTGAGACGGCAACCGACAAGCCATGGGGTTGCCTAGCGGTCTATTGTCGGGCCACTTACCCCACCATATGGTCACTTGCTGACCGCAAGATGCCAGAAAATGGTCGTCCCCTGGCCGCAACCCAGAACACGACTCCCAACGATCAAAAATACGCACCCCGAGGGTGCTCTAACTGGACGAGAGAAATGGTCTATAGCGGACTATTAATCAATGGGTAGCAGTCTATCGCAAGATTGCGACCCTGGCCTAGCAGTCCTGGGCGGACCGCTAAGCCAAACCGACATTCAAAACCTGCTTGGCGGCCCCCTGAGGGCCACGAAAGGGGCCTAGTGGTCCCTGGAAGGGCCGCAACCCCAACCCGAGTGCGAAACCGACGGGAAAGGCCAAAAAACCCGATCTACACCCTGATCATCCCCCGATGATGGGAAAACAAAGGGGAATTCATCCCCAACCCTCCTAGCGTCATTCTATACCCATAGATCGGCCAAAAACTTTGAGAAATGAGAGATCTGGCTCTCAAACCCCAAACATGGATTTTCACCCTCCTGGCTCAAACACGCCCCTCTCGACCTCTCCTCAGCCTAAAAATCACAGAGAAAGTAGAAAAGAGTGTAAGGATCCATCCCCCTACCTCAAAGAAGCTCGAAAGTCACCGGATCACCACCGATCTCAAGTTCACGCTCAAGACCCTGATCTCCCAGACGTGAAAATAGCACCACTATGATCACCACGCCACCGCCATCGCCACCATGTCGTCGCCTCGATCCGCCGTCTGCAGTCGGAGGAGGAAGGAATGTCGCAGGCCACGCACGGGAGAGAGCAACTGTCACATGGTGCTCTCACGAGAGAAGAATAAAAAGGGAGAAGAATGAAGAAGAGAAAGGAAAAAGGGGGAAAGGGGGAGTATTTATAAAAAATCTATAAAATTAAAAAATATGAAAAATTGAGAAAATTATTTTTTTGATCCTCGAAACACGCTCGATGCACTGGTACCGTCTCGGAGTAGGAGAATGTAATGGTTCACCTTGTACAGGGTTCCGAAGGTCCGACAAGAAAAAACACGCGTGAACCGCAAAACGTGCACCGGGACCCCCAATAGTGATCCAAAACTCACGGATCTAGATCCGAAAAAATGTCTGAAAAACCCAGGACATTATAGCCCGGAGACTTTGTGTCTTCGGTTAGCAGGTAGTGGGTTGCTACCTGTGGGTTCCCTCCTGGTCGGAGGAAGGGAGACTTAACTCTCCGGTTGCAAGTGACTGGTTGTCACTTGTGGTTTTCCTCCTGGTCTGGAGGAAGAGAGACATTTGTCTCTGGTTTCTAGTGACTGCGTGTCACTAGTGTTACCCTCCGGGTTGGAGGAAGAGGAGAGTCCGTTCCCCTGGTTAAAGTTGTGTATCAGCGGTTGTTGCAGACTGAGTCTGCGGCTCTTGCTGGTGCAAGGGAAGCCACACTCGGGTTGAGTGTGGGGTGGACGTAAGTCTGATTAACCGAACCACTTTAAAAAATCTCTTGTGTAGTGGTTTGATTTCTTTGCCTGATCCGATAGATGCATGCTAGGCACATTCCTAAGTGACTGATTCGTTGTGTAGTTCTAGAGCTCTGAAGTTGTCGTAGTTAGTTCTGTTATTGACTTAGACTTGCTCAGGGCCTTTCACCTAAGTAGTCTAACTGTTTGTTTCATTGTTCCATTATTTTTCGTGTGCTGTAGAGATTAACTAGATTTAATTCCGCTTCAGTGTCTAGTTACAGCCTTAAATTTTAAATCGGTCAAGTTTTTAGAGAGGGATTCATTTACCCCCCTTCTGAATCCATCGCACCAATCTCGTCAGTGTCGACACTCCTGACAGGTGAGGTCGACACTTTGAACGTACTAGAACACTTGGACATTTTGATTAGAAAAATAACAAAGCCTTAGACTTAGACTTACAATAATGATTTCATTGTGTGTTATCATCAAAATCCGAGGACACAATAAGAGGTCGATCCGGAGTCTAGGGTTTGCTCACGGAAGAAGATAGGGGAGAGGGAGGCTGGAGGGCACGGGTAGTTAATCACAAGAGAGGGGAGAAACAATGCGGTGGAGCAAGGGCACAAGTCAGAGACGATCGCCAGAGGACATCAAGTTTCACAGGAGCTGGCAGGAGACGATCGGAAGCCATGAACGGAAAAGGGGAGAGCTCCACCGGTGACAATCTGATGACGATGTGTAGCAGAGGGAAGACATCCACAGGAGAGCACAATAGTTAGGGTAATCGCGAGAGGGGAGAAAGAGTACAATCGAGCGAGGGCACGAGCTGGAGTCAGTGGCGAGAGGAGATCAAAACCTTCCGAGAGAGTTGGTTGCAGCCGATCGGAGACGATCTCAACTGCAGAGCACGGAGACAAAAGAAGGGAGAGGGAGCAGAGAGCACTCGCAAGAGAGGGGAGGGAACAATGCGATCGACGAGGGCATGGGAGGGAGGTCGTTCGCTAGAGAAGATAGGGTTAGAGATGGGGGGGATAACTCGTTCCAAGTAAAACTTGGAATGAATTATCTCCAGCGTTAATAATTCCCTTCCTAGCCAGTGGTCGTTTGCTAAGTTTGTAAACGAAACCCTAGAGAGTGAATGCTCTCCAAAAAAAAACTTTTCGTACATTGCTCTCACCCTCTCGGTTAACAACTGCTTACCGTAGAATGGTCTGTAAACCCTAATAGTTTAAACCATGCAGCGTCGAGCATGCATATTTGGTTAGTGCGGTTTAAATGTAGGTTGGTTTTTGCCATCCATTTCATAGGGCGCCGTTAACTATCAGCACCCCTTTTAAAAGGAGCCATATCCTTTTATTGGTTTTAATTTTTCAGACAAATAGCATCCATCGTTCTAGGCGCCATTTTAAATAGTGTTCATTATTCTGGACGCGAATCCCTTAACATGTGTTTAGATAATGGGCCAGCTTAAGATCGAGGCCCATTTATCTTTGGGTTTCTAAGATACAACATACATGTTAAAGCCCATTAAGTGTTTAACTACTCTCCTTTTATGAAAGTTTTAATTTGTTCAGGGAATTTTTATTCCTCTAATTTATCAGGGGTGCTACACGGGGTTAGGCTAGCTTGAGGTTGAACTCCTAAGGGTCTGGGATGCCTAATTTGACTGGCGGCCAGCACGCCGAGGGCGTGGGATGAAGGGACTCTCTCACAACTCACCCCGCGGTGGCACTCAATTTGATGACAATTCGAGACTGGGCACTCTCTCACTGCCGATGGGCAACTTAGATGCAATAATAGTCAAGCAAGGAAATGTAACAAGTAGAAAATGGGGGCCCGAATCTCACCTGGTCGACGTGAAGTTGTCGACCCCGACCGGAGATGAGGGCGAGCGGGGGAGCGTTGGCTTACCCGCACGCCACGCCGATGACACTTCAACCTGAAATTAAAGGACTTACAATCACTACACCCCTCGCATGGGGGTTGGACTAGGGGTAGGAAAATTAAAATTTACAACCAAAGTTGCCTCCACGCAGGGAGGGGCTGTAACCCGGCCAAGCGGGGGCGGGGAAATTGGGCGACAAAGCTGATCAGCCGGGGGAGGCCGAATTCTGTCGACCCAATTCAGCCGGACAGTGAGCTGCAGACGGAGTCGCCACAGGCACTTCTGGACACTGGCTGTGGTGGGGGTGAGCTGGAGCGACCAGGGATGAGGTGGGAGCTGGCTGGAGGATCCCCTCATCGATTAGGAACTGGATGGAGCGGCGGTGGGCCGATCCCACAGACTGGTCGTGTAGCAACCCTGAATTTTTGAAGAAAATAAAGTTTAAATAAAAATTATAAATCGCGACTTCACTAAAGCCATCATTTTATTAAATAACGTCACTTTCAACAGCCGTCAATTCATTTAAAACAACCGGTAAGAATCCTATTTGGAATAAAAAGCTTCAGGATTGGCTTGGCACGCAAGGTGCTTTTGGCGGTGGCAGCATCCATGCGGGTAATAATGACCCACGTCTTGTCTTGTTTTGGGAGCGCGGGCTCCGAATGGTCGCTTGGCATTATGGCAGGTGCCTTATCACCTGCCTCACGAAGAGTGGTGCCGACCTGTCGTGGTTGGTTATAAGGGCGATTGTTTGGCCTTCTCATAGCCCCCATCCACATTTCGCCAGTTGCAGTGCTCGTCACAGGTGTCTTCCTCTCTTGGCTCGGTGAGGATTCTTCCTTCTTCCGTGTCTCCCATCTTTTGTAGTCATGCCACCTCGTAGGGGAGTCTCTTGAGTCAGTTCTTCTCCCTCCGAAGAAGCACCTCGTGGTCGAGGGGGTGTACCGAGCACTTTGGGTGCCTGCACTGGTCGACCCAGCTCCCTGTCGATGGTGTTATATATGGTGATCCATGGCCTGTGGGGAGCCTTCCAGATCCCCCGTGAGTATGATATCATCTTTCCGTCTGTGGGAGATGAGATACTGAGTTATCCTTCTAGCAGGATCATGGTCCCAGTGGCCTCTTTCTCAGTGGAATTCCACGTTCCATTCCACCCTTTCATCACGTTCATCCTCCATTACTATGGATGGCACCCTGGGGAAATAACCCCTAATTCTTATAGCATCCTTTGTGGGTTCGTCTATTCATGTCATAGAGCATCGGTGGAACCAAGTGTCGATCTTTTTTGGCACTTCTTCCTCCTCCAGAGTTGCCTGGCTGATACCTATTTTACCTATTTCAAGGCTTATACCCACCAGCACTTCATCAAAGTTTCTCATACCGCGACCAACCACAAGGGTTGGGCGGCATGGTACGTATACCTTATTAAGTCAAGGGACTGGGAGTAGGCCTCTGACAAGTGGATACGCAGAGGCTCTCGCTGCACCCGGCATGATAGGAAGCCCCCTCTCAGGGCTGAGGACCGCCAGAAGTTGAAGGCGATTGAGCGATATCCTATCATCGATGTGGATTTCACTCTGACTCCAGCGCTGCTCCAGGAGCTGGGGTTGTATCCCCCATTATTGCAAGGCACGGGCTTTATTTCTCCACCGTGTTGCTCTGGTTGTGACTGGTGTCTAACAGATTTTGCTCTTCTTCTAGGGGAGACTGAAGTACAGGGTTGGACCTGTGAGATCGTCAAGCAACCGCGGAACGTTCCCCACCCTGTGGACCATATCGCTCTGGGGGATGGTCAAGTGTCAGTTGTCGCCCCCCAGGAAGAAGTGGTATTTGCTCCAGGAAGTCTATAGTACCCAATCCCGACCAACGTCTCTTTGGTGCTGGCAGCATCTGCGTCGAGTGGAGGTGCTATCCCGCTGAGGGGCTCTCCCGAAGGTAAACTCCGAACTTATTAGATTTGAACCATGCAATTAAATAAGGAACTGATCATAAGCCATTTATAATGGAAGAGTCTGAAAATTAATCATTTCTGATTTATGAAATTAGTATCAGATTGAGAGTTTTTCTCTTGCAAATTTAACAGACTTCTTTCATCCTTGATTGCTGCTATTCACACTCAAATTCCTTGTCTGGATTAGTTGCTCACCCATTACTCTAATGCTCCTTTCTTTATCAAAGGAGGAGAAGAATTTTGATTCCTTGTCTGCTACTCTTGATCTTAAAATTCTTTGATATTCTCACTTGGTATCCAATTATGTGTTTTGATGAGACATTATTCATTTCTGAACTTGCCTTGACTGAAACTGCTCATCTCCACATTATCATCTGAGCATCAAACTCACTTTTTTTGATGATGTCAAAGGGGGAGAGTTTGATGAGTCATTCTAAGGGGGAGAAAGTTACTTGCATCATTAATGGGGAGATTTTTTAAATGTTATGATGCTTCAATACTATCTTGATTGTGTCTTGATATATTGATTGCATTATTCATAATGACTCATACTTGTCATCATCAAAAAGGGGGAGATTGTTGTGTCTTATGTTTTGATGATGACAAACTATGACTCAGTTATGATTTTTCATGAATGCCTTGTTTGGTCCCACATAGTGCAATTGGATCTAGAAGGGGGGGTTGAATAGATCCTATCAAGAACTTTGGCCTATTTAAAAATCTGGCTACCAAAAGGATAAACCACTCCTATAAAGTAAATGGATCACTTGGGCATAATACACAACAGAATTAAACGGAATGGCTTAAATGGAAACGGTGGTCCAAAGAATACACAGGTCGAGGTATAAGTTAAGGTACTACTCAGCAAACTTCTGATGTGTGTGTGAACAAGGTGATACTCATTTGATGGAGAATGCTCCCTAGTGCCTAAGTGCAAAGATGTAGCAGACAGCCAGTGAATGCTAGTACCGTGCAAGGAATAAATGGTGTGTATACAAGATTTGCAGTCCACAAAAATTAAGTGTGCAATGGAGATAACCAAGATCACATATGATGAACCAAGCACACCGACCTGTGAATGGGGATAGAAGATATGGAGCAATCGCACAAGATGCACAACTCACAACACAAGGATTTTTAAGGTGATTCGGTTACAAACCTGCAACTTACGTCCACCTCTCACCAAACTCGGTGAGACTTACCCTTGCAAAAGTAAGAACTATGGAGAACCTCCACAACAAATGCTGACTCACAGCTTGACCCGAAGGAGACAAATCCCTCACCCTGATCTTGAATCCACAAGACCAGACCCACTACTAGAGGTAGTGACTGGAGAAGCCCAAACCTCCCTTCTTCTGTAAACGCCTGCGTGTTTGCATGAGAATAAAATGTTGACGATAGTGAAATAAATAAATAAATAAATGATAATAATAATGAATGTCAAATAAGAATAATATGAAAATAATAATAAATAAAGGATAAAAAAGAAGAAGGGCATATACAACATTTTCAAGTGGGCTATGGGCTACACCTATAGGTCTCGCTCTTTCGTCTCTCATTCGTGACACCCGTAGGTAGGGGGCATTTGTTGACACTGAAAATATTTCTAGTTTTTCTTGACTTTTACTTTTGTAGGCCATATGCTCTGACCGAGTGCCCTATATCAGTAGAGATAGAAATAGAAGGAAAAGTAGAAAAGAAAAGATGCTCACTTGCGGGCACTGCTAAAGTAAGACCCAGGAGCTCAAAGAATATTTGGGACATCAGAAGAAGGCTACATTAACTTGGCGACGCTACAAGACAAGTCGAGACCAGCAAGCTCAACAAACTGGCATCGACTTGTTTGTGCCGAACGAACCCCTTACCTCATCCGATGATGACGAGAATGCACCGGGTGGCCCGTCACCTGCCAAAGAAGCCCTCCCAAGATGAAGAAGTGCCCCTGGTTCCTCAGAATAGGGAGCCGAAGGTCAAGTCAGTGAAAAACCTAGGCGAGCCGATCAGGATGCCCGGAGTGCCAAAGTGGTTTGTAAATGACCAAAGAGCTACTCCGTGATGGTGAAGATCCCCAGAGTCGGTGCCCACTTACTGAAGATCCTTCCTAGAGGCGTAAAGTAGGCCCGAAAGCACGATATGCAGTGCCGAAGATGATATCAGCAGAAAACTCAAGAAGTTCACTCCACACACGTGGAATGTCAGAATGGTCCGTAAGTAGCCATAAAGACGTCCGATCAGGATAGAAATGCTCCGAGGGATGGCCCTCCTAATGAAGACACTCCATGTGTCCACAAAGTGGAGTTGGCGGCACAAATCGACTTGCCGAATGCCAAATCATGGGAAAACCCAAGTTACTCGATTCAGGTACACTGCACCGAAAAAGGTCCATAGGTGACCAAAGAGCTACCCAGTTAAGGCGAAAATACTTCGAGGGATAGCCCACTCAATAAAGAATCTCCACATGTTCTAAAAGAAGGTTTGACAACACGAATTACAGTGCCAAAGGCCGAATCAAGACAAAGCCTGAGAAAATCAGTATAGGTTTGACACATGTCAGAACTCACGGGAAACCACAAAATAGGGCTTTGGAGCATACTCTGAGGCCACTGCATTGAATCCAAAGTTGCTCCAGATGTCAGGCTTCCATCGGAGTCAATCCCGGAGCAAAAGGATGAAATTACAAAAAAATGCCACCCATTGAGTCGATGGCGCCCTTCCCATTGAGTCAGTGGCGCCTTGGTGGAATAGGTAAAGAGGAAAGTGGAATATTAGTATATTACATTTATATAAAACCCCCTGTAAAACTAGGTACATAGACAACTAACCTTAACATGTTGGGTTCGGTAGACTTGGTAGGATCGGTTCGGGATCGTTCCAGGATCGGTTCGGATCGGCCAATCCCACCGATCCGGATTGTTTTTGGATGGACCGATCCCATACCGATCCATGGGTTTGCCTTCCTTGGGGCTGGCTAGGGCCGACTCGGTCCAGCCCAGATACGAGTCTACTCATATGAGTCAGATGGAGTTGGCAAACCATTATTGGATGGCATCCTGGTAAGGAATTAAAAGTAGGATGAGTTGCAACATAGAGGTGGATATATGTGCAAACAGTCTACATCATTGTAACTGGATTAGGTTTGCCCTTCTGTCAGTTATTATGGTTTGAAAGAAATACCCTGACGCCTACTGACCCATGTTGCTTTTCTATAACAAAGACTGGAGGGCTGCTTTTTGTAACGTTGCAAATAGGATAAGTTTGGCATTTGCCAATTGATTCACCTGAACCACTCTTATACTTGCATATCCTTGCACACCGGTGTTTTCCCTGTTAATAAAGCTCTATCCAAATCTTGACCTTAAACTGAATATGTTCAGTATGTATATCCTTATCTGTTCTTTATTTTGTTGAACCAAAATAACTATATCATCAGAATGTCCCAAGTAAGTGATTAAGGTATGTAATTTGTATAATCTTCTGAACACTTACAACTAGTACCAGATTCCCCCAAGACTGTATGTGCCTGAAACACATAGCTATCTTCAAACATTGTCCATCCAGCTTGCATAGTGAACAGCCTAGTTTACTATGCAATTCCAGAGAGATTAAACCACATTGTCCATTCAGCTTGCATTGTGCATGTCTAGTTTTGGCATTTCTTCAGTCATTTATAACTTCCTGTGGGGAGATCATGCATGATTCTATCAAATTTTAATATTTGTCATTCTTATATTATCTGTTTTGATTTTCCTGATATTAACAGTTCCTCATTGAAATTTTATAATACCAAGTGATCTAATTTTTGGAACCTAGTAATTCCATGCTCCGAGGCCACATGCGATCATGTTCTGAAATAAATAATAGTCTATTCCTGTACATTCACCTTTTGTGTTATTAGTTCATCATCGTAACTTTCTTTCTAGGTTCTGTGGTTGTATCTCCACAGTAAGATGCACTGACCCTTTCTGGTCATTTGATGCAGAGTTGCATTATGCTAATGTAAAATGCATTGACTATAAGTTCTCAAGATCTAACAAAATTTTGAAATATTTAGGGATTTATTATCATCCGTGATGAGAATTCCATTGTGTCAAAAGTCAAAGATCTTGCACCAAAATTCGTGTTTAGTTTCTTGGGCTTCCAAGAAACAGTATTTTGTAGCCCTCTCCACTGCAGAGGCTGAGTACGTAGCTGCAGGGAGCTGTGGTACACAAGTCATCTGGATAAAATGCCAGCTCAAGGACTACAATGTAGACCTTGGTTGCACATCTATATATTATGATAACACTAGTGCAATAAACCTATCTAAGAACCCTATTCTGCACTCACGATCTAAACACATTGATATCAGAAACCACTTCATAAGAGTCAGTTCTTTGAAATGTGTAATTTTTAATTCAAAAGAAATTTAAATATAGTGAGGAATTAACGTCTTCATGGTAGGCGCATATTAATATGCGCCTCTACTAGAAGATGTGAACTCCTTGAAATATGTATTTTTTAATTCAAAGGAATAAATATCGTAAGGAATTAGTGGCTGGGTGTTAGGCGCATATTATTATGTGCCTGGCCCTGAAGGTATCAATTCTTTACAATATGATTTTTACTTCATGTTAAAATGTGGCATAAGATTTACTCACTTTAGTGTTAATTTTAGCGTGTCAACAAATGCCCCTCACCTGTAGGTGTTGTAAATGAGGGATGAGTGAGCGGGGCCTGTGGGTGTAGCCCTTTTGTTTTTCACTCAAGCATGCAAGCATTCATCAAGAATAGACATAGAGTAGATATGTAGTATAACTCCTCCTTGTTGGGAGTGGGATAAGAACAGTGCCTATGATTCATGGGCGGAGTGTGGTCTATGAAGCAAAACTAAAGAAGATGTGCATTCATAAAGAGAACACCGCATAGTCCATGTATATAGCTAAAGTCAGAACCTACACCCGATACAATTTTTTCGTGACGTGGAAGTGTAGGTATGTGAGCAATGAACCCTAAACGTAGGGATATACAGACTTTCTAAGTAACACTAGAAGATTGCTCTATTACCTACACATACATTTTGAGTTCTCGACTTTTGGTAGCTTCACACAACCCTCTTATTTTTTTTTTGAAGTTTAGACTTCACCATTTGATGTAAGGCTCATCATTTGTTCAATGAAGAGACTCGGTTACTAGGATCCGTCACTTTTTTACTATGAAAATTTATTTCATCATTTCGTGCGAGGCTCCCCACTTGTTGGTGAGACCTGATTACTAGGATTTATATTCCACTTATTCATCATTTTTTTTTACACACAAGAGGGCAGGCAACTTTTTTCTCATGATCACTTTTCATGTTCATGTATGAATTTGAGCATCACTCAAGTGTTAGGAAGAATTTTCAAATCTCTATGGTTGGAAGCCTTTAAGCACATTATGTGCAGGGTGTGGGAGTTTTGTTTTGGGTGTATTTTGTGAGTTATGCTAAAGATATAGTTATGACTCTTCCCTGGAACGTCCATCTATTGATATATTCTGCAGCAGGCTCATCATCCTTCTGCTTGATCGCCAACAGCTCAGCCACGGTCACCTCTGCCTTAGCAACGTGGAATCTTTTAGTGAACTTTTGCTGCATATCTTGCCAGTCCTTGATAGACCCGACTGGTCAGTTAGAATACCATCCAAAGGTAGGTCCTGTCAGTGAAGACCCGAAGAACTCAATAGGTACGACTCGTCTGCTGCCAAGTCACCTATGACTGCATATAGTATGCAATGTGTTCTTTTGGGGAGCCCTGCCCGTTAAATTTTTCAAATTTTGGTAGTTTGTTGACACCTGGCGGTAATCTTTTGGTAGCATGATGGGCTAGATATGGCACTTCATATATGTCGAAGGGGACGTAATCATTAGCATCCCTTTTTGCCAATCTTGCCTCGACCATCTGCTCGACCATTAGCTTGTTCACCATAATGGCTCTGCTAGTTGAGGGTAGAGGTGGGTGAGATGCATCAATAATGCGGCCGACGTTATAGCATTGCATGGCAAAGGCTCTAACGGGGGAGCCTGCCGTTGCATCTGAAGGGGTATTAGCCGTGCTGGCTGGAGCCGCTGGGAATAATGCTGAGGAATACCCTGGTTCTAAGCTGCAACTTGTAGAACAGCCGGTGAAGGAGCACCCCCGGGATTGGAACCTTCTTGTGATGGCCCGTCTCGTGTCCCCAGTTGCTCGAGTGCCATAGTGTGTTCAGCCTTTTCATTTAATTTTATCCTCAACAGTTTTATCTCCTGTTGGTATCCTTGCAACAACATCAGGACGGTAGGGTCCATAGTTGTTTCATTACTAGTTCCCTCGAGCATTTCACCTAAAGAACCTTCAATTGAAGGAGGCAGAGATGCTCCTTCTTGCTCAGATGCCATTATTCTGGCGGTGACAGTAGTGATGTCTTCTTCAGCAACCTGCTCACCCTTAGCAACATGTAGTAGCTCAGTCTCAGTTTTACCCCATCTTACTGCCGGATCTTTTCTTCCAGCAATCTCGGCTGGCTCTTCTTGTTCATTTGGCAGGGGGCCAAGTGTACTCATCACCCCTGTCATTTTGCAAGTAAGAGTTTGCATCCTTCTTTTGTGCTTTCTGACTCCCTTTCGGGCCTGATAGGAGAGAGTTAGCCCTTCATATAGTGAAACTCCTTTCATCTTTTCATTTTGTGGAGGCTTTTCAAGGCTTCTTGTAACGACCTAGAGATCAGGATACCGGTAAACCGATGCCACGAACTCGGAGATGCCACCCAAGAGGCTGATGAGACCCCGTAAGGGTTGGGAGGATTGGTTGAGGAGATGCATAACGCATTGGAATTACACACGCAATATGAATTAAAGTAATGATTTTTAAACTTTAACGTCGAATGGCATACCATCCCATTTCCCATTGAGGAGTAGGTATCCATTACCTAATCCATCAGTTCTTAAAACAAAACTCCTTAGTTTCCCCTCTCAAAACATTCATCTCCTCTCTGAACAACTTCTTCAACAACTTGCGCACTTTTTATGAACTTGAAAGAACCGGTGAAATTATTAGTAATCTTTGCTCATAGAACCCCAAAGAAAGGGTTGTTTATGGTAGAGTTCAGCTCTGCGCCTACTGAGTTTAGAACTGCCATGTCTACTTTGTCCCTTGCCAACATCAGAACTTCATCTCCTTCAATTCTCTCGAAACCGCATAGCTCAAGAAACTCAATGCCGCCTTTCAAGCTACCAACTCTATCTTGTAGACAGGGACAAAGTTAAATCAGATAAAAGCAAGAAGATCGCCTATATAGCATGGAATGAGGATCCAATGCTATAGCTCCAAGTAAGATACCATCCCAGTGAAGAAAACTACAAGGACTAATCCAGCTTGTTGCTTGAACAGTACAGGGCAATGGCCAAATAAATGTAGACGAAATGTGCATATGATGTGATGTCTGAGATATACGTGGGATGCTATACATCTAAATGTGAATTTCTATGGTTCGAGCACTCAATGGAACAAGCCAACTTGTCTGACTAAAAGTGTGTGTGTCACGCACCAACGCGGAATATCGAGACGCGACGAGTCGTAACACTCGTGTCGATCAGAACATGTATAATAGGGTCCAAACACAAAGATAATGAAAAGAGGATACTTTTATTTCATCCATATAAAGTTTTACAATAATATTAAGCCTTAATATGTATAATACAACTTCCAAGTACATAATTCTAACAAGAGCAACACTCATAAACCTAGGTAACTAAGATGAACTTGATTCCTCATTTCACTCTTGCCCATCCCCATGTGCTTGGGATTCATCATCAAAACTATCTGCAATGTTAATCGAAAACGTAGGGTGAGCGAAACGCTCAGTAGGATTTATATCTCTATACTAGGCAACTTAAAGTAATTAACATTTTGGATAAACGTATGTGCTATGCCGAGAAATATAAATAAAGTATAGAACAAGAATAGGAGAGAGAGTAAAGTAATGCAAGTAATTAGAATCACAAGTAGGCAAGATGTCGATAGTAAAGTTCAAGTAGAGAATGATCATGTAGTAAGTATTATCATGGAATTGGTAATTTCACGTAAGTATGTACAAGTTAAGTATTTCACGTAATTCAAGTCTTCATGTATTCAAGCAAGTCAAGTAATTCATGAACTTTGGAATGTCATAAATCAATCTAACAAGTCAAGCACTTCGGTGCAATGCCACACCAAGTCATTTGTAACGACCTGAGAATCCGATTACCGGGAAGACCCGATAACCCGAGACTCGAACCGCCACCCACGAGCCCGAAGACTCGGAAGGGTTAAAAGGATGGTGTGGAGATTACACAAGTATCACAATAATTATAGAAATTAAAGTAGTTTATATAATTAAGTAGGGAATTAAGTTAACATTTTACAATTTACATGGTCCACAATATAACAATAAATAACAATAGTAGTCTACAACTAGTATAGAGATAGAAAGAAAAGTACAGCTACATGGGGCATACCCAGGTACTTACCACTGGCAACTAACGCTGGGCACCAAAACCACGCTGATCCTCAGGTGCACTCCTCTGAAGTCGCGCCTCACCTGAAAAATGGTAAAAACATACAGGGAATGAGTCTTAAAATAAGACTCAGTAGGGATCACTCGAACACCACCTCGCCAACATGAGAAAATTGCTACGCTAGTAGCTAAGCGAGTACTACAAGGTAAAGCCCTGCAACTACAACACCGGTCTCACGGCGTGAAAACCACACACACACGCCACAACGAAACAACCGGAACTCACCGGTGAACATGACCAAAACTCAAGGTCAAGGTCACTGAAACTGACAGTCTGTCACTCCCTATCCAGAACAGAAGTACCTCCTAGAAGAAGAACGCCCATATGCGTCCACTGACGTCTTATTCCACGTCACAAGTGTCTAGCTACCATGCCCCGGGCGCGAGACTCAGACACACTCAAGTAACCACAAAGTGAGTGACTAGCTGGGGTCGCGCCCGTCGATGCATGTCCAACTGCCCCTAACCACGTGTGCACACACAGACCGTACGCACTAGTTCTGGCCTCTAATTGGTTTTCCGCTCAGTCAGACTCTGGCTGCTACACGTGGGGCCTGATAGAAACCAGTCTAAAAACCATCCTCAGGGTAGCCCCTCCACCACTCCCCGGTGGGCCAGTACACGTGTACCGAAGGCTACGACTAGTGGAGTGTCTCTGAAGGAGTAGAGTCTCAAGCTACGAAAAATAATGTCAGAATCGACAGTACAAGGAATGCTCCTCGTACTAGCACTATCGCACGGTGACACGAGCCAAAATCACACCTCCCGGGACTACACAGTAGCACAGCACCTGGCCTCGACATGATGTCCAGCATCTGTCAGACCACGGGTCAACATGCGGACCGAGGTCCACGCACTCGGGACTCGAATCGTCCAAGATCAAAACACCGGTCAAGCTGGTACCCTTGAACGGTCCACTCTAGGTCGCTCAGGGACATGCGGTCGAACAGGGGCCGCACCAGGGGATATACGGCCATCCACAGACCGTCCTTCTCCTGGCCCAATCGGAACATGAACGGCCTGATCCTAACCGCACCACTGAAGGACGGCTGACCCTCAGCCGCACCAGGGGGATGTACGGTCTAACACGGCCGTACTTCCTCCAACGGTGAAACACATGTGCGGCTAGCCCCTAGCCGCACGGGGGATGAGCGGCTAGGACCCCACCGCACAAGGCATGTGCGGTCCAACTCTGGCCGCACCACTGTCAATGGCACCAGGTGACGTGCGGCCTGCCCCTGGCCGCACGAAGGGTCATGCGGCCAGACCCTGGCCCCACACCCTAGTGTACTGTGCAACGGTCACAAGCAATGGTCAAAACTCAGGGGTTGGGCAGCTGACATGGGGCCGCTCATAGATGTGCGGTCCCACGACTGGCCACACATACCCAGTGCGCGCCAAGCCATTGGGCAGTCAGATCGTGGCTGCACAAGGCAGAAGGGCGGTCTTGTATGGGCCGCTCAAGTGATAAGCGGGCCCTGGTTTGACTGTTTATCGCTCACTGGCGCAAAAACGGCGAACCCACCGGCAAACCCCATTTCCGGCCCCATACAAGCCCCACGGAGGGGGAAATGCAAGGAAATCGACCCCCAAGCCCCCTAACATGCTTTTACGCCCTTGAAACGTGAAATCGGGGCGTACAACAGCGGATCGGGTGAACTCTCCTGGTGGCATGGATGACCCTTCTCGGTGCGAAAATAACCCCTCTCGGCCTCGCCTCGGGTTAAAACTCGCGGGGAAGGAATGCAAGAGGCTAGGGATAGTCATCCTACCTTTGGTTCGCGTCGAGGTGTGCCGGATCGTCCACACACCGTGAAGAACGCCGTTAAGAATCTCATTCCTCCACACTTCCCACGAACGTCGCACGCCGCCGGGATCATCCAGCTGTCACCCACGTCCTTGCACCGTCGTCCCACGTCATCTGCAGCCGGAGGGGACACCGCCACGGTCGAACGGGAGAGAGAGAGGGAGAGGGCGGCCACGGTGGGGAGAGGAAGAAGAAGAAGAAGAAAAAGAATAGAAAAAGGGGGATTACTAGACCGAGCAAGACGGGGTCAAGAGTCTTCTTGTAACCACGGTGTATGAGAAAGAGTCTATTGTCCCCCACCCAACTCAACCTAACGGCCTATCAAACGCTTAATCGTGTGCTCCTAGATCATCATTATTTTTGTTAAAGGGGAACATCAGATCCCAGAACACACGGAGAACTAGCCGGTCCTCAAAAGTCTATAATAACGTAGATGGCCGTATAGTAATGCAACAAAGAGCAGGGATAGAGAGCCATACCTGACTTACCTATGCAGGCAAAATGACATTTTTAGATTTTTAAATTTATTAAAATTTTATGAGATTTTCATATAAGACAACCAAATAGAGAACATGAACATAACATATCAACGAATGTGAATGAAGGACAACATAACATGGCGTAACAGAAAAAACATAGATAACAAAACATAACAATCAAAACACCATAAGAACAACTAATAAGCATGCGTGAGTTGGAAGACATGGTGGGATGAGGCAACACAACGTAGTGGGTCAGCACGTGCGGTGGCACTATGATGATATAATATGTGGGAAGGCAGGAGTCAGACCATTCTATATGATCAGTGTCAAGGTTGGACTGCGATACTGAAGTAGCAGTCGGTCGAGGACCGCTATCATCTTACTGACTTAATTTAAAATGGCTAATCATAAGGCGGTCGATTGGTGGCCGCTACACTAGGTAGCGGTTTGTCGAAAATCGCTACATGTCCAGCGGATTTAAAATTGAAATGCCTGCCCTCTTTTCTTCTTCTTCGCCTCTTTCTCCTCCTTCCCACCGCCCTTCCCCATTTCGTTCCATCGTTGCCCCTCTCGATCTCTCACCCTCGTCGCACTCGGAGATGAGGAGGAAGACCGTGGTGCACCGTATGCTGTGGAGGATCGCGAAAGAGGAGCTGGAGCCACCGCCGCCACCCGCAGACTGCCTGGGTGAGGGAGCATCACCGTCGGCACCTATTAAGGGGAAGGGTCCCTCCGCTGCACCTGCCGTGCCAGGGAGGCCTCTGAACGTGATGAGAGTGGGGAGGAGGCTGGAGAAGCTGCGAGGGGAGTGCCAGGGGCTCCTCTATCTGAGGTAAGACCGCGACCCTACAAACCCTTTCTCTTTTTCTTTTTCTCGATTCAATCTTTGTGGGATGGGAGGAGAAGGGTTCAATGAACCCAAAATGGTTGTGTGTAGGGCCTAAGATGCCCATTTGATGAGGCTAGGAATGGGGAGAAACCTGCTAGCTGTGGTGATCAGGTAGCGGTCTACCAGTGGCTGCTTCCTCAGTTCGTGGTCCGCCCGAGACCGCTACCAGCTTTCTGTCCTGTTTTTACCCTTTTAAATGTATTAGTGCTGATATTGAGGTTTGATTGAGATTCCCAACCGGATCGTATCAAACAACGGAAGCCACTTTCGGAATCAAAAGGTCTACCGACTGGCCAAAAAATATAAGATTGACTAGAGAACATCCACTCCGTACAACCTGCAGGTAAACTGGTTGGCTGAAGCCTTCAATAAAACCCTTTGCACCCTCCTAGCTAAGACTGTCAGTTCTAGCAAGAGGGATTGGGAAGAAAAAATGTATGAGGCGTTGTGGGCATACCGCACTATCTATAAAACTCCAATGGGTTGTTCATCCTTCTCTTTGGTATACGGCTCAAAAGCGGTCATCCCTATCTAGCTAGAGGTACCTTCACTGCGGGTTGCAATCTAGCATGAATTGGTCGAAGACGGCCGAACAAACACAGAGCGAAGACTGGAAGAGCTATCCAACCTAGAAGGGAAGTGACCCCAAGCTCAACAGAACATACATGTCTATCAGGCCTGTATAGCCCGCACCTTCAATAAGCTCATCAAAGGGCGTGAATTCAAGAAAAGCGGCCTTGTCATGGTCAAAAGAAATGAAGTGATGGCTGCTAATCCCAAGGGTAAGCTGAATGAAAACTGGCTTGGGCCCTATGTGGTTCAAAAGTGTTGATATTTTTCCTTTAATTGAAGTTGAGTGAAGTGAGATGTAGGATATTAAATAAAGCAAGATATAGCCAATATCAAAATGCAGAAGTTTGTGATCACCACCAAGGCTAGTAATGCAAAGGATGCACCACGTAGCCTGGAAAAGAAGTGATCACAGACGCCACCAACGGGAATTTAAGTGCTGGGATAGAAACGGTCCTCGATGGGCCGCACAGCTCTGGAAGATGGTCAGAGAAGGACCACTGGAAGCACGGCGATGATCTATCGTAGGGCCGCTGAAATCACCCAGCTAGCATGCACAGTGGACGCGGGCGTCAAACCTAAACAGTCTTCGATGGGCCGCCGAATAGGTACAAACGGTCTGATGAAGGCCGCTTCACCTGGAAGACGGTCTGACGGAAGCCGCAAGCCGTGTCCAAATCTGAAAGTGGGAACTTGATCCTCCACCCCTTCCGGTCGGCCAGGAGGGATGGGCCTCGTGTAGGGAGCACTTATGACTTGCGAAACAACGCAAAAAACACAGAGAAAACCAAAATTAGCCCAGGGATCGTGCAATATCAATAAACGTAAATGAAGAACAAAGTGCATGAATGGAATGGGGGATACCTGGGGTGGTTTTTAAACCCCTAAGGGGCATGGAAAATAGTAGGAGGGGTAAGAAATGCCATGAGAATGATGAAAAATGTAGGTAAAGGGGAGAGAAATGACAATGCTATGACTAAAGACAACGACTTAAGACGAAGGAAGATAATGCATAAACACAAAGGAACCGATACACAAGAGATTATCCTACTATGACTTTTTATATAGGCGTCGTGATCTACAAGCCAATTCACTCCTAATATGGCATCATAGCCTTCCATATTAAGGCATACGAGATTAGCGGGAAGATTATCACCTTCTATGGTGACTTCACTATCGAAGAAATAGGTTTTTAATTCCGTTCCTGGCCCTAAAGGAGTAACTATAGTTAAATACGATGGTAAGGGAACAGGTGAAATAGACAATATTTTTACAAAGAAACTAGCAATAAAGGAGTGAGTAGCACCTATATCAAATAACACAAAAGTGGGATGAGAATGAATATGAATTGTACCTTCAATGAGCTCTCCTTCTTTGGTTGGCTCATCCTCCAAGACGGCATTCAATCTAGCCTGCCGCTTCCGTCCACTGTTGTTCCTTGTAGGTGGTTGCTCTTTCATAAGAGGACAGTCAAGCATGCGATGTTTTCGACTTCCACATCTTAAGCATGCGCCCAAACGTTTCCAACATTCTTCGACCGCATGACCGAATTTGTCACAGAACGAGCAAGCTATCATGACTTGCTTATCTTCATCTTCTTTAGCCTTCTGGCTCTGATGATCAACCTTGCCATTTCCATTCCAGGATCTCTTCTTGTTATCCTGTGAGTTGTAAGTGATGCTAAATTTTTCTTATTTTCTACCTCGTCAATCAGACTTTCGACTCAACTCCTATCCTTTGCCCTTGAGTTTGTCGACCTTCTCCAAGGTCTGTTCACACAAGTGTGCCCGTTGGACTATTTCTACATAGGTCCGAATATTTTGTGAGCCATGTTGTTGGATGAAAATGGGCCGCAGCCCGTCCATGAAGTGGTTTACTTTTAGAAGATATGTGCTTACTAAATGCTGAGCATAGGGTGCTAAGCGAGAAAATTGTAACTCATATTCTGCCACCATCATCATGCCTTTATGTAGTGACGCAAATTCAGCTGCCTTCCTCTCCTTGACATGTTTGGAGAAGTACTTACTCAAAAAAGAGTAAGAAATCAATCCCAAGTATGTGGTGCATCTACAGGTGGTGCTGGAATAGACTTCCACCAAGTACGGGCATCTTTGTTTAGCTGGAATGTGACAACATGAACCTTCTGTTGGTCGGCACATTGCATGACCTCGAATATTCGGTTCATTTCATCTATCTAATTTTCTGCCTCGTTTGGGTTAGAAGAACCAGAAAATCGTGGAGGGTTTAAACTCCAGAAGTTGCGGTGCAGATCACTAGTGCCTACCCTCGCGTCGGCTAGGGCCATATTTTGCAAGGCCTGGGTGAGTCCCGCAACGGTTTGTTGCATTCCACCCCAATCAACACGATGAGCCATTGTGAGAATAAGGTACCTGAGAAGAGTAATGGATTTGTTATCTTCTGGCCTAATCATGCCTCCTGTGCTAGCTAAAAGCTTGATACTTATCATCTTAGTTTTCATCACCTGTTCTTGAGTTGGTCATCAATCTGACATTGGCCAATATGGGCCTGTTTGATTCTGACTTGATAGTGGTCTGGGCTGAATTGACCTGGCCAACTCTTCTCGGCAGCGGAGGGCCTCTCGGCGCGAGAGCAGGCTTGGCGCGCCCCTTATCTTCTCGGCGTTGCCTCCTCTCGACGGGCTAGAGCATGGCGAGTTTTAAAAGTGTCGGGCCATGCCGGTGGCTCATTTTGCATTGAAACACTCTCTTTCTTTGGATTTTCCTCCTCTTTCTTGTAGTCGACGCGAGGCAGTTCAGCATGAGAGGAGATTTCCTCTTTTCTCTTCGAGATTTTGCTATTTTGTAAGCTTTTCCTTGTGGTATTGTGCCTTTCTTATTAAGGAGTCATCCCCTCTTGGTGGATGTACATCCTATTAATCCTTTGGACATACACCAAATAAGGGGAGATGCTATCGAAATTTCTTCAAAATTTCTTCTTTTATCGTTACTTCTGCCTTGTCTCACCCTCTTCAATTTTTTTCTTATTGCAGTTGCTGAAATGGCTGCCACTTCTAGCTCTGCTGCTTCTGAAGCTGCTAATGCTAATATTTCTGCTCAGGGTAAGGTGCCTGGCCCTTCAGTGACTTGGCTAAATAATGACCAGCTTGATCAAGGCCTCGGGAAGATTGCCATAGTCGATGAGTCTTCTGACTTGGAGATGGACACAACATCTGTATCCCGCATCCTGCCTACTGAAGACGAGTTGAGCTTTAATCGTGACAATGACTATTGCCCAGATTTTTCGAAGGACCGTCACCTGGTTTCGTTCATCTGTACCTTCAATGTGGCCGGGAAGAGAGATGTTATGTTAGCCCAGATGGTGGAATGGGCCATGTTGCTGGAGAGAGATAGTTTGAAAGGCTCTGTATATCGTGGCGAAGCCATATATCTCCCTAGAGAGCAGCGCAAGTGGGATGCCATCTTGGGAGTGACTGAACTGGAACCGAAACAGAAGATGCTGACTCGGGCTCCTAAGTTAACCCCGGCTAGGTGGGATAATGTTACATGTCGGGTTAATAGAGAGAAACCTAACTACAGATTGTTCCTGGCACTCATAAAGTGGGGCTACAGAGACGAGCCGTTTGTTCTGAATTGCTTGGCCATCCAATTCAAGTTTTAGCTAGCTACCGACTGGTTTGCAGACACCAAGGTGACTGATGCTCATCTTTTTCGTGTGGGCGTAGTGGAATTCACAGAATTTGTGCTGAAAGAGTATACTCCTTTACTGATCAGAACCAGAGTATACCATAGCATGTATGCATCCCGTTTTCGGATCTATTGACCCCCCTCTAGATCCATCTTCCTACACTACGGGACCCAACATAGGTCAATCATCTAGGCCTGCATCTGACAGGCAGATATTTCTTGCATGACAGGAATCGTGGCGGGTCAACCCGACGAGGGTGGTTCGTCTACGGACGTCTGGCACGTGTGAGGGTGCAGTCACCAATGATCTGCCCTGTTGAGGGGAAAGATGATATTACTCAGGCCGTATGCGGATACTTTCGTGGCCTCGAGAATACCTCTTTAGGGAGTCAGCGGCTTCTGGAGGCTGCTAGTGCTACAAAAGAAAGCTGGGAACTGCAAATCAACCCGGAAGAAATAGAGGATGCTGGATTGGGTTGTTATGGACTGCCCCCTAATGAAAAGACTGCACCGAGAGTCTCGGTGTTCGAAAGACTAACCTTCCCGGGTCAATTAGCCAAGAAGGTGATGCGAAGAAGCGGGCAATTTCAAGTCTACACTTGTAATATGGCTGGATTCGCCGGTCGCTATAGGGCTTTACCCTAAGATTAGGGAGAAATCTTCGAGCTTGCCGAGAGGCCAGGCCCTCTCACAAGAAGAACGAAGGCCACAGCTGAGGTGTTGCAGAGCCTCACCGGCAAAACAAGTGCAAAGATGGCTGTTGTGGCTGTGACTGCGAATGTGGTTACTGCTGAAGATGACGGCGAAAGGCCGATACTTTCCCTAGATATTCCATTGGAAGGGGCAAGTCATGTTCCTAATCCCTCCATGCCTGATCAAACTATACTAATGCTGCTTTAGAAGTATCAGCAAAAAGTTAAAATGCTGAAGAGATAGCTAAGTGAGTTGAGCATGCACACTTCAGCCTCAAAGCAAGCTGAAGTTCCTCCTGAAACGTCAGGACGAAGTGCTGATGTGTTTGAAGCTTCACCACAGACGGTAGTTTCCAAGCTGAGACCCAGTCATACTGAGGGCACAACCCAAATACAACATCCGGCTGCTCAATATTAGGGGACTACCGTTACACCTCAGGCGATAGTATTGACCACGCCACAGATGCAACAAGCTCATTTCTATCTAGATCTGGTGGACCCAACGGTAGTAAATAAACTGATGGTAGAACAAATAATCGAGATGAAGCTAGCTGACAGAGGTAGTGATGATTATGCCTCTTTTGATGTGTATAAGGTGCCCTACCCTGTCCATCATGCCGCTAAGAGATTGCTTCCTGGCGTCAGCAAGCCCCCGATGTGACGACCTAGCATCCGGGCTCAGGTAAACCCGAAACCACTTGGATCCTAAGAGGCCTCCCAAGAGTGGTAAAGCTCCGAAGGGATAAAAAGGGGTGTGCAAAGGTGCATGAGAGTACATTGAACTTCCAAATAAGGCAGTAAATAATTACTAAAGAAGCAGACGATCATCAAAGAGCAGATTATTAAGGGAACAAAAATCGGCCTATTTCGACCAGTCCTTTACCGAAAGTGGCTAGCTACTGTCGTCTTTGTACCTAAAGCTTCTGGCAAATAGCAGATGTGTGTAGACTTCACCAACCTCAACAAGGCCACTCCAAAGGACTACTACCCACTACCGAGCATCGACCAACTAGTTGACTCGACCTCTAGTAATGAAATGCTCAGTTTTCAAGATGCTTACTCCGACTACCATCAAATATGGATGGATCCCGAAGACATCGACAAGATAGCCTTCATCACCGACTTCGGTGTATACTGATACACCCGAATGCCTTTTCGGTTGAAGAACGCCGACGTGACATACCAGAGGCTAGTCAACCACATTTTTGAAGGACAAATCGGTCAGAACGTGGAAGCCTACATCGATGACATGCTCGTCAAGACGCCCAGGGATGAAGAACACTTTGCCGACCAAGTCAAAACCTTCAACACCCTCTTGAGGTACAACATGAAGCTCAATCCAGTGAAATGCACCTTTGGAGTTTGATCCGGGAAGTTCTTGGGCTTCTTGGCAACACAACGTGGGATTTAGGCCAGGCTCGACAAGGTTTAGACCATCCTGAACATGAAGCCACCGACGTGCGTCAAAGATGTCTAGGGCCTGACATGGCACATCACTGTCGTCAACCGTTTCTTGTCCCGAGCAGCCAAACGATGCCTACGCTTCTTCAAATTGCTGAGGGGGCCCAAATTGGCATCTGCTACGTTCACCTGGGATGAGGAATGTGAGTAGGCTTTTGCAGAGCTAAAGGAGTTTCTGGCTTTGCCCTCGATGCTGTCAAAGCCAATCCCAGGTGAAACACCGTACTTGTACCTCTCATCAACTACTTCAACAGTGAGCTTAGTTCTAGTCCGAGATGACGTAGGAGTGCAGAGGCCGGTAAACTACACCAGCAAGGTGCTTAACGAGGCCGAAAGAAGGTATCTCGCAATCGAGAAACTCATGCTAGCATTGGTGACCTTGGCCAAGCACCTTTGGCCTTATTTCCAAGGGCACTCCACCATCGTGCTGACCAACGAGCCCTTAAAGAAGATCATCGCTCACCCTGACACTACAGGTCACCTTGCCAAGTGGGCCATAATCCTCAGGGTGTACGATATCTCTTATCGCCCCCATTTGGCCATCAAGGGACTGACACTCACGGACTTCATCATGAAGAGCACCGTTCCAATTGGGGAGGCCCTTCAGTCAATGCTCAGGCCCACCTGGGACCTTTTTGTTGACGGGTCCTCCAACTCAGTCAATAGTGGCATCGGCATCCTCCTCAAGTCTCCATAAGGATCAAAGTTGCAGTATGCCTTCAAGTTCCGCACGCACCGCGGCGAGCAGCGCGGCGCACTGCGGGTCGTCGAACCCTTACATTTATTTGTTTATGGTTGGTGGAACAGTTGACTAGTGGATAATGGTGAACAACCGAGATGTGGGCAGTAATGCATTGACTTTCATCGCAATTAGGGTGCTCAGTCAAACAACATCAACAAGTCAATGTGAAAGAAATTGGAGCACGTTCAACCTTATACACTCAAAGGTTCACAATCGGCTAAAAGTTGAATGGTTAGAAAAATTAGTTTACTGCAACTACAATATGAGGTTAAGAATAAGGAATATGAAGTTAAGACAACAGTTGAGAGACAAAGGCGTCGCAGAGGATACAACTCCAGAAATTGATGTAGACGCTTTATTTGATGATGAGAAGCCCTTACAGTCTTCGGTGGAGATACGAGAGCAAGTTGATGAGCCCATTTTTTATGTTGATGATAGAACGTAGGCAAAGGACATAGTAGATGAAGATGAACCAAGAGATTCAGAATTCAGAAGACCAACAAAGAGGGCCAGAGAGACTCATTCGCGCCAGAGAAGGGACCCAGCTTTGTTTGTTCATGACACTGAGCAGCAGCCTGAGTTTGAGCTAACTAGACACTCGGAATCAAATAGCAGGCCAGTCACTCCTAGAATGGTCAAGCCACCTCTATCCTTAAGAAGTACATCAGTGCATGAGCTAATTGAGAGGACTAGTACTGCTGCTCGAGAGGACTCGGTAATTGAACAGTTGAAGCAAATTTATGTGAGGTACATGCCAAGGGGAAAAGGACTCATGTCAAAGATGAATGAAATGATCACACCAAAAGAAAAAAAAAACATCCACAAGAGCTAAAAGGCGACTGGTTTCTTATGGTTCTGATGATGATGATGATGATCCTAGTACAGTTACAGGTGCTACTACTGGCGGTGGCACATATGCACCTACTTCCTCCTTCCACGCGGACACAGGTAGAGGATACAGTCATAGTGAATGAGGATATGATTCACAGAGACAATAGGGGCATCCATCAGGTTATGGAGGTGGCCAACAGGAAGCAGGCATTTATGGGTGGGGTCATCAACCAGAATTTCAATTTCATCTAGTTCCACCCAGTAGCAATTATGGGTCAACATCCTCTTCTCATCCTCAAGGTTCTTATGCTGATTCTGGATTCCAATCAAGCCAACAACCTTACAGTCCAAGAGGGATCCAAAGAGGAATGCATGACTTGACTACCTCATTGTTTAGTTATAGTGAATATACAGAATACATGCAACCTTTTTATGGGTATCAACATCAGAAGTCAGATGATGAGGGAGAAGGTTCTTCTAGCTATTATCCATATTAGTGCATCATCATTTAGGTAAGGATCATTTAATTTCAGTTGACAGTGGAGCTTCTGTCTGAGGCCAACATCCAACGCTATGCTCGCGCCCCATTAAATCTCGGGGGTAAGACTTGAGGCAACTCGGATTTGTCCACTACTTCCTTTTGCTTTCCTCTAATGGTTTCACTTCGGTTCACAGATATTCCCCCTAGCGTTGGAGAAGGTCGGATGGCCGACGTGACTGAGATAACCACTGAGAGGGAGGAAATCACAGAGGGAGTGACTTACGTTGCTCGGGTGGACCCTCCCGAAGTAAAAGAGATCGAGGGCCCCCCGATTGCTCGAGACAAAGGGAAGCAGACCGTCACCAGGGAAGAGTTGGAGGGACGAGGGTCTATGCAAAAAGATCCCGAGCAAAGATTGATGCTGGCCTCCATGAAGGCCATGGTTACAGAGCAAAGTAGGCGGAAGAAGGCAAAAGTCCCTCACTCGATGGGGGCCCCTCCGATCGAGTCTACTCGTCTTTCGACACCATCGGTCCTTCTGCCCAAGGGGCCAACTTATAGTGCTCTGGCCTTGCACGTCCCTGCTGAAGGCCCATCTGTCGACTCTTCAGTTGATCAAGGGCATTATCAAGCCACACGGTGAGAACGTTGATCCGACTCCTCTGATCGAGTCAGGCACCACTACCCTGGCCTGGCTCGGAAAGTCTTGAGGGGGTCTCTCTGTTGCTATTGGAGGTAGAGGGTAGTCTCGGCCCCCATCGGGGGTGATTTGCCCTCTGGGCTTCCATTTATGACTACTGCCGGTCGCTGGCAACTCCTCTTGTTTGGGACGAGTTCCAACGTTATTCCCCCCCAGATGCTCCTTGAGAGGGTCATGGAGGGAGGTCTCTTCCTGGCCCAGTTGGGGGCCGAGGTCGTAGACCACCAAGCACAGGCGAAGAAAGGCGAGATGGTGTAGGCCAAAGCCTGCACCGAGTTGGATCAGAATTGCTCGACCAACATTCCTCTGAGCATGAAGCTCTCCGCTAGGAGATGGCATCTCTCTGCTCTCGGGCCCGAGCGGATCACGAGGAATTATGGTCCCTGGCCAATCAGCTATCCCATGTTTGATACTTGGCCAACCTCAAGAGTGGGCTCTTAATTAAATGATGAACGCCAAGCTCATGAGGTGAGCTCAAGACAGTGGGATGCCAAAAAGGAAGAGCTCCGGGGCAGCCTTCTAATAATGGAGCGGGAGAGAGCGGAGACCGAGGCAAAAATAGTAGAGGCCAAGGCAAAGGTAGCGGAGATTGAGGCAAGGGGAGTGGAGGCCTAGGCAAAGGCGAGGGCAAGATCTCGTGCGAAGCTACGGATCGTTGGATCTAGGGTGATCGTGGGACACAGCCACCTCAGAACAGAGTTCTACAAAAGGAGAGAAAGCGATCAGGGGGCCTTGGATTGTGATCCCGGGAAAAATTCTGTCAACAAATGATATGAGCAAGGTACGAAGAGAAGACAAGGGAGGTGTAGGGCACGAGACTGCTCTTCACCAGTTGAAGTGGCTAGAAATTGACATACCTTTCTAGAGAGGTTCCCTGGATTTATATAGCTGGCAGCTCCCTTTCTTGAATAGAGGAAGCGTGAGAGTTTGGGGGAGGGGGGCATTACGTCCTTAATAAGAATTCTCATCGTTCAATAACTCTTGCCCTCCCCTTATCCTCTTGAGCTTCAAACTCTTTGGGGATGACGTAACACCCGCTGAGATAACGAGAGATAAGTGTCCAGTCACGAGGAATTCACCCTAGCTCATTGAGGAGTCTTGATGATGGGCTGATCCAAAAAGAGATACGGGATATCCCTTGCCTATGCAAAGAATCCGAGACTGGGCACCTCCTTGAGGGAGCATTCATCGACATTCTAATGGCTCGATTACTCGTCGACCAGGCTTTTCCCAAGCGTTGGGAGACCTTCGATAGGGCGATCGAGCCAAAACTTGGTGGAGTATGTTAGTCTACTTCAACGAGGTCCCGTGATAAGTGGACCCTACTGGAACTGTCACTTATTGGGCTGCACTGGCCTTGTGGGTCGTTGCGTCATGTAAGTATTGGGGTGCAACTGTGCCCCTCTCCAATATATATATATATATAAAATAAACACACGTGAAAGCGCAAATTTTAATGACCATTCAAGTGTACCTATATAGGTGATGCGGAATCCATTGGAAATGAGATTGTCTTAATTTGTCCTCCAACAAACGTGTTGGTTCGTAGGCATGAGGCCCTCCAACTTGACTTGGCCCTCCAAAGGAGGGAGGGCACTTGAAGTTCTATTGGGATGATTGCCTCTGAGCCATACACTAAAGAGAATGGTGAACAGCCTATCGGAGTCTTGTACATTGTGCGACATGCCTACAGTGCCTCATACATTCTTCCTTTCCTGTCTCTCTTACTGGCCCTGACTATCTTGGCTAGTAAAGTTCACAGAGTCTTGTTGAAAGTTTCAGTCAACCCATTAGCTTGTAGGTTGTAGGGGGTAGAGGTTCTCTAATCAATCTTTTATTTTTCGACCAATCTTTAGACCTTCTGGTTCTTGAAATGACTTCCATTATCTGACATGATCCAGTCAGGAACGTCAAATCAGAATATGATATTCTACCAGACAAATCTGGTCACGATTTCACTTGTCACTTCTCTCAATGCTAGAGCTTATGCCCACCTAGATAAATAATCTGTAGCTGCTAAGATGTATTTTCACCTTGATGAAGATGATGGCTGTGGACCCACAACATCCGTAGCCCATTGAGCAAACAGCTTGCTGGGTGCTGTTGGGTGTAGCTATATTGGAGGTCTTCTCAGCGCAGTTGTATGCTCTTGGCACTTTTGACAGGATTTAACATATTTGTAGCAATCATCGAACATGGTCAGCCAATACTAGCCCAACTTCTTGATTTCAATTTTCATCTTCGGCCCAGCCTGATATGCGCTAGCTAGTCCGGCATGAACTTCCTTCATGACCTTCCAAGCCTCCCCCACAGATAGGCATCGAAGCAATATCTTCTTTCTGGCTTCTGCCATAATTCTAAATAGTGTTTCATTCCTGACCTTGTAAGAGTCTTTAGTTCTAATCAGCCTGATCTTTTCTTCCCTCACTTTGAGCAACTACTGGTGCTTGAACCACTGCATCAAGGGTTCTCTCCAGTCGGGTGGATTAACCACTTCTACTATCACAACTTCACATTCTTCTTCACCTGGTTCTTCTTCTAGCATGCTGGGGACCTGGCACCGATTTATCACCAGAATGTTGAGTGATCCATCCGTTGGAAATGCTAATGAGCTTGCCAACTTTACAGTTCATCAGTCTGGGCATTCTGGCCTAGACCAATGTGGTTTATCTCAATAAAGTAAAACTGCCTATAAGTTGCATCACCTTGCTATAGTAAGGGAGTAACTCTAGCTTTCAGACATCAAACTACCCTTGGACTTGTTTAACAATTACCATCGAGTCTCCAAACACCTACACCATTTGGATCTCCATATGGAGGGTAACTTGGAGATCGATGATCAAAACTTCATATTCTGCTTCATTATTTGTGCAAGCTTTATTAACTAAGCAAGAGGTGTGCAAAATCTCTCCCTTCAGGTACTTGAGGATGATGTCTGCCCTAGCTCTCACTCTTATTTATCCTAACAGAGATGTTTCTATTCTTGAGGCTCCATCAAAATATAGTTGCCATATAATCTGCTAGACTTGGTCCACTTCTAGAGTCTTGTCTTCAGCTTTATTTTTTGGTGATAGGTTGAGGGTACTACATTTATCTGGCCAATGATGCCATGAAAAAGCTGCTGGGGGTTTAGATGGAGTTGAAAACACCGCTCCTGCTTTCTGGCGACGGGATAAGCGGCTACGCACTTTTGGATAGCGGCGAGGGACGCAAGCTGGAACAGTTTGGGCCCTATGTGGTGGACCGCCCGGAACCCCAGGCGATGTGGCCGCGCCACTTGGATAAGGCGGTGTGGGACAAGGCACAGGCCGTGTTTACCGGCACCGGCGATGATGAAGAAGGCGCGGGCGCCCGCTGGCAGTTTAAGGGCAGGCAACCCGATGCCTTTGAGATGGCGTATGGGAAAGTGAAATTCCTGGCGCGGTTTACGCCGTTCCGCCACCTGGGGTTCTTTCCAGACCAGGCGCCGCATTGGGAGTTCATGCTCAAGGAATTAGAGGACAGGATTGAGCCGCGCGTGCTGAACCTGTTTGGTTATACGGGTGTGGCAAGCCTACTGGCCGCCAAGGCTGGCGCACAGGTGACGCATGTGGATGCGAGCAAGAAAGCGATTGGGTTTGGCCGCGAAAGCCAGAGTCTGGCAAAACTGGATGAGGCGCCCATCCGCTGGATTGTGGATGACGCGATGAAGTTTACGGCGCGGGAGACGCGGCGCTCCAACAAGTATGACGGCATCCTCCTCGACCCGCCGAAATTCGGCCGCGGGCCGGACGGGGAGACGTGGGACTTTTATACCAGCCTGCCGGAATTGCTGCCGCTGTGCGCGCAGCTGCTTAAACCAAATGGCTTTTTGATTTTGAACGCCTATGCCATCCGCGCGAGTTTTGTGACGCTGCATGACATGCTGGCGCACCATTTGCCTAAGGGAATGATTGAGGCGGGCGAACTTTTGGTGACGGAAAAGGACCGCGATCTGCATATCCCGACCGCGATTTTTGCACGGTGGAAGGGGCAGGCTTGAGCAAGCGCGCACCTTTGCATGTGACCTCGGCGGCCAACCCGAAGCTCAAGGAAATTGCGGCTTTGGGGCTGAAGAAAAACCGGGAGACAACGGGGCTTTTTCTGGCCGAAGGGTTGCAGACGTTGACGTATGCGCGGGAAGCCGGATGGGATTTCGAGAGTTTGATTTTTACGGAAGAAGAGCAGCATCACCTGCTTAAACCATTGGAAGAATTATCAAAAAATACCCTTACGGTGCCGGGGCATTTGCTGGAGAAACTGACGCGGCGGGAGAACGCGCAGACCGTGCTGGCGGTGTTGAAACAGCAGTGGCTGGACCTGGGGAAACTCAAGGTGGGAGCGGGGGAACTGGTGGTGGCGCTGGACCGGGTGCGGGACCCGGGCAACCTGGGGACAATCATCCGCACGTGTGAGTACTCCTAACACAATACGACGCCAGTGCTCATCGTACCCCATGGTTTATAGCACGTTTCCGGCCATCGGCCGAGGGGGCTAGCATTGAGCCCTTGGACACCGTCTATGCCCGCCCTTGCATCTTCAAGTTATAAGCCAAGCTATTTCCACGAGATAATCAATTAATTCGGCCAAATAATGTCAATTCCAAACAAAGTTTACATGACAATGTAGCCAAGGTATAAACGCATCGAAATTTGATCATGAGAGTTCAAGGAAGATTTAGAAAGGACATTATGCTACGGCGACATTCCGACAGCATAACGATACATTAATTAAGTTCCATAACTTATCATTAACTTGTTACACATAGGTTTGGGATCCCGATAATCCTAAAATCATCCAAGAGCAGAATTTAAACAACCCTAAGGTCAAACCTCGGGTTATAAACTTTGACAGAAAGAGACGGCCATTTGCTGGGCCATTTCAAGAAGAAAACAGTCACAGATAGGCCGCTTAATCGATAATAACGGTCCAGTGAGGCCGCATTCAAGCTGTGTCAACCAGAACAAAAGAAAGTCGACACTTGACGAATTCTGGGGAAAAACGGTCTCAACGGGGGGCATTTAAAATAGGCATGCGGTCTAGTCAGGACCGTTTCATGGGTAGAGTCGACGCATGAAAAAGAAAGGTCGACGCAGTGAATTCTGCTGGAGCCTAGCGGTCATGGAGTCTTCTATCCAACAAATTGCATCAATCCCAGAGGATTTAGCCTGAAGAAAATGGAGTTTTTATGCGATCAAAATTGTTCGCGTTCGGACTCTTAAAAGCGGTCCAAGCAAGACCGTTTATGGGGGTCAAGCGGTCGATAGACCGTTTCTATCCCTGGGCACCGAATTTAAATTTAATTCAAACTCTTCTTATTATTTATCCGTCTATTTATCCAATAAGGGGTAATTATCCCCATAAATTCTGTAAATACTTCAATTAAAGTTTCTAGAATATGGGCCAAATTTTATGAGCTTGGTTTTTGATCTTTTGGACTTATTTAAATAGACCAAGTCAATTAGTTATCATTTGGGCTTTCATAATAACTTATTTAACCCAAAAATTCATTAATCTCCAGAAAATATTCATATAAAATTTTAGGATATTACATATTTTCTGCCTTCTTTTTTGCTTTTTCAAACCCTGCAGACATCACTTTAGAGAAACAAGTTAGTTTTTCTGTTCTGTCTTGGCCCCTTGCTCACTAAGTGGATGATCGTTTTAACTGTCCTTGATAACGGGTCAAGAGGCCAAGCCTTTATCAATGAAGTCAAATGTAAAGCACAATTATGAATGCGGCACACATGCACACAAATGCGAACGAGAATTTAAAAATGAAATGTTGCATGGACTAACCTGAGATAATGTCTCCTTACCTTCAATCCACGTGCTCCAAAATTAGGATTCACGCAAGTCAAACCTAGGACCTATTTATAGGGTTCTTGCCTAGGGCTAAGGATTTGATCGATTTGGGAGTCTTATTTTGGAGTAGGATCAATCCCTAAGGCCATGTTTGTTTGCGGAATACCTCGGTTTAACCCTCTCTAACCTCTCCTATTTGATTTGGTACCTCATACTTCATATCCTATACTATTCTTCCTAACCCCCTCGTACTCCGTGTTAACCCCAATTACCGTAATCGACCGTCGCGCCCGAATACACCTTAACCTACTCGCACAAACTCCCAGGTGCCATCGGATGGCCACTGCGTTATCATTTCTGCCCCCGTGTCGAACCCTACCTCTGTGTCTCCCACAAAACCCATGTCGCCATCGTCCGCGTGCAACGTATGCTCCTCTGCTTGGAACGCCATCTCCGCCATCATTTGTCGCCTTTCCTCTACTCGTCGCATCTCCCTTTGCTGGCCCACTCTGGCCGTGTTGCCTTCAGCGCCATGATATTTCTCTGTTGCAGGCTTCTTCCCCATGAAATGGTGTTTCCACGAGGAGCAGGGTCGTCAATGACGGCCATTACTGCTCGACCGGATGGGTGGTTGCGAAACCCTCAGCCCTACAACCATCTTCCGTCCATTCACCGCTGCAATCTTCAGAAATGGACCGACGATCGTATGGCTAGGGTTTACTTTCTTCCACTTTTTTTGCTGCTCGTGCCTGTGGTAGATTAGCTTTTGCAGAGAGGGGTTGAATCGATAGAATATCCTTTCCGCTTGTGAGCCTACACTGTTATTTTCTCTGCTCCTATTTTAACCCATTTTATAGGGATCCTTCTCTATGGCATCCCCAGCGTTCGTGCCAAAAGCAGTGGCTAATCCAGTAGCGGAAGACCCTGTCTCCTCTGCATCCTTCTCGGCCCCTTGTTGCCACTGGTTCCTTCTACAGATCTTATTTACTGAATCTTTGTTTCTTTGCAGTCTTTCTGTTCGTTGTGCTTTTTACAACCCTTATAGTTTGTTGTGAACGATATGATATATACATGCATATGCCATCCTTCTTGTTGTGCTTCACCTCTTGCTCTGCATATGATGTTGCATTGTACCAATTTCTGTGTTTGGCTTGTACCTTGCACTACTTCACCTCTACATATGATTTTGTAAAACACTCTACATCTACTTACTTATGAGCCCAGATATTCGTGGATAATACCCTTCCACACCTGTACATTAGGTGACATTGACTGCACATATCTTCTGTTAAACATGAACCGGAAGTGTAAACTTTGTTCTGAGAGTTATTAATATTGACAAGAAATAAACAGCTTCCAACATATATTTTGGAGTTTTGATAATTTTTTGATTTTTTTTGACCAAGCTATCTGCAGAACCCAGACGGGTTCAAACTACAGGCCAGGGGTCATCGTTCCTTCCCCTTTCATTAAAGACTTCCCTGAGTAGGGCGTGCATTTGAGGGTGGTGCACTACAACCAACTGTCTCTAAAGAATAGTGCCCCTACTAAGGTCATACCTAGGATACAACCTAGCCGAGGAGGGAGAAATAGTAGAAAATTATAGATAAGCCTTATGCAAGATGGAAAATATTAGGAATTTGACTTCCTTCTAGGGCACTACCCTTCCGAGATATAGTCTGTTGCGCTGGGCTTTGTGCCTTTGATTTTGGACCTACTTTTATTAGGCACGCATACGATCGGACTCATGACATCCCGTAGGGAACTATACCACCACTCTTGCCATGCCTTTGATTTTCATAATTTTTCATTAATTTCTTTTAATGTATCTAGATTTTACTTTGATTTATAGCCCTTGTTGGCTAGATTTTGCATGAAATCTCATATTTGAAGGGTCATTGAGACCGCCCCTATTTGAGACCTCTCTCGTCAGGGAGCACCTAAGTTGATCATCTTACCCCTTCCACCTCTTGCCCCTACACTTGGCCGAGTAGAGAAGAGAAGGTCTTTGTGTATGCCTAAAGTATGGCCAAAGTAGCAATAGTGTTGCTCAGAGGAATTGGCTATAGCTTGTCATGTAGTATGTGAAAAACATGCTCCAAGGCCATCGTTAATGATCCGAGAAAGAATTTGGACTCCCAGGGCGGAGTTATCACCAGCCTAAGGCACTACAGAAGTGAGCTATAGTTGACTTAAGACTAAGACTTCTTAACCACTCAAACATGTTAAGGAACTAACATTATAACTATGAGCAGAAATAAACAAAATAGTGGAGATAATATTATATTCTTTCACAAATAAAAGATACCTTGCAATTCATGGAGTGGAAGTAACATCCTAAAGCAATTCTAATCAGCGTGAGCTTTGTATTCCTCACACGATGGGACAAAGATGGAGAGGATAACAAAGGTTTGAAGATCCCTTAACGCGAAGGAGTGGCAGACAAGACCAAACTGAATGAAGAATGATAAAAAGAAAAACGGTGAGACCTAGAACTCTCTCACAAAGGGGTAGAGACCCTGATAACAAGTGAAGGTCTACAAAAGAACTAGAGATCAGCGGAGATTAAGGCAGACTAAAGTCTCGAAAGCAACAAGAGAAAGGGCGAAAGCCCTGAGAGGGTGATAAAGAAGGAATAGAAAAACAAGGATTGGATTGTTGTAAAGGCAAAGGAGAGGAGTGATCTGATGGAATCGAATAAGAATCAGAAAAATTACCAGATTTAGGAGATTTCAGAGGACAATCGAACACTTATCTTGCAAGTTCAGCAAACACAGTATGTCTGTGCAGTAGACCCGAGCCTAATCATTCATCTACTGAAAAATGTAATAGATAATCACACCACAAAACACAAGAGTTTTTAGGTGGTTCAGCCAGACCTTCAGTTCGCCTACATCCACCCTACACTCCAAGCCGGAGTGAGGCTTCCCTTGTAAAAGCAAGAACAACAGACTCAGTCTGCAATAAACGCTGCCTAACAGCTTGACCAGAGGAACACTCTCCTCTTTTCCTCCACCTGGGAGGGCAACCACTAGTGACTCCCAGTCACTAGCAACCAGAGACTGAGGTCTCTCTTCCTCCAAATCGGAGGGAACCCACAAGTGACAACCTGTCACCTGCAACCGGAGACACCAAGTCTCCCATCCTCCGAAGCCCAGAGGGAAAACACAAGTGGCACCTAGTCACTTGTAGATCGGAGACACAAAGTATCCCTTCTCCTGAAGCCATAGGAGGGACCCAGACCTCAAGCTAGAGGATCGGAAAGACACTGAAGAAAATTGTAAAGAACAAATGAAAAACAAGAAATAAAAGACAACCAGAATGTAGTTCCAAAGAACACAGCAACTCTGGATTTGATCCATGAGTCAAGAAATAAACTAATCTTCAGGTAAAGCTCTCTCTTCCTCTTTCTGTACTTCTCTCAGTGCGTCTCTCTTTCTTCCTGTTGCTCCTTCTTGTTGTTAGCTCTCTGCTACTCTCTCTCTTTCTCTTTTGTCTCAGAATCACCACTCGCTCTCTTTCACTTCCGCTTCTTTTTCTCACTACTGGTATCTCTTTTCTTCTCTCGAACTGCCTCTTTCTCACCGGCTCTCTGGTATCCTCTCTTTTTCTTCTGCTCTATTCTTCTCTGCACCTCTTCTTCTTAGATGTCTCCTTTTTCATCTCTTCACCCAATTATTGATCTTGATTGCAGGAAAAGGGTCTTATATATTCCTTCAGTCTGAGACCCACGAGCTCACGCCCTAGGTGAGTGAATGGAGCACTCTTGCCAATTGCTTCTAGAAGACTCTCAGCCATGTGTCCAGACCTTAGTGCTGTAACTTTCTTCGTGGCAGTCTCTTCAGTGACGATCTACCTTGGATCACGTGCCCTCCTTAAAAGTTCACGATCACTTGATCTCAGTCCTTTGGAAGAGTCTATGTCAGGTAAACAATAGTCATTAAGTCAAACACCTTATAGACAGATATCAGATGTCACGGTCTTGATAAGGCGTCAGCCAAAAGTGCACAGACTCAAAGAGTGCATGTACAGTACTTTGGAAGGACTTAAGTATTGCACGAACGGTGGTTCAGTCCAGAGAAAAAAGATGCACGGACTTAGAGTGTGCATAAGAGAGTCTCGGAGTGTGTTTTGTACTTTATGTGTATTTTTCTCTAATGAGCCTTCGGAACACTATGCAGGGTGAACCATTACGTTCTCCGACTCCGGGACAGTACCAGTGCGTTGTGCTCTTTCCGAGGATCGCGGAGGTAATTTTTTTCATATATTTTTTAAAATTTTTAGATTTTCTATATATAACCCCCCCACACTCTCTCTTTCTCTCATTCTCTCATTCTTACTCTCTCTCTTCTCTTTCTCTCCCCCTCTCCTCCGGGCGGCCGACGGGGGCAATGGTGGGTGAGGCAGGGATGGCGTGAGGGTGAGGATCGTGAGGATGAGGCGAGGATTGAGGCGGTGGAGGCGCGGCGAGCTCGGGCACGCGTTCAGGTGCTCGGTGAGGATTTTGCAGGTATTTCGCGATGGATCGCGTCCTCAGTGCCTAAAATCTTCGGCAGAGGTAGGGGATGGATCCTTAACCCGCTTACTTTCTTTCCCATGAGTTTTGTAGGCCATGGTGAGCCGAATAGATTTATTTTCACGTTTTGGCAAAAAATGCATGGCTTTGGGGTGTGAGCTGGATCTAGAGTTTTGATCGTATTTTTTGGGTCTGAACGGGTCCTCTCGGTGCTAGAGAGGTAGGGGACTAGTTTCCCCTTATGTTCCCCTTCACATGGGTGTGAATGGGGCGTGGAATGGAATTTTTCGAGATGTTCATCGGTTTCACGCTCGGGACGACCTAGTAGTCCTTCCAGGGACCGCTAGGGTGTGAGGCGGTCCTCTAGAGAATGCTAGGGGTCCCCTATGTCAGTTCGAGCCTTGCGGTCGCATGATGGACCACCAGGTGGGCTTAGCGGTCTGGTGAAGACCGCTAGGTAGTGTCTTACAGTCTGGGGGTGACTATTTTCTGGTTTGGAATCATTTTGAGGTTAGTGGGGTAGCGGCCTTGCAACTGACCGCTAGGCTACGTCTAGCTGTCAGGCGGAGGACCGCCACCCTGCTTGGCAGTCTGGGAGTGACTGCCTGGGTTCTAGTGATTTCTCGGGCCTTGAAGTCCTGGCTAGACTGCAAGGCTAGGCCTCGCGGTCCAGAGGATACCGCTAGGCACTATGACGGCCAGAGAGGACCGCCACTTGGTTTTTCGTGTTTGTCATGTCCTTTTCGCGTTGTATTGGCTTCCGGTCAACCCGGTTGTGACCCAGCAGATGACCTTCAGCCTAGTGGATGTCCCGGATACCGTGGGTCCTGTGTTCATGTTTTGGGAGGTGTCTGAAGGTATGATTTTTACATCGATTAGTGTGCCCACAGGTCCTGGGGGTTTGAGTGACCCCATGTGTTCCGGACTCTCATGCTTTTGGTAGAACGAGTCATCGTGAGTCAGTATGAGTGCAGAGGGGCCTCTAAATCTCATAATGAGTATGAGATTGAAGTAGTTCATTAAAAATGGCCCAAAACTTATTTTTTAAAATTTTTTGCAGACTTTAAAGACTTCCATAACTGTTCGCGCAGACTCTTCTCCATCATCCTCTCCATTTCGTCACTTCTCAAATTTCCAGAGTTGCGTGGACTCTTCCTCCCTGTTTCCCAATCGAGTCGCCTCATTCAATCTCATGAGGCATAGTTTCTCTATTTTTCTTTCTCGCTATTTCATCTTCCCCCAATATCATCGACGTCTAAGTAGTTCCCATTCAATCTCATGAAGGGAATCCACCTCAGGTACAGTCAAACCAAGAACTGTAGATGGACAGCCCGAGGGACCTTGTTCCTTAGAAGCACTGCTGGAGATCTAGAATGGTGCTACCCCACGTCGCCCCCAGGAAATGTCGAGCTATACGCCAATCCTTTCGGGTGGCAGCCGAGTTCTCGGTGGGTTACTGAGGCCAGATCTCCCCCCCCCCCCCACTCCTCCAATCACAGAAGCCCCAGATCCCCCAAAATCCTAGGCTGTCCTACCACGATCTCCAGGATGGTGGGGAACGGGCGGTAGTTCACAGCACTGCCGAGTTTCGACGGGGGTTCTGCTCTTGTTAGGATCAGCTGCTTCCAACTGTCTCCTTCGAAGGTCCTCGATATCCGCAAGGGGGACATCACCATCTTGTCGGTCGACGGATCCACAGTCGCTATCATGAATGCTTGGAGGGGGTGGTGTAGGTGGTGCCATGCAAAGAGCTACTGGCCCTGAACTTCTAGCAGCATGTCATGATGTTCGTGAGGACCGTCTTGGAGTTCGCTGCCCAACTAGCGAAGCCAGGATTACTCTAGCTTTTCAGTTGGTTGTCTCAGATGTAATCCATACAGTTGGCCCCATCTATGATACTGATAAGCTACCTGAGGTTTCCCTGAGAAATGGATATAGAAGTTGTTTAAAGCTTGCCAAAGAAAATGGCATTCAATATGTTGCTTTTCCCACCATATCATGTGGCGTCTATGGCTATCCTTACAAGGAGGCTTCCAAGATTGTCATATCTACAGTTAAGGAGTTCTTAGGTGATTTTAAAGAGGTCCATTTTGTTCTATTCTCAAATGATACCTACAAGACCTGGCTGGAAACTGCTCGGGAATTGATTCCATAGAGGGCCGAACAAGGTGTTCTCCCGAAGTGGTCTCCTCCCAAGAAAGGTAGTTGATATGGCTCTGATTCTCATTGTAGTAGATATATGGCTTTAAATCTAAGGCTGTCCTATGCATAAGGGGGTACAGAAGGGGAGTACTCCGGGGTCGGGTGCTCTCTCACTACCAGCGGAACCAGTGGAGCAATCCCACGGATATTAAATATTTGTAGCCCTATGCTTCCCCCACCCCTAGTCCAACCCTCCTGTGTGAGGAGTAGTGAATGTAATCATTTAAACATGTAGAAGCTCCACTGGCGCAGTGTGCGGGGAACCCACACTACCCCGCTCGCCCACGTCTCCGACTCGGGATCACTGTCTTCACGCCGATCAGGTGTATGCTGAACCCTCCCCGGATATTTGTGTTTAATCAGTATCATTTCTAAGTTCATCTGGTGAGGAAGAGAGTGCCCGTTCCCTTGACTTCCTGATCACGAGTGGCCACCGCGGATTGAGTGAGGAGAGATACCTGTGCCCTCAAGGCATGACGTCCGCCCCGCTGATGTTGGTGCTCCAATCCTAGGGAGGGAAACACATTAGGCTGGGCCATCACCCCCAACCAGCATGGTTTAAACCCTCGAACCCACCCTACCATCACTTAGTCACCTCAGGAAAGGGTTGTGCTCCGATATCAGTCCGCCAACATCGAGTCTGCCAATTTATAAGTGTGCTTGCAAGTCTAAGTTTGTGGCTCACCCGGTCGGTACCTTTGCATCCATAAGTCATGTCACATCGGACACTCAACTTTGAGGGACTGGGACGGGCCCTTGGGGGCCGTTGTTCTTTAGGTTATTGTAGTCACTCGCAAGGTGTTTGGGTAAATGCCCGACACACCCCAGATTGTCGAACGACTTGGGTAGATGGCCATGGGGCCCCGAAGTGGGCCTTGGGTTGAAGAAAGGAGCTCGTGGGAGCTAAGGTAGGGCATCTCAGGGATGTGAGTCGTGCCTCAAACTACGTGCCACGTTGCACAGCGGGTTGGCTGGGTAGCCTCGGGTTGGTCCGAGTGCCAGGGTCAAGTGGCTTATTGCCACGTGTCTGAGTGTCGGGGTTGGCCCTGACTTGCTGGGGGGTCGTTGTAGGACCCTATTGAGGTGCTAAAACCACGGGGAGGCCCACGGTTTGGTGTAGACGGGTTGGAATACACGTGCCCACAAGGTGTTCGAGAGAATGTCGAACACACCCGTGCGAGCCATATACACTTGCGATAGGCCTCCAAAGCCCGTGGTTGGTTGTGTTAGGTCTCCCTTTGACCTTGGAGGGTTGAAAGAAGTGTCTCGGGGTGGGGCCTCGGCCCTTTCACTAGGTGCCACGTGGAGTGGCTTAATGTCCGGGTGGCTCCGGGTGGCTATGTAGGATACGGGCAAAGCCTGTATGTGAGTAGCTGGGGTTGACCCCGGATAGTTGCTTGTGTCGCCGCGTGTCATGGCCAGCTGGTCAGGGCCCTTGTAGGGACCCACAGGGTTGTAGAAAGGGCTAGGTAGCCCATGCCTAGAAGGTGTTCAGGGAAATGCCCGAGCCCTTATTTCTTATCATTTTGCAGAAAATAGTCCCGGTATAACACACGCCCACACCCTGTCTAGCCTCCCTATCCCCTCGAAAACCTCTCGTGCAAGTTGACCCTTCTCAACCTTCCGTAAAAGGTGAGTGCACGGTACTACCATGAGGAGCATATAGATACAAAGGAGAATATCCCCGAGATAACACTAACTCCTTTATTTTCCTTTCTCGCTCTATTCCCCTTCTAACCACTGTCACTGACCCAATTTTACTGTCGAGAGCAAAGTCCCGCGCAACAAAAGAGTTGGCACACCCAGTGGGACGTCTCCCAACTTTCTTCTTTCTGCTGAAGAGAAGCCTATGCCAGCCCTGAATCTGTGGTGCCCTTTTCCTATCGTTGCGGGAATGGCAGAGGAGGGATACATTCCCCTACAGTTTCCAGCTCGCCTGCCAACAGTCGGACCTTGCCCGGTGATCATCTTCAACCGTTGCCCACTCCAGCAACCAGCAATCCAACAACCATGATGTCCAAAACCTATGGCCCTATCATCATCACCACCCACACGCGGGTGGGCTACTTGGCGACGCCGATCACTTTCGGCGACTTTGCCCCCGTCATCGGATCACCCTATTTCTTGGGTGTGGTCCCTGTGGCTATTCTGTATCCAATTCCAGTTCCTGTACCTACTCGTGTAGCCAGCGTGTCACACTCCTCTCCAGTGCCAGTGCCTCACCCGTGTACTAGACTTGGGGCTTCCACTGCTAGCCCCCACAAGGGTCCCAGATAACCTCTAGCCCAAACGAGCGTCAGCTCCCGGGCCTAGCACCGACCGATCTCCAACATAAGTCTTACACCCTAGACTTCGACCACTACCGTAGCATTTTACTCCGGCCATCAACCCCAAGTCCTAACCAAGCCAGCACCTGACACAGGCTCCCTACCTCGGGTCCACAGCATGTCCCTCGGGTTTCCAACCCCGAGTCCCAGTCGAGCCAATCCTCAACTCGAGTTCTCAACCAAGAGTTCAAGGCTCCCCAGCATTCGGCCCAGGCACACAACCCCGTGGCTTATCGAGGTCAATCCCCGGCATGGACACTTCACCCTGGGCCTCAGACCTCCTGACTCTACGACGAGGTCTTTACCCCTACGCGCCAGCAATGCCAACTCCCAGCATAGGCTACCTATCTCGGGATGTGGCAGCTCCGGTGGCCAACAGGGGCCTATGGCCCTAAATTTTAGCAATGCTAGCGCTCAGTCTAAGGCTATAACCTTGGGTTGTCAGCACCCTAGCATCTTCTACACCATCGGTCCTTAGTACGAGAGCCTTGTCTCAAGCACTAGCGACACATTTCCCAGCCCGAGCAAAAGCTTATACTTGGGTCACTCAGCCCTCGGGTATCGGTGTGGTCATCATGCCCCGAAGGCTGACTTCAACACATTCCGCCGACAACTTTGCGCTACCGGCAATGGTAGACCAGGTCTTTTCTATCTACCACCTCGAGGTCAGGTCCTCCCTCGGTCCCCAGAAGAAGCATCGTAGTGGCCGCAGAGGTAGGCGACCCGCTACTGCAACTAGCAATTCCGACAAGACCATCATTGTCAGTGACTTGAGGATTCGTCTCAATGAGGGCGAACCAATTATACCCCGAGATCGAACCATGCCTATGATCCCCACTACTAACTGCTTCAACCTCCTGTGATGGACGCGATAGGATATAGCAAAACTCAGAGAAGTCAGTGCCTCACTAGCAAACCAAGGGCATCTGCGCCAGTCCGGTATCCGAGCTCCCAAGTCTAGTCGAAAGAATCATGATAAGGGAGGTCAACAACTTAGCCTGAGAAGAATCTACATTACCTCGAAGGAGGCTCAAGCAATTCGAAGGGCGTGTGCTAAGAACCCTCCTCAAGCATCTGGATGTGGCATCGCTAGGGATACCACTGAAATTTTGTCGGCATAGTCCGACAGCACCCAGCCACTTAGCCTCTCTAGCCTAACTGGGCAAAAGTAAAAAAGGGCTCATACCGGGCCTCGCAAGTCGCTAGCCTCAAGCTCTCCTCAGGCCGATTCTGGTCTCAGGATGGAAGAGTTACCTCAACATACCTCAATCTTCGATAGACTGGGGGCACCAATCCATTCCGAGAAGCACTCCTGATGGGGACATCAGGCGACGTACACCTACGGAGGTTCCGGTAGCTCGCCAGCAGTTGATCCAGCCAGTCAGCAGTTGCATTTGCATTATTCTATTTTCAGTTCAGTACAAACATTTTTAATTTAAGTCTATTTGAGTCCTATAAGCCTTAATGGGCCAGTTATATAAGGCCCAAAGGGCCAGTGTTGAGATTAGCTTGGTTATTGGTCACTAGTAGCTATTAAATTTATAGAAAAGGTGAGCCTTTAAGGATTTAAATCTCAAGTTTGTAGCTTATAAACTGTGAAGCTTTAAAAAATGAGGGCATTCCTATAAATCTTAAAAGTTGAGGGTGCTCTTTTAAAATTTTAATAACCTCAAGTCATTTATATGTTTCTGCCTTTACCAATCTTTAGCAAAACCCTTTGTTACCTTTTCACAGCTCCGGAGCTCTCCGCGTCATGCGAGGTCAACACTTCATTCTCTTGAGAGCCCTCTTGAATCCCTCCGTTCAGCCCTGCCATGTCTCCTCCAGTTACACGAGGGAAGGGAAAAGGTCCCTTGCAAGAGAAATGTGCCCCTGTAATAGCAACTTGCAGGATGGAGCCTCACTCCAAGAATCTTCACGATGTGGATGCTACAACTGGCCATAAGAGAAAGCAACCTAAATAAGAGTCTCACAAAGGAATGGAGAAAGTCACTGATCCTCCAACTAAGAAAAGAAGAACTTCAATTCAAACTAAAGGAAAAGAGGCAGTTGGTCTGGAAAAGGTATCCTCAGCATCATCTCAAAAAGTTGAGGACAATTCAACGAGGATTTTGTTCCTAAGATTCGTTGATTTTCATGACCAGAAAATGCTCGATGGATTTCCTGAGCTACTACCACCGCTAGAATTTCAAGGATGGAAGAAATTTGTGAGTAGACACAGGGTCTACTATCGAAGGTTGGTACATCAGTGGTATAGAAATTTGTTTTATAATGATGATGACAAGAGGTTGTGGACTGAAGTGAATGGGGTGAAAATTCAGATCAAGCAGAAACTCCTTCAAAAGGCTTTGCATATTCTGACAAAAGGTTTGATGGAATCAGATTACAATTATGATGAATTTGAAGCTTACACCATTATTACTAGAAAGCCCAGTGATCTCTCAAACTCTTCTCAGACACTTGTCACTAGCTTCAACACTAACAGATTCCCACCTCTACAAAGACTTCTGCATCACATTTTTACAACTATCATCATTCCACAAGGTGGTGGGAGAAGTCATCTGACTGAGACACAAAGGTTCTTTTATTTCCATATGTTTAGTACTATGAAAGTGTGTCTGCCAAATATTTTGATTTAGATCATGGGTAGTTGCATAAGTCAGAAAAGATATCTACCCTATGCAACACACTTGATAGCAGTCTTCAAGAAAGTTAGAATCTCACTAGAAAATGAAAAGATGGTGGAAATTCCAATCGCTAATGTTTACACCATAAGATTCATTGAAAAGTTCATGAAGTTTAAAAAGGGGGGAGGTTGAATTGTTCAGAATTTACCTGGTCACCAAGAAGAGCCTCCTCCTACTGCTGCTGCCGAACCTCAAGCTCCTTCTGTTACCAAACCTCAAGCTAAACATGTTGAATGTTTTTCTTGTGCAACTGTGAAATCACATTTAGCATAAGCCGGGACAAGATTTGCCCAGAGGCTTACAACATGATTATTTGGCCATAATGGTAACTCTTCTCTTTTGTAGGGAGGAAAGCCTCGTGTTGCTGACTTTATTCATGGCTCTGATGGACTTGGTAATACATTTCTGTCCCCACCAAAGGGACAGAAAATTGGAAAAAGTGCATCTGAATTCTTAGTTGACAAGGTTTCTGAATACCCTGGCAGTGTATCGATACTCGCCCTAGGACCACTGACAAATTTAGCATTGGTGAGTAACTTTCAGAGGTAGATGTTTTATTCTTTTGTCCTTCCCATGGTTAGATGTGCAGTTCTTGACATGGATTAAATGAACCAAATATTTATTTCAGTGAATTCTATTTCAAGTTAGCTGTACTTGCATGTCTGTTATCGTAAGATTGCTGTGGTGAGCATGCTTGATGGTATTTCTTTTGCCTTTTTTTTGTTGTTAGGCAATAAAAAGAGACTCATCTTTTGCAAGCAAGGTGAAGAGAATAGTCATACTAGGAGGAGCTTTCTTTGCAGCTGGAAATGTCAATCCTGCTTCTGAAGCAAATGTAATCTTGGCATCCCTCTCTCTCTCTCGCTCCTTATGAAAATGTCATCTGGTTAGGCATTATGAATCAATATTAGTATATTACAGTCCCTTTTGGGTGACATAAAGCACATTGGGATTAGGACCTTTGCTTTAGGCTGTTTCTCTATAGACAGAATTGACTGCATCTTCTGGCTTGCAAATTTTTTTATTAATCTCCATGTAATGCATTTAAATTATGTGATACTGCTGTATCGTACCATCATGTCACTTCCAAGTATAATTCTTTTAAGCATATTACAGCTGAATTATGATAAGTCCTTCCAATTTTGTAGATCTATGGTGATCCAGAAGCTGCTGACATTGTCTTCACTTCTGGGGCAGATATAGTTGTTGTTGGCATAAACATAACAACCCAAGTCACACTTACAGGTTCTATTCCCGCTTGTACTAGTGATCAAATTTATCCTGGTTCAGAAAGTTTAACTTTCAAATACCCACTCATGCATGCTTTTGATTCAGATGACGATCTTGCTGAGCTGAGAAATTCAAAAGGAAGACACGCACAATTTATATGTGATATGTGCAAATTCTACAGAGATTGGCATGTCAAATCAGATAGTGTCCATGGTAATTTATAAAGTACACATTACACAAGAAGCTAGCATGAAGCCCAAGGGGCACTTTGATAATGTCTTCTTTCTTTAGTATTTTACCAAAGCATGGTTAAGTTCGAAAGGGATTATGCTACTATGGTGGGGCGGTGGGTGGTATATATTATTATTTCGCCTCAGAAGCGGCGATGGCGGCCTTGGCCGCGCTGGCGGATTTCGCCGACGACGCTGACGAAACTGTCGGTCCGCTGGTCGCGCGCCGTTTAGGCAGCGGTTTCTTCGCCATTACACCGGATCTCCGCAGAAGTCCGCCTGTCGCGGAATGTGTTGCCAATACTTAGGTTACAACAATTTCCGACCACCGGAGACTCCGGCCGACGGTTCTGCGGACTCCGTTTCGCAAAGAACTCCCGGCGTGACGAACAATTCCCAGATTCCCGGAAACGCCAGTCCGCTCCGCTTTCCGTAAGTGTTTTACAGGTCGGTTTCTCCGGTTGTCAAGCAGTCGGGCGACAGGTGCACAGATTGCCCCCTGAAACAGCCAACAGCCAAACTCTCGGGAGTGCCAAGTTGGCAGGCCCGCTCCAGCACCGCTCCGACGGCCGGGCTGTCATTCTGTTCATTAACATCTTTCTAGTATTAAGGGGGAGATTAGTCTGATTTCTCCATGCTCAAGTTGATATTCTCTCTTGGCTGCTCCCTGTCTTGTCTGTCTTTTGTCATTCCCCTATCCCCACTTCCATACAGCTCACATTTTCAGGGGGAGTAGGGTTCCATAATTCACTCTGTCTATCAGTTTCAGTTCATTTGGAAAGGGAGAGAATATTTCAGGGCTCAACCATATCCTGCATGTTTTAGCATTTCTCCCTACTGATTCTTCCTTTGTTTAATGAAGTCAAAGGGTGAGCATCAGCAAATACTTGCCTTCTATTCATGTTTTCCTGATCCTTCCTTTTTGATGTTGTCAAAGGGGGAGACTTTGTGAGTCATTGTTATCCTTTCAGTTTGTCTGCTCATTGTGTTGCATAGTGATGCCTGATCCTTAGTGTTGCATATGACTCATAGTGTTGCCATCATCAAAAAGGGGGAGATTGTCACATATAGACATTGTTATCCTAGGTTTTGATGATAGCAAACACCATGAGTCAATATGTGCTTGGTGCATACACTGTAGCAGTCGTTGCACATATGGCATTTTGCACACTGAAGTCAGTGCACACTCAGTTCAAGTCTGTGCATGTTCATATTAAGTCAATGCATCTACATAAACTCTGTGTACATGCCATTTCATCAAACATGGTGTGTGGACCATATGAAGTCGGTGCTAGTTGCGTTCTTACACAATCAAGGTTTGCGCTAGTTTTGTCTAAGGCAAATCAAGGTCTGTGCATAGTTATTTCACTTATAATCAAGTCGGTGCAGACTCGTGCATTGCACAGTTGAGGTCTGTGCACATTTTCTTTGTGAAATAAACAAGGTCTGTGCATTGTTGTTTCGCTCATAACCAAGTCAGCGCAGACTTGCGGATTACATAGTTGAGGTCGATGCAAGAAGCCTCAGTACACATTTTTCCATATGCATTTTCACAGGATTTAAATTAAATACTAGTTTTGAGTAACCTGATGGAACCTATTGGATATTACTGTATAGTTGCTATACATATTATCAGATGAACGCTGTAATTCATAAGAATTTCCTCTTCAAGATGCTTTAATGGGATGATTAAGTCAAGTAAGAAAGATGGATAACTGGTAATGCTCTTATTTTTAAAACAACTCTGTTCATCTCCTGCAGATTGTAGAAAATATGAAAATTACTAAAGTGTTAGTTGATATGACAATAAGACCTTTTAAAGTCTTGATGTTCAAATTCTCATGTTTGACTTTGGCTGAACTGCATGTTCAGTTCCTTGGCAGCTGCTGTGACATGTTTCATTGGGCTGCATTTTGGACACATAATTGTACATTTTAAGGTATGATCCACTTGACAAAAACCTAAATATAAATGTGCTTAATACACAGCAGTGTGGCCGATATCTCTTGTTATATGAACCCATAATATCAATCTATGACAAATCAATGGATAATATTCCACAATATTTTGGTGGATCCCCGAGGGAGACATGGCTCTTTCTAAAAATGTTCAAAGTATCTTACAGTTTTGAATGATCTGCTCCCTGAGGCCTTGAATGAATCGAAGTAATTTGTTTGGTTTCTTTTGCCTCCTTTTTTTTGATGCTAAACTTTGTTCTTGCTTTTAGAGTCATGTGAAGAGAGTGCTGTTTTGGTCCATTACTTCCTTGATGCTACTTCTTGGTGGTTATATTATGGAGATATTAGGTATTTCAAAGGCATTCAAGTGCTGTCCAATTTGTACCCCTCTTTTGTAATGAATTCCTGTTCCTCTAATTAGTTGGTTCCTTTTCCCTTTCTTCAGGATTACCTCTAAGTAAACCGCTGTACACAATAAGCTACATGTGTGTCACAGCAGGACTTTCTGGCATTGTGTTGAGTACAATATACTACATAGTAAGTTTGTTCTTTTTCAACTTGAGGCCTTACCAGTTTGAGAGTAATGATCTCTTTATTAATGAAGTGACATTTACAAGAAAGTGAAAGATGGAAGCGATGTGCATATCAGCTCCCAATTTTCTGATTTCATTAATCTCTTATCACGTGACTGGAGCTGGTGATGTTTATCAATATAGTTTTGCAATATGGCTTGTATTCATCTTTATGTGAAGGATATCCCTGTGTAGATTTGCATCAATTAGTCAATCAAAGCCCTATCCAATTAATCTGGGGTTGGTTAGAATGTGGTGTGTACTAGATACCTAGAATTGTGAAGAGGGTCAAGATTGGCCAACTTGGAGCCTTGGGCCAATGCTGGTCAGCAGATTCTGACCTGACCTAGCCTGATCTCGGTGGATAGGCATGGGTACTTCCTACTGTTCCAAAGCAGTCAGAGAAGCTCAGAACCTACTGGATGAGGATAGGTACTTCATGATTTCTGAAGCTTTCTAAGCTGTCGTAAACTTCTGCTCACTGTGTTTTCTGAACTCATGAATTTTCATGGGACTGTTGATTTATCTAAACTGAACTTCTTGAAATGAATGTTTCTGAATTTGTTTGAGAGCTTCTGAATTTTTCTTGAATGACTGAGCAGTGTGCAATTATATCCACAGGCTTTGGATGACTGCATTTAGATATATTTTCATATAAGGTGCATCTCAGCCTTGCTGCATTTGAAAGTATTCACTAAATATCACTTGCTCAGCTAATTTTTCTTTTACTAAATCTGCTGGCTTTCTCATCCTGCCGAACTAGAAATCTGCTGATTTCACCAACTCAGCTGAGATGAAGAACCTGCTGAACTTATATTGGATCTCAGAACTCTAGGAACTCCTAACATTGCCTGATCTTTGGTTCGTTTCAGCCTGTCTTCTTCATCTTTGGAGTTCAGATGGAACCCAAGGCTTGCTCTTTTCTTTAATTCATTTACTTCTCTCCCAACCCATCCGGCTTAGTTGACTGGTGTCTTTTTCTTCCCTCATTCACACATAATCATGCATATCTATGCAAGTGTAGATGGAGGGAAATTTATATTGTGTAGTATGAAGTTGTGAGCCTGTAACTGGAGATGCTGATGGTAGGACAATTCCATCTCCTATATCATTCCTTATGTAATTGAACTCATGACATAGGCCTGCAGGTGTGAAATTTTAATTTGTCCATCAATTCTTTTAATCATGGAGCACATGAATTGGACTTTCATTCATTTTTTTTATGTGATGCATGTGAATGATTTTGATTTATTAATGCAATTCATACAGAATGTGGGGTGTCTGATAAAGGGGCGGATAATAACTGGGCTGTTTGGGTGAAGAGTAGATGTTAAGAATGAGAGCCAGGTGTTAGAGTTGAAAAATGGGGCTTACGGGTAACAAATGGACTTTAGCACTGACAAATGACTTGTTAGGGGTGAAAAATAGGTAGAAGGTGATGACTAAGGCTAAAAACATGGGGGAAGAAGAAATGGAATCGACTCCTCATGGTCCTAGAGTCGACTCCAAGTGTTAAAAAAAATACATATATGCATATACGAACATGCATATGGATATACCTTAGGTTTAGTCTTGAATGTGAAAGGGGTTGCTTTGTCGAGGAAGGTTCTGTGGGGTTCCAATTCAAAGCTACTCAGAAGATATTGCTATGCTCATCCTAAATGCAGAAAATCCTGGTTCATGAGGAAAGTGCCCATAAGCTCAAGGCCATTTCACTTTGCTCAACAGAGCTTGATTAGGCTGCCTTGAGGGAATCCAAGGCTAGCGGAGACTAACGGAGGTCTCTATGACAAACTCGCTAGTCCAAAGGAACGGAAACACGGTGCCGAAAGACATCAAAACTGTCAAAAGCAAGTGACTTCAGTGCCTAACCTTGACTTTTAGAGACACTTCTGGTCAACAAAACATTTTCTTTCTAAATTGTCAAACAAAATGATAGGGTTGGCACCGAATTTTGACTGAAGGGGATGTCTTACGTGGCTGACAGGTTTAAAATATGCGTCCATAGTGGCAGGCGCATCAATAGGGGATGAAATTTTAAATTGATTGAAGACGTGTCTCTGTTGACTGCTGCGTTGTTAAGAATGTGTCTACTCTGGCCGCCGCATTTAATATCATCTTTGAAAAATTTCTAAAAAGGTAAATTATCAGAAAGAAATAGAAAAATTACTCATATAATTCAAATATGAGAGCCACTTTGGTGAATTATAGCGTGATCTGCGACTCACTCAGTATAGTGTCGAAAATGGCATGTCTACAGTAAGATTTCCTTGAGAGTCAAGAAAATCTTCTCATAGTCTGCTGACTATATAAAAAGATTTTTTGTTCTTGTTAATCTAGTTAGAGGGACACGATTTTAGAGAAATCTTTAATGAACCACCTATAATATCCAATGAGACCATGAAAGCCTTTGACTTCAGTCACGGTCGTTGGTCTGCTCCAGTTCTTGACTACTTCAACCTAAGAAGTATCCATAGAGACCTTCTTTTGATGTGATGTGACCAAGGAAGGAAACTTCCTTTAGTCAGAATTCACATTTACTAAGCTTCGCATAGAGTTCATGAGATCTTAGTAGTTGCAAAGCTATTCTTAGGTGTTGTTCATGCTCCGCTTGTGTCTTGGTGTAGATGAGAATGTCATCAATAAAGATGACCACAAGCTAGTCAAGATAGTGCCTGAAGGCGTTGTTCATCAATTGCATGAAAGTTGTAGGGACATTGGTTAACCCAAATGGCATAACCATGAATTCATAAGCCCATATCTACTTCGGAACGTAGACTCGTGAATGACATCATCTTTGATCCTCAGTTGATGATAACCAGACCTAAGGTCTATTTTGGAGAAATATTGTGCTCTAGAGATCTGGTCGAATAACTCATCAATATGCGGCAATGGGTACTTGTTCTCGATTGTTAGTTGATTCAATTGCCCGTAATCGATGCACAGCCTGAGGGACCCATCCTTCTTCTTGACAAAGAGACTGGGCATACCCCAAAGGGATGTGTTAGGCTTGATAAAACCCTTCTCCACCAACTCGTGTAGCTGCTTCTTAAACTCGTTAAGCTTAGTGGGGATCCTAGAGAGAGCTTTAAGAACAAGTACTCCTCTCAGAATTAGCGAAAAATTTGAGCAAGAATGGTTTGAACTAACTGAAGAAAAAGAAATTTTGCTACAAACAATTTTAGATAATGAAAAAGCCAAAGAAGTGTTATCATGTAAAATGTCTAAAATGGAAGAAATTTTTAAAAAATTTAAAAATAAAGAAGAAGTTCTGAAATCCATAAATTCAGAACTTGAAAAGAAGAATGTGAGCTTGAGTGAGGAAGTGGCTGACTTGTAGTCCACTTTAGCTAGGTTTGTCAAAGGCAAACAAATCTTAGATAACATGTTGAGAGTTAAAGTTAACTTCCAGAAAGAAGGTGTGGGGTACATTCCCCAAAATAAAAAATCTTTTAAGCATAAGATTACAACATCCTATGTTCATGAAAAAGAAGACAACTGTGCATCTTGCTCACACTCAAAACCAACACATGTCCAACCTAAACCACATAAATTTCCAAGAAGATTTTCAAATGTCAACTGTTTCCATTGTGGTAGATTTGGTCATGTCATTGCAAATTGTTGGTTCAAACAAAACGCACCAAAAAATCATGCCGTTTGGACCAGAAAAAGATATGTGTAGGACTGGACTAACTCCTATGGACCCAAACTGGTTTGGGTACCAAAAATAATTGGATGAGAATGTTGCTTCTTGCAGATATGCCTTGAAGCCAAGGGAAGCAAATGGTACCTGGACAGTGATTGTTCAAGGCATATGACAGGGGACAAAAAGGTGTTCTCTATGCTGCAAGACAAGGATGGAGGCTCAGTTGCATTTGGAGAGAAAGACAAAGGTATGATCATCGGGATCGGCAACATAGATAAGAATTCTGAAACCTTGATTGAAAATGTTCTTTTAATGAAAGGTTTGAACCACAACCTGTTAAGCATAAGCCAATTGTGTGACAAGGGTTTTAAAATAGTTTTTGATGAAACTCATTACCTTGGCATGAATAAAATCACAAATGAAATGAAATTTATTGGAAAAAGGAACAACAATATATATACCATTGATCTTGACGATGTTTCATATGATGATGTGTGTTTAGTAGCTAGCAATCATGAAAATGCATAGCTATGGCACCAAAGACTAGATCATGTTAGTTTTGGAGTGATCTCCAAATTGTCTAGACATGATTTGGTGAATGGATTGCCAAAGTTAAAATTTGAAAATGATAAAATCTGTGAGGCTTACACAAAAGGTAAGCAAACACGCGTCTCCTTCAAAAGTAAAAATATTGTTTCTACCTCCCGGCCTTTGGAACTGCTGCATCTTGATTTATTTGGCCCGACTAGGACATCCAGCATAGGAGGGAAATCCTATGGTTTCGTGATTGTTGATGATTACTCCAGATTTACATGGGTACTATTTATAGTCAATAAAAATGATATATTACAACATCGTCAAGAGCATCGCGGATGCGCTGAACAAGATCGCCTACGTCGATGACAAGCAGATCGTGCGCTTCGAAGTCGAGAAGCGGTACGGGCAGAAATCTTTTGTTGTCGTGACCATCAGTGAAATCAGCGGCGCATACGCCGAACAAGAGCAGGGAGAAGCAGCTTGAGTATCCTTGACGATCCAATGACCAGCAAGCAGGTCGAGGTGGACCTGACTGTCCGCGAACTGATGATCTCGGCGATCGCGCTGAACGATCTGCGCCGGGACAATGAAGGCCGACGCTACATCATCGACAACGTGTCGGATATCGAACTGACGCGCGACCGCCTGTCTGCGATTCTCGACGACGTGCAGGAGAAAGCGTGATGGGCAGGCCGTCCAAAGCCGTCATGGACTTCATGGCGCTATACAAGATCGACAGCGACGAGATTTGGGAGGTTCATGGCTCAACGTGGGTCGTGAAGCACAAGGCGCTTGAGCGCGTAGCTGCCGAGCAGGGCGTGACGTGGGGGCGCCCTGACATCATCGAGCATGATGCCCTGAACAAGGTCGCCGTGATCTGCGTCTACGGTACGTTGAAGGATCGGGAAGAATGGTCAATTGGCGAGGCGTCGCCGGCCAACAACAAGAATGCCTATTGCTACGCCATGGCGGAGAAACGCGCCAAGGATCGCGTGATCCTCAAGTTGCTCGCTTCGCACGGCGCACTGTACTCCGAAGCAGAAGCCGACGAGTTCGCGGAGCAGGCGCAGCCCGGCAAGCGGCAAAACCCTCACGTTACCCGGCCCGAGGATATTGGCCCCAAGATCGAATACGACGAGCGCGGACAGCCGATCGACAACATCCCGCTTGCTGACCCTGGGGCCGGCAAGAAGCTGACCGTGAAGGATCAGCGCCCAATTTTCGAGGCGCTTCAAAAAGAAATCCATGCGACGGACTCTGAAGCAGTCCTTCAACGCTGGGCCGCAGCCAACGCAAATCGGCTGGCAGACCTCAAATCTGATTGGCAGCAAATGCTGCGTGGCGTCTACGCCGAGCACCTTGCTGAGCTTCGTAAGCAATCACAAGGCGATGACATGAGGATGGCAGGATGAGCTTCGACAACACGAACAGAGGCGCGATCTGGAAGAATGATCGCAAGGAGAAGGAAGGTCACCCGGATTTCACGGGTAGCCTGAACGTGAACGGCGCTGAGTTCTGGGTTTCGGCGTGGAAGCGCAAAGACGGCGCCGATCCGAAATCCCCGGCGCTGTCATTTTCCGTCAAGATAAAGGAGCAGAGGGGCGGGCGCCGATCATCACGTAGCGACAATTCGGATATCCCATTCTGATGTCTCGCGCGCTCATAACGATCACTGACGCCGCGAAGCGGACCCAGGCCGAGCATTTGCTGGCCAAGGCTCCGTTCGGAACGCGCGTCGAGTTCAGGGCTGCGAAGCGCACGCTTCCGCAGAATGATCGGCTATGGGCAATGCTGACCGATGTCGCCAGTCAGCTTGCATGGCACGGACAGAAACTGCGCCCGGACGATTGGAAGCTGGTGTTCCTCGATGGATTAAAGCGCGAGTTGCGGGCGGTCCCCAACATCACCGGCAACGGATTCGTCAACTTGGGGCGATCCTCCTCAGACCTGTCAAAGCAGGAGATGACCGACCTTATTGAATTGATCCATGCCTTCGGCGCCGAGCATGGCGTGGTCTTCCACGATCAGGTGGCGGCATGAGGTCGGTACCGGAGTGGATCGGTAAGGGCGACGACGCGGCTATTCCGCCGCGCGTGCGTGAGCGTGTTGCTGAACGGGCTGACAACGCCTGCACGCACTGCCGGCGTGACATACGCCCGCCGCTGCGCGCTGAATGCGATCATGTCGTTCCCCTGATCCTTGGCGGTTTGCATCGGGAAGCAAATCTTCAGCTTCTTTGTCACGAGTGTCACGGTCTCAAGACCAGGGTTGACGTGAAGATTAAGGCGAAGGTCGCGCGCATCCGTAAGCGCAACCTGGGTATCCGTAAACCGCGTATGCTCCGTCGCTGGCGACGATTTAACGGCGACATAGTGGAGGCGGGGAGGGAGCGATAACCAGCGATCTTGAACGGCTGAAGAAGCTGATTACTGACAGCAAGGTCAAGCCTGATCGGGTCAACCCCGATTGGGCGTTTCATCGCGCGTGGAATGCGGCGCTCGATCACGTTGAAGTGCTTGTTGCCAAGGTGGAGAAAGGTGAGGCGTGATGGCTCGCATCCGAACAATAAAGCCAGAGTTTCCGCAATCGGAATCGATCGGAGATCTAACGCGCGATGCGCGCCTGCTGTTCATCCAGCTTTGGACTCTCGTTGATGATTTCGGTCGCGCTCGTGCATCCTCGCGAATGCTCGCGAGCCTTCTTTACCCGTACGATGATGATGCGAGAGACCTGATCGACGGCTGGCTGGACGAATTAGAGGAGAAGGGACACATCCGGAGGTATGAGGTTGAAGGCACCCTATACCTCGATATTCCTAACTGGCTGAAACATCAGAAGATTGACCATCCTGCGAAACATGGTCTCCCGGAATTTCGCGAAGGACTCGCGAGGACGCGCGAGAGTCTCGCGCCTGACCTAGGACCAGTACCTAGGACCAGTACCAGTACCGAGGACCATTCTCGGTCGGTCGCTAGCGCGACGCGACCCCGCGTGAAAATTGAGAGATGGGAGGATTTCAAGCGAGCCTATCCGAAACGGAAGGGATCGAATCCATGGAAGCCAGCGTACGAAAGCTACGAGCGGCATGTGCGCAACGGCACTGCCGAGCAAACCTTGATCGACGGCGCGAGGCAATTGGAGGCGCAATGCCGGGCTGATGGCCAACTAGGAACGCAGTTCGTGCCGCAAGCGCAGACATGGCTGCGACAACAGCGCTGGGGCGATACCGCTCCGGAGGAAACTCCGAGCGCTCCATTGCAGGGCTATTACGCGAAGTTCGGAAGCGAACAGCTTGACGCATGGGATGCGTACCGAAAACGCAGGGACGGCAAGATTTGGCCTCGTGATCGTGATGGCGGTTGGCGTGTGCCCAGTGAATGGCCTCCGGATTATGTTCCACGTGAAACATCACTCGATGCACCTGCAATTCGAATGCAGTCGATGATGTCATGACCCTCCAATGGAGCCGTCAGATGATTCCGATGAAAGCGGGGATGAGGTTGGTGATGGTGGGAAGGCCGAGGAAGTCGGGCAGGCGTGAGCGTAACGGGCGTATCCAGCGGGCCTATGAAAACCCGAGGGCGCAGGTTGCAGCGCAACCGCACCGCCGGCTAGTCCCTGTCGAGCACCGGGAGCGCGAGGAGGCTGAGTCGCCTTTTGGCCGATTGATGCTTCGCGGTGTGATCTCTCCGGCGCAGTACGAAGCTGGGAAGCTGTATGCTGAGCTTGCGGCGCGGTACAGGGCGATTATTTTGAGTGCCCCGCTACCCCACCCGCTGGGAATGGATTTGACTCACCACGGACGCTCTGTGAGTCAGGAAACACCATCCCACGTTGCGAGGGCGATCAAGGATCGGTACAACGCGGCGTTCGAGGGACTCGACGGAGCGGCGATCCAGCGTGCTGTTGCCGAGCATGCCGTTCGAGAAAAGCCGGTCGTGGATTCTATCTCACGCGAGATGTTGATAATCGGCTTGAAAAAGCTCGTCACGTTTTTTGCCCTTGACGAAAATCTGCAAAACAAAAGACACATATGACCTCAAAATATTATGAAAATAACAACTCCTACCTAATGGGCTTACAAGACTAAAGGCCCATGACTCAAGCTGGTCCAAATAACGTAAACCTACTAATTCAAAGGCAAAACGTCACATGAAAATAACCACTTAAAATACATAAAATAAAAGATGAAGAGAATACATGATACGCCGATGAAGCTGACGACTATAAGGTAATAAGATGTCGCCATGTCTCCATGTCCGAGCTTTGTTGGCGTGGGTCCACCCACATCAGATCGATCTTCCTTCTTAGGGCAATGCCCCCGTCACCCTATAACAGCTGCACATCTTCCAGCTATCCCAAAACAAGAAACCTCTCCACCACACCCCCCTCCCCAACCTAAGACATCAAAATCCAAGCCCCACCAGTGTAAAAATATGCCCATCAACACAGCACACTCTTTAAGTCTTAACTCCCTACTTTATGACTTTCTCTGGACCCCTCACAAAGAGGATTCCCTTTACAAAAGAAGTTACCAGTTCCTGGCTCTCATCTTTAGATGAAGGGCATCATAAAGTGGCATCCTGCTTCCTCCCTTGCAAATCTGCAACTGTAGCTTCTTTGAAGCCTCAGAATGGGAAACCTTGTTCTCTACCCAAAAACAGGATCTGACCTATTAGAGGCAGTAAGGTCAAGTAACCTCCTACGTAGACTGAGATTGGCCTTCAACTCCTCCACAGCCATTTGATTAAGCCATCCACTAACTGCCTATCCTCCAAAGAATACAGGCAACTGCAGTCCATGGACCAGTGACCATTGTTGTCAAGGCATTCTCACCCAGGCTTGAGTATAGTCATAGTCTCACTCCCTACCTCCCTCCCTCCCGCCTCCCGAGTAAACATCATAATATTCTCAGAATTGTAGAACCCCTATTCATATGAAATGTTTTTGAAGGATTAAATTATCATGTCATAATCTTAATAACAAAATACTTCTACATCCAATTTCTTTTTCTCTTCAGGAGATACACTCGAATCTGGCATGACGATGGCATCCAAGGCTGTCTGATCAGCTGTGGCCTCCGATGGGCATAATGCCCCAGGCAGGAATGCAGGATCCCGATTGTGCGGGCATATAGTCCACAGGGTTTTTGTCCCCACAGGCTCTCCAGACGATGGCTCCAATTGGAGTATATCTGACAGCCTTGGGTCAATGATTCATAGAAAAAAAATATCTATTACCAAGTAAAAGAAGGATATATATCATATATTTATAAATAAATAAATAAACATATATATACACCAAATGTCCTAATTGTTTGGACAACTATAAAAAAGGCAAATCTCGCACCACCAAATCTCATAAAAGCTAGAGCTCCATGCATTCATATTGAAGAAATAGGGCAGAGTTTGTAACTTGACAGTAATTTTACAGTTCAGGTACCAAAGTGTGCAGACAGAACAGAGAGAGACATAGCCTCGTTAATGTGTTGAAATTGGCCGTTGTCTTGAGAATATATTTTAAAATATTGTTTTAAATATTTTTATTCATTATTTACAAGTTCCTTCTCATCCTGATAAAAAGGAAAATATGTTGAGTATGACACACCCTATTATGTGGTTTGTTATCTCATGGTATGGCACACAACCTCCCAAAGAAATGATAATGTAACTGTGCTGGTTATGAGATACATTTAGTGGTGATGTACACATTTATATGTGGATATTTAAATTGAATTAGAATAACTTAAAGATCACAGTTCTAACCAAAGTCTTTCTATTCTAGATCACATACTAATTGAGCTTATTCACTTCTAAAAGTAAAATGCAGAAGTATTTACAATATGTGTAGATGATGATACCATGGACATTCATTCTCCATGGTCTATGATCTAGAAATATGCAGCCCAACAACAATTGATCATGCAGGCATTCTAGTCTTACTATGTAAAATCAGCATCGTCGTCATGGTATGGACATAATTAAACATAAACCTGAGTTTTAAGATGGGTATTTCAAGAACACTAAAAAGTGCATGTCCTTAATCCTTCTCTGCATGTGGGTTGACTCATTTCCCTTTCTTCTGTAGAAACATCAAAGTGCAAACTTGTCTACAATCTCCTTCCACTGTGGTCGCTGATCTTTTTTTTTCTTCTTTTTGCTGTGTGTGTGTGTTTGTGTGTGAAGGAGAAAGATGGACTATGTGTATGGACCGGGGAGGAACCACCTGTTTGTGCCGGGCCCGGTGAACATCCCGGACCCTGTGATACGGGCCATGAACAGGAACAATGAGGACTACCGCTCCCCCGCTGTGCCTGCCCTGACCAAGACTCTGCTTGAGGATGTCAAGAAGATTTTCAAGTCAACAAGTGGAACACCATTTCTGATCCCCACAACAGGTATTATGAATTATGTAGATCGGTTGCGGCATTTGATTGAATGATGTTGAATCGTTGGGTGTTTGGTTGAATAAGGTTCAATGGCAAATTTCTTTTGGTATGTGTAGTTCTCTCTTTGGATCCTCTAGATTTCATGTACTACAGCAACTCTTATCACTTTTTATAGCCCTGTTTTAGTGATTCAGTAAGTCTATCAAGCTTGACTTGATCTTGCATTTTTTCTTCTTTTTATGCTTTTCTTTGGAGCAAATGTGTAAGTGATGATGTCTTTCTTGGTTAAAGATTGAGTAGGATTAGTAACAATTCCATGTAATGGAAATTGTAATCACTTGGGTGAATGCACACATGGGGATTACCTGATGCCACGAGGTTGTGCCATCATGTTGATACGGAGATAGCTACTGGGTGAGTGTGCTCTTTCCCTATTTTGCCCATCTATTTCAGAAAACTCTAGCGAGTTAGATTCAGACTTTTCAAGTGGCGGGTCCGAAAGTAAATGAAGAAAGAGTGGAGCCTTAGATTGTCATGAGTTGTTTTAGTAAAGTCATGTCCATATACTTTTCCTTTTTCTTGAGTCTAGTAAGTCAATGAGAGTCAAAGTCAAGTGTCTTTTATAAACCTTTGATTGTGATTGAATAAAGTTAAAATTTTGAATATATATATATGATGGTGTTCACTCTTATGTGTGTGAATATTTAGCACTCTGATTGTCATTCTAGCTTGAGGCTTATTTGCCGACTGTTCGCATCCCCGACTTAATTTCGCTGCATAGCTTAGGGCGTGACATACTAACTATTCATTCATCTTATTGTTCCCCTTGGAGGTTGAAGCAATGGCATATGGACCATCTGGACTTACTTTCGGCACCCAGATCGTGGCCAGCCATGGTCCATATGGCTACCTTGTCGTACCCACTGCTTTCGGTAACTTTCCCCTACTTGTTGGCTTCCCCAACTTCTTAGGAGCTGCATTTGTGGGTCTCCTGAACATTGAAGGCCCAGAACATGCAAAGTTGAAGGAGAACAAAGCTGCGACCTGCCAAAGTGAGGGCCAGATCAAGAAAGCCATGAAGAAGAGCTCGGTGATCATGAGCTGCCACGTTCACTACACCACCGCCTGCCTGACTGGGGCACCCAAGAAGAAGCCCGCTAGGGGCGGTAAAAAGAATTTCAGAAGAGGATGAGCCTCTGCTCCTAGGGTCTGACTGTCGATTTCTAGAAAATCCATGATGGTTGGTGGCGTCCGGGTCTACTTCAATGGCCGCGATGCTGAAGTTCTTCCAGATCAGGTCATTCCGATTGTGCCCACCTGCAACACTCTCCAAGTGCTGGCTAGTCGGAGGGCGAATTTCGATAATGACAAGCAATGGAGGCCAGCCCCAAACCTGCCAAAGTTCAAGCAAGTCTGGGTTCCGAGAGGACCTAGGGCCCGACACTAGCCTCACAAAGCTTCAATAATTCCATTGATGTTCTCAAGAGAGGGGGCAAGAAGGCTATGTGTGATGACCCAGATCCCGGATATTAGATATGCCCGATAGGACTACTGAGCAGACCCGATACCGCTTGGAACCTGTGAAGCCTCCCAAGAGCTGTAAAGCTCCGAAGGGAAAAAGGATTATCGTGTAGTACATTGAAGCCACAAAGATATAGCAGTAAGTAATTAAATTTCATTCGATCAGTTTGCTAAAGTAACAGAAATAAAATTACTTTTTAATTAACAGTTTAAATTTAACAATTATACTAGAGTCTAGTAGCATTTACTACACTTTCTCAGTCTAATGGTCCTTCTATTTGCTGGTTAACTTGCAGGAACTTCGTCATCGACTTGTCGGGCTCCTTGTTCTTGGCCGGTCGAGAGCGAGGACAGAAGAACCCACCATCCCCCGTTCCTAAGGCGTTCACGATCATCCCTACTCTTGTGAGGCCCAGGTATAGGTCTCTGGCGATCACATTATTTTTTTTTCTAACCTTTGCACTGTAGGCTACAGCAGTAGTTCGGAGGGAGGATATGTGTGCCCATCGTGCAGGGATCCCAACCTTTCCCTTCTATCTACCTACCTACAGTGAGTGGCGGTTCGGGATTTGGATTATCGGGCCTTTCCCGGTATTCGAATCTCGGGTCGTTACAGTTTCGACTCGTCGTGCCTCGATATTTCGCGTCAGGACATGACAGTCTTTGTGGTATCAGAGCCTAGGATTCTTAAAAACATAGGTTTCTCTTGATATAGGTTCTATATACTGATCTAGAAATTTGGATAGGATCTTGAACCTTCTCGGTAACATTGGGTAGAGCCATGGGCTATGCTTTAAAGAATGATTAATCAAGTAATAAATATCAATAAATAAAGAAAATGTTTAAGCTTTGTAATTATGGTTGCAGGCTTAATTCTCGCCAATGACTATCGAGAGAGCTCAGTGACGTCAAATGCAAAGGATGGTTCATGGTTTAACCCAAGCTCTACAGCAGGTAGCTCAAAGAGAAGCTAACCGAGGAGCTGGAGACCTACATTAGAATTTCAAGAGTATGAACCCTCCCAAGTTCGGTGGGTCCACGGACCCAGATGAGGCCAAACATTGGGTAAAGAAAATCAAGAGGATATTTTGAGTTATGCAATGCGCTGATAAGGAAAAGGTCCTACTCGCCACCTTTCAATTAGAAAGGGTTGCCCGTGCTTGGTGGGAGTCGGTGGAAGTAACTCTACCTCACGATCATGTAATATGGGAAGAGTTTGTGGAGCATTTCAACGACAAATACTTCTCTGATCGAGTACAAGAAAGGAAGGCCGTTGAATTCGCTTCCTTTAAACAAAAGGGTTTGTCGGTGGCAGAATATGAAGCCCAATTCGCAAGACTATCACGGTACGCGTCACACCTCATGGGTACCGAAAAGATGAAGGTGATGAGATTTTTAAATAGATTAAAACCCCAATATATTACTCAACTCGCCCCGATAGATATCCAAGTATATACTGATGCGGTGAGAAGAGTCCAACTCCTGGAGGATGCAATGGAGTTGTCTGATCGCATCCAGGGAAGAGATGCCAAGAAGGAACAAGTTACTGGGTCTGGTAATTTCAAGCCCTCCTTCGGGAAGAAGAGGCCCAATTTTGATGGGCGTAACTTCAATAAGGCGCGATGATTCCCTATGAAATCGCCAATTCCGATGCCTTGTTCAATTTCGGCTTCGCCTGTGCCGCTGCGCAATTGTTGCCGCTCGGTGTTTATGTGGCAATGAACGGGCAAGTGTTCAGCTGGGATAACGTGCAAAAGAACCGCACGGCGGGCGTTTTCCAGCCACGTTAACAGAATTTAATGCGTGATAAGGTTCCTTGACGATTGCAACTGAATGTAATATTCATTTCGCGTAGCCTTGAGCGGACTTAAGGTTGCGGCTCAATCAAGAAGAACTGTCACATGCGCAATCCCCGCGCCAAGCGCATCACCTCACCTGCCAATGCGGCAGCGGCCCTGCTGCTGTTGCTGCTTGCCGCCTGCGGCGGCGCGCCGGCCGATGCCTACGTGCCGGCGACCTCAAGCAAAGCTGCAGTGCGCGATGACGAACCGCGCAGCACCGGCGATGCCGCCACTGACAGCCTGAACTGGATCAATTTCCGCCGCCGCCAAGCCGGCTTGAGCCCCTTGACGCGCAACCTGAGGCTGGACCGTGCCGCCATGGGGCAGGCTTCCTATCTCAAAACGAATAGCGTCGTCAGCCATGTGCAAACCGTGGGCAAGCCCGGTTTCACCGGCGCCACGCTGACCGACCGCCTGGCTGCCTCAGGCTATGGTTTTGCCAATACCGGCCATGCCTACGGTGAAGTGATTGCCGCCACCGGCAGTACATCGGGCTTCAATGCGGCCGATGAATTGGTCACGGCGATCTATCACCGCTTCGTGGTGCTGGAACCCATGTCCAAGCAAGCCGGCGTGGCAGCCGTCAATGGCCGCAGCGAGACTTATTTCACGGTCCTAGGTGCTAAGAAGTTATGTGTAAACCCCTACTTCCTGTAAAAGTCATCAAAGTCAGGGTTATCGAATTCCCTTCCATGATCACTCCGAATGGCCTTAATTTGATACTCCTTGTCATTTTGTAAAATCCTGCAAAGATCCACGAACCCCTGCAAAGCATCATTCTTATGGGTTAAAAATAACACCCAAGTGTATCTCGAGTAATCATCTACAATGACAAACCCATAAAGTTTCCCTCCTAGATTGTGTGTCCTAGTGGGGCCAAATAAATCCAAGTGAAGGAGTTCAAGGGGTCTCAAGGTGGAGACAATATTTTTAGGCTTAAATGACACCCTGGTTTGTTTCCCCATCGTACAAACATCACAAATTTTATTTACAGCAAAATTCAACTTTGCCAAACCTCTTACTAAATCTTTTCTATACAGTTTAGAAAGAACGCTAAAACTAGCATGTCCAAGCTGACGATGCCATAACCATGCATCATTCGACTTATTTGCAACTAAACAGAAATCATCTTTTGGAAAACTATCAAAATCATCTGGACCGCCACAGGAAGGAGCAGGAACGGCGCGTCAGCGCCTTCCAGCGCGTGCTCCTTCCGCCAGCCAGTCACGCGCTTTCCGAGCCCGCGTGCGCCTTCCCCGGCGATATAAAGCACGCCGCACTGCTTGGCCTCCGTCCCGTGCCAATCCATGCCGTAGGCAAGCCGCAGCGCCATATCGAGGACGACGAAGCTCTTTCCCGCGCCGGGGTCGCCATAGACGATGGACAGGCCGTGGTCGGCGATCAGTTCATGGATGAGCCATGTCGGTGGCGGGAGTGATTCCAACTCGTCCAGATCGAGAAGCGAGAACACGCTGTCGGCTTCCTCGCGCCGCGCTTCTTCTTCCTCGACCGTATCGTCCGGCTCCGGCACGTTCCACTTCTGTCGCGCACCGCGCAACGCGGTCATCATCTCGCGCAGCGTCTGGTCGATGGAATAGCCGGGGAGCGTAATGCCGGCGGCGAGGCCGAGGATCTCCGCGTCGGTTCGTCCGGTCGTCGCGAGATGCGCGACCAGACGAACCATGCTGTTGTGCCACTGGTCACCGGATCGACACGCATTGATCAAGTCGGCAATGCGTGTCCCGCGCGACATGGCAGAGAGCGTTGTTTGCCCTGCGGCCAACTGCCCGGAATTTGCGGGTAGTCCACTGGCGCGCGCCGGATAGACCGCCGCGATCTGTTCTGGCCCCACCGGGGGGCGCTCCATGCTGAACTCAGTGCGCACGGCGGACACTTCAACCTTGTAGCCCTGGCCGAGCTTCTTTTGTGTCGGGAAGTTTACCGTGCCGCCTAGGCGCATGATGCGCGGCGGGTCGATCACCGCGTCGCCTTCAAGGGTCTGCGCTATACCCTTCTGGCGCTCCGACCATGCCCCCATGTTGGCGGTGGGCTCTTCCAGTTGCCAGTAAAGGTGCGGGCGCTTGTTCGGGATGGTGCCAGTGGTCACCGTCATGGTTGGGGGGAGCGCGGCGTAACGAGACGCGGCAGCTTCGACCGGCCCGGCCTTGTCGATGTCGGCAAAGTGAAAAAAGGCAATCTCAACGTCGGCGGCCGTGGCGGCGCGCTTCAGGTTGGTCGTGGGCCTGCGGGGGTTGACGCCCACATAGACGTTCTGGCCTTCGTTGTTGCGATTGACGGCGAAGGCGGCCGCTTCCTCCAACCCTTCCGGTTTGAGGTTGAAATAAGCGAAGTGCGTCAGGTCTTCCGGCGGGCCGTAGCGCAGTTCCACGAGCCCATCGGGATATTCCGATTGAGCGGGCTCGAAGAGCGTTTGCAGGTGGGCTTTAATCGCCTCCCGGTTCGGCTCTATGATCGACTGCGCCACGGTTGCCATGAGTACCTATTGTTAGGGTTGGTGTACGTGGTGGGTCCTAGACAGGTCGACACCAGTCACAGTTTAGGTTTGCACATCCACAGGGTAGAAATGGTCGAAACAATAGTACAGGTCAACACTACCCTCAGAACAGGTCGACACTTACATGGTCATCTCCCCATCAGTTTGGTAGGTATAACCCATCAGGTCGACACTTAGGTCACAGGGAGTCGACACGTCTAGCAAATAGAGATCGCTATACATGGGCAGAACGGGCGAGAGGTCGACACTTAGGTGATAGGAGGTCGACACTTCCATCATCCAGGAACCGTTATGAGTGGAGAGAAATAGGGAGAGGTCGACACTCAAACGCCTATAGGTCGACACCATCCTATGCCTGGGGTAGTTATGAGCCATACTTTCACAAGCCTACCCAACCTCAATACCCCAGGAACTATAACACCTTCTATCATTCAAAACCCACTCATTGGACAAAGTGGACCAAGAATCAATCCTCTTCTAATGTCCATCAAACCTCAAAAGCTCAAGAGGTTAAAAAGCAAAAATGGAATGTAAGGAAAGAAAATAAGAACCAGAGCTCTCCATCGAGCAAGGATGTAAAGAAAATCTGGATTCCCAAATCCTTGCTTTCTTGTTTTGTTGAAATGAAAGGTTTACTGGGACCCAATTGTCCTTGGGTTCCAAACATTGTTACTTAATTCTTTGGGCAGGAGTGTCTTGCAGCCGTACATAATTGATGGTAGCTTGATAGTGGCATCTCAAGACACATGACCGGGGACAGAACCAAATTCTTTCTCTTGGTGGAGAAGGAAGTGGGTCATGTTACATTTGGAGGGAACAACAAAGGAAAGATCATTGGTACAGAAAAAGTTGGTAAGAATCTCTCCAAATCTATTGAAAATATTTTACTTGTTGAAGGTCTAGAATATAATCTGTTGAGCATAAGTCAGTTATGTGATAAAGGTCACACTGTTGTGTTTGACTCCAATGAATGTAGGATCTTGCACCCTAATTCAAAAGAAATAAAATTTTCTAGTAAAAGAGTCAACAACATGTACATGATTGACTTAGATGACCCCGCTCATATAAATCTTTATCTTGTTGCATCGAAGTCAGATTTGGCATGTTTGTGGCATCGTAGACTAGGTCATGCTAGCTACAATGTCCTTCATAAACTTGTGAAGCATTCCATTGTAAAAGGACTGTCTAAACTCAAATTCAAATAGAACAATAAAATCTGTGATGCATGCACCCAAGGAAAACAAACTAGGAAGTCATTCAAGAGTAGAACTAAAAGCTTAGCATCCAAACCACTTGAACTAATTCACATGGACTTGTTTGGTCTAACAAAAATTGCTAGCTTAAGTGGTAAAAGGTACGGCTATGTTCTAGTAAATGATTTCTCTAGGTTTTAGGGGGTTTAGGCGGACCAGCCAGGGGGTCCAGGTTGGTCCGCCTAAACCCATCCCCAGGGGGGTTTTGGCGGACTGGCTCCAAGAGAGAGAGGGGGGGCAGTCCCACCGTATAAAATTAGATTTTTTGGTTAATTTTCTTCCTAAATTGACTAAGATGAAAAAGGATAATTGTGTGAAAAGGATACGTGGAGCTCGTGTGCGCGTTGGCTTGCAGATTTTCCATGTTGTTGCGCCGTTGCTTTGCCATGTCCACGCATCGACTTCCCGAACTGGTACGGCACCTGAATCGCATCGTAGGACCGTAAATCGGACAAACCGGGACTGAGTGGGGTCATGGGACCACTAGGCTGGAGGGAGGATGTGGCCCCCAAGGAGGTTCACCCTCCCTAGGGTGCCTGGCCGCCCCTGGGGTGAACTGGCCCCGAGGGAGGTCGTAACCCTGGGGGATGGCCCCCGGGGGTCTTCTTGCATCATTTGGGGTTGTCCTTTGATGAACTTTGGACCCCGGGAAGCTGGAATGGGCCCGTGGGGGCTGCCGTTCTTTGAGTTGTCGTAGCTACCCGCAAGGTGTTCGGGTAAATGCCCGACACACTCCCGGATCGCCGAACGGCTTGAGTAGGTGGCCGAGGGGATGCATGCCAGCCCTTGGGTTGATGACGGGAGCTCGCGGGAGCTAAGGGGAGGCACTTCGTGGCTGTGAGCCATGCCTCGGGCTGTGTGCCATGTTGTACAGTGAGTTAGCTAGGTAGCTTCGGGTTGGCCCGAGTGCTAAGGTTAAATGGCTTGTTCCCATGTGTCTGAGTGTCGGGGTCGACCCTGACTTATCGGGGGGTCATTGTAGGACCCAGTTAAGGTGCTAGAATCACGGGTCGGCCCATGGTTTAGTGTAGAAGGGCTGGAACATACGCGCCCATGAGGTGTTTGACGGAATGCCAAACACACTCGTGTGAGCCGTATATGTGTGCGGCGGGCCTCCAAAGCCTATGGTTGACTTAGTTAGGTCTCCCTTTGACAATGGAGGGTTGGCAGACATGTCTATGGGTGGGCCCTTGGCTCCTTTTGCTGAATGCCATGTGGCGTGGCTCACCGTCGGGGTGCCCTCGGGTTGGCCCGAGCGACGATGCAAGATACGGGCAAGGCCCGTATGTGAGTGGCTGGAGTTGATCCTGGACGGTTGCTGGTGTCACCGCGTGTCACGAAAAGTTGGTCAGGGCCCTTGTAGGGACCTGCGGGGTTGTCGCGAGGGCCGGATGGCCCATGCCTGGAAGGTGTTCGGTAAAATGCCTGAACCCTTATTTCTTGTGATTTTGTCGGGGAATAGTTTGGGTACAACAAATGCCCCCCACGGGTCATGCGTCGGAGGCTGAGATGAGGGTGTACGGTCCATGAGACTCCTTTTTCGGGCTATTATAGTTCTATTTTGACACTTCAAATGATTTTATTGTTGTTTTGCTTGGTGATTTACTGGTGTTCTGACCATTTTTATACGCCTTGTCTTGCAGCTATGGCGCGCTTTGGCAGAGATGGATGGGTCCCAAGGCGGATGGCCCGAGAGGAGGATCACTGGGTGTGGAGGACTGATCGACAGCTCCCTCCTCTGGGCCCTCCAATGGTTACCGTTGTAGCATAGAGCAACTGGACAGAGGACATACAGTAGTGGCTAAGGGTCCCCTTGGCGAGAGAGCCGCTGGAATCGGGACCATGGAGGTGGCTAGGATTCAGGAGGCCGACGGCATGTACACCTATGATAGGAACAGAGGGTATCCGTTGGAGTTCCCGCTAGATCAGCACCTGTTCGAGTTTCTCTGGAGCTATGTTCCGCCTGGCATGGAGGAGGACGACTCACGGATTCCGGGAGCCCGTTCTCGGCTTGAGCGGGCCATCTTGATCGGCAGGGATAGCCTGCATGGTGTAGCCTTCTACAGCTACCCTAGCTTCTCAGAGGACTACTAGAGGCAGTGCCAGTTTTCCAGTGCTGAGTGCCTGGCGTTCTTTGGTAGGGCAGAGTGATCAGGGGTCAGAGTTGGGCCACTGGGGCCCGCTTCCTGGGACTTGCACGGTCACCATCGCGCTGAGACAGAAGGGACTGTCGGACTGGTGCTGGAGTCGGCAGGCTTGCAGTATGCTGGAGAGGGATATGATGATCACAGCATGTTGGACGGAGTTATGAGGCAGACTGTCATGAGCTGGTACGATCGCTGGGCCATGATTTCATCGCACTACGACTGCCAGGGTGCTACTGAGTGGCTGATGGGGGTTATCCATCACTATCGGGTGCTGTTGGACCGGGCCGAGATTAGGTACGTGGTGACTGCCACCTTGTATGTGTACCCATGCTACACCGGGCTATTGCAGGGGCTGATGGAGCGCTTCAATCATCGTTGGAACACGGTGGCTACTACAGAGGGAGAGACCTCACTGGACTTGTGGTCTCTATTCTGGATCTCCGGGTTGCCGGTCACCGGCGAGGGATACGAGGAGGTAGTGCTTGATGACCTACATCGCAGCCATAGTGACAGACAGGGGAGGTACTGAATATCTTACAGCTATCAGTATCTCATGAAGACCTGGAGGGACCTGGCCCTGGCAGGGAGAGAGAGAGCGACACAGACTCCGAGGGTGCCACTAAATGTATGGGTTCGTCATTTCTATAACGGGTCATTCTACTTTTACCAGGAGTTTGCCAGGGACCAGACTCCCTGGGAGGAGTGCACAGAGGTGGAGCTTCGCTTCAGGACCTACACCAGGTACATTTATGCCCCACAGGAGGGGTGGAACCACCCCGATCTGCCAGATGTGACACACCTCGTCGCCTATTCGGCATACTGGTTGGCGACGTTTGTGGTTCCGCACGGAGAGGATGGTTTGCTGAGAGCCGAGCTGCTGTGGCTGGCTTGTTTACTGGCTGAGGGGAGACAGTTGGCCTTGGCTCCTGCTGCACTGGCCAACATCTACCAAGGACTAGGAGTTCTGGTGGCGCACCCAGCGCCGAGGGAGAGGAGCATATTCCTGCCGACCCATTACCTCAGCGTGTTGGCTGGACTGCTATTTTCGGGACTGGTGACGTGAGGGACAGTGACGAACCCGGCGGCACCACTTTTGTTCAGCTTCCCCGGACAACCTGACGGGGACGCAGAGGCGTAGCTGGAGGGGGCTAGGAGAGCCCTTTGCTACTTGTCCGCCCGGGGCGAGGAGGGACTGCCTTTCGATAGTGCCATGAGGGACTCCCACCTTTTTCTGGGACCTTCAGGTGGAGGGGCGACCAGTGTGCACCCTGTTCAGGAGGTGGCAGATGCCGAGCTGCGGATGGGGTGGATACGGAGTACTCGATCAGCGATGCTGATGTTACACTGATTAGCGACAAGTTCCTTGGAGCTGTACTATCCATACCCGTTTGCAAGGAACTTCGGGTAGGACCAGGGGATCCTACCGAATGGGGAGTTCGCTTTGGCTGGCAGGCAGTACCGGGGCAGGGACACCCACTTACTCGCAGTGGCATGGTGGGACTTCTACAGTCGTCAGGAGCTGGAGCAGTTCTCGATGCCGGGATAGGGATGCCGAGGGAGGTTCGACGTTCACTACGCCAGGTGGTGGTTCGAGCACAACCACCTGTACCGACAGAAGGCCTCCGCAATCTAGAAAGTGGAGGAGAGCCGCTTGCTGAGGGAGGATCTGTCTCCTATTACGTTGGATGAGGGGTACCTGAGGACTCGTGTCGCTCAAATCTGCCGAGAGATCGAGCGAGTCATGGAGCGGTGGCCCCGGAGTGGCCGGGGTTCGACCTCTGGGAGCTGGAGCAATGGAGGGGCACTGAAGCCCCTTAGACAAGTGTCAGTAGGAGCAGCGGTGACAGGAGGGAAGGTGTCCTAGTCAAGGGCACCTAAGGCCTGGTGGGCCCTGTTCTTGGCCATCTACGGCTTTCAGAGTAGGGGTTCGCTGGACCGGGAGCTCCCGCATGGGAGCTTTGCCGATTCAGCGATCGACGACTGGCGGTGGCATATCAGCGACGCGATCGAGTTCGTCGAACCCACGGAGTTCTTGTCCTAGATTGAGTGCGCCCGCACTCTATGGGACATTCGGGAGTCCGTGACGATAGCGGCCCTGGTGCTGGCACTGAAGTCGGAGCAGCTGGTACTCCCGCCACCGACCCCCTTCGGGGCTCCAGGTATAGCCTTGTTTGAGACACTTCATCCCTTTTTCTTTTGTTGCTTTCTGGTTATAACACTGGGACATTGTATAATGCTGTGTCTATTGATAGGTTCAGCGACAGAGGGGGACAACCCCTCCATGGAGGCATCCTCGGGGAGTGGGGACAGAGTTCCACAGTCGAGGTAAAAACACCCCAGAGTGGAGGCTACGGTAGCCAAGACTGGCGAGTCTTCTGGAGGACTCAAGGCTGACGGGGTAGCTGAGGCAGAGATAGCTCTGAGTAAGTGCCATTGCGCCTCATTTGCTCCTGGTCAATTTAGCCATGGTAGTGGGCTAATCTTGCTTTGTTGGGTTTGTGTTTTGCCGCCCCTGTGGAGGCTAGGGCGGAGGCGACCATCTCGCCCCCTCGGGAGGAGGACCCTCCCTATGTGGAGGGAGCTGAGTGTGAGATTGACACAGAGAGTTTTCTCCAACTGATGGATGAGGTGGTGCCTAATGTCAAGGCCTTCCTCGACTTCGAGTCGTGGGTAGGTGCAGGAGGAGCATGTTCAGGTAAGGGCTTGTGATGTTGATTGTAAGCTGTGACTTTGCTCATTTCTGGCTGCTGATGTGACCGTCTGGCTTGTACAAAGGAGGTAGAGACTTCGGGGGCTGAGGCCCAAACTGAGGCACTGGGCGGAGAGCCTGGACAAGTGAGAGAGCAAGCACCCACGGTGACTGGCAGTTGTCCGGGTAAGTGTCCGATTACTTTGGAGGGAGTCTTCCTGTTGCAATCGCATTTGTTGACTGGTCGGAGTTGCTGACTTGGTTTGAGTTGCTTATCTAGCAGGTGAGGATGCGGCGGCCACCCTGGAGATGATCCAGGAGCTGGTGGACGCCGACACGTCAGTGGTCCTGTCGTCCTTTGAGGACAAGTCTATGCAGGAGACCTTCGTGCCCCCACCCACTGTTGGGGACACACTGGGTAGGCTACCACATCTATTGGAGAAGCTGCCTATCCCATCTTTGCCGACCGTGGTGTCGGCTTGCACGGTGGGGGTGGTAGAGTCATCCAGCAAGGGACCCTCAGGTACGTAGTCGAGTACTTGGTTATCTCATGGTGGATTGCTTCGCTTTACCCACTCATGCTGAGTTTTCACTGGGGGTTGGCTGCAGGGACCTCTTCCCCCCTGGAGGAGGGAGAGCTTCCCCGGGACACGGCCTGGGTAGCAGGAGATGAGCCTGCTGTCACCGCGTCTGCTGGGTGCGATGAGGAGTTCGTCGATATTAAGGGGGTCTCCGAGAGGGACGCCCCAGTTGGTGAGCTTCTTCCCTAACACCTTTGGCTAGGGAGTTCTCTTTGTGTAAGACTGGACTCGACAGTAGCCTGACTCGGTTTATTGATGTGTAGGTGCCTCTGATTTGCTCGTGATTGAGGGTTCATCAGGGGCTTCATCTGGTTCTTCAGGCAGCGGCAACACGGCCATGGAGACCGACGAGAGCTCAAGCTCGAGCTCTTCCTCCTCCGAGGCTTCTTTTGCCGGAGATGCTGAGATGAAGACTGTGTTGGAAGGTACATGTAGCTCCTTCACTCCCCTTCACTGGCTTTGACTTAGGGTTTGTGGCAGAGCTGACATTTTGTGCTATGTCTAGGACTGGAGTCCGAGGAGGAGCGTGTGCCAACTCCCATCGAGGCGGATCTGGGAGAGCCTTCTACCTCTCCGATCATTACTGGGGACATCCGGATGTCAGAGGAGCCTCTGCCCTCTCTGACTCCAGCAGGAGACGCTGCTAAGGTGGAGGAGAGACTGCCCTCAATGACCCCAAGCAGGGGTGTTATAGGCACGACAGGGGCCATAGAAGGTGAGAGCCAGGACATTTCTCAAGTTTTTCACCTTATCTTGTCATAGGGAAGTCCTGAGCGTTGCTGACCCGCTTTATGTTTGGTGGGGTTGTACAGGTCCTTCTGGCATGCTGGCTGAGGTGGGCCACTCCTCCCTGGAGCTGGGGATCAAGTGGCCTACATCTGTTTTGCCACTGGAGCCGTTGCTGGATGCCAGCGTGGGTGCGGCCTTGCTCCAGCGAGCCTGGGGCTACGTAGGAGGTGATCCCCTGCCTTCTCTAGAGGAGCTTCGGCAGCAGCTGAGGGAGTGTACACACGGCTACCACAGCCTTGGATTCCCTCGTGAGCTTTGGATGTCTGGCTTGGCTGGCATTTGGGTGGAGTACCTACGGCTTCTGGAGGCTGTGGAGCAGCGGGCACAGTGACTGGCGGCCATCCAGGAGGTGCAGGAGCAGCGTGTTCAGCTCGCGTTAGCGACAACCGAGCAGAGGAGGCTTGCTGATGCAGCCGTAGCTCTTGCTCAGGACCGTGCCAGGCAGCTATGTGAGGCAACGAGCAAAGCTGAGGCCTTGCAAAATGCCTTAGAGGAGCAGCGGTGAGTCGTGGAGCTCACTGAGGTTGAGTGGCGGGCTGTCGACACCAAAGTCGAGGCCAACGTTCAGCTCACGTTGACCTTGGAGGCGGAGCTGGTGGTAGCAGAGTCCGCCCTGGCAGAGTTGGAGGGGAGTGAGGCTAGACTGTGATGGTATCACTTCCCCTTCCCCTTTTTGTTATCTGGATTGTACATCTTTTTATTACCCCAAGGGCATGTCTTGGGCTCCCTTTTACCGAGTGTTATTGACAAATTCCAGATTTGGGTATTGTTGTTTGCCTAGTTGTTCCACTTTTTGTCCTATGGAATGGTGTTGAATGCAGGGACTGGCGACCACTTACTATTAGTCTACTTGATTCTTCCCTAATATGTACTCTGTTAGGGTATGGTGACCCACGGGGTTAGGGATGGGGATTGGTTCAGGAATGTGTCGGCTATGAATCGACGCCAGGGTACTGGTTGTCTTCATGTTTTTAGCCGAAAATGTAATTCATACTAGGTTGAGGAGCTAGGGCCATGATGGTCAGATGACCCTAGGGGGTATGATGGCCAACAGATGGGGATTACTGACTGGGATTGGCTGATTGACTCTTGAAGGGATTGTAGTCAAAAGGCCGGAGCTGGACACCGGTATTGGGTCTGGGTGACTGGCTCACAGATGTGCTATGGCTAGACTCCTAGACTAGCAACTGGCACTGGAATCGAGCGACTAGCCTAGGACAGCGTTGTAGCCACAAGGCTGGAGATGAATATCGGTATTGGGACTGAGCGGCTGGCCCACAAGAGCATTGTAGCCGTGATATGGGAACTGGTAACGGGTGTTGGAACTGAGTGGCTGGCCTGTAAAGGTGTTGTGGCCGCAATGCTGGGACTAGGACTGGTACCGTTGCTGGGGGGGCGGGGCTATAGAGGTGTTGAAGCCACGATGCTAGAACTAGGACTGGGTGGCTGACTTATAGAGATGTTGAAGCCATAGTGCTGGGACTGGGACTGGGTGGCTGGCCTGTAGAGGCATTGAAGCCACAGTGCTGGGACTGGGACTGGGTGGCTGGCCTGTAGAGGCGTTGAAGCCACAGTGTTGGGACTGGTACTGGGTGGCTGGCCTGTAGAGGCGTTGAAGCCACAGTGTTGGGACTGGGACTAGGTGGCTGGCCTGTAGAGGCATTGAAGCCACGATGCTAGGAGTAGGACTGGGTGGCTGGCCTGTAGAGGCATTGAAGCCACGATGCTGGCCATGATGCTGGGACTAGGACTGGGTGGTTGGCCTGTAGAGGCGTCGAAGCCATGATGCTGGGACTGGGACTGGGTGGCTGGCTTATAAAGGCATTGAAGACACAATGCTGGCACTAGGACTGGGTGGCTGGCTTGTAGAAGCGTTGAAGCTACAATGCTGGGACTGGGACTTGGTGGCTGGCCTGTAAAGGCGTCGAAGCCATAGTGCTGGGACTGGGACTAGGTGGCTGGCCTGTACAGGCGTTGAAGCCACAATGCTAGGACTGGGACTAGGTGGCTAGCCTGTAGATGCGTTGAAGCCATAGTGCTGGGACTGGGACTGGGTGGCTGGCTTGTAGAGGCGTTGAAGTCACGGTGCTGGGACCGGGGTGGTCTGGCTCTCGAGGGTGTAGGGGTCAACATCATTGTGGAGTGATGTCGTGGTCGTCGTTGACAGGATGTCACGGTCGATGACCCTCATCCATGAGGAGCAGAGAGGGAGAGGATTTTTTTTTCTCTTTACCAGCTCTGCCGCCCTTGCGGGTTTTCGCCAGAGCTGGCCCCCTTTAGCTTTTTTCGATATGCCCTTGTGGGTTCATGATGAGATAGACGCGGTCTCTGGGTCAACCGCTTTCTTGAAACAAAGGCTGAACGCAGTCTATGGGCAGGCCGCGTCAGGATAGACAGAGCAGAACCTAGACAGAACCATGTTCTGTCATTTCAAAGGTCAGTTGAACCCCGTCTTACACCAGTAGGATGAGATTCTAAGGATTTTTAGAGTTTTTGTGGTACAATTAGCTTGGCATCTTTGTGGGAATCCAAGGTTCGCGGGGTCTTACGGAGGTCTTGATGAAGAAGTTCCAGTTCGACGAAAGGAATATCCGACGGAGGGTCCTAATTTCACCAAAACGAGAACCAGAAATCAATAGTGTGGTAGATCATTGCCATCGGGGTGACATGATCTTCAAACGGAAACAATCTATAATCTATTCGTCGAAATGCCGATCAAACATTAATAATCATGTAGAGATGATGCAAACAATTTTAATAGGTTATCAAATTTAATCTACTATTTTAAGCATGTTGGATAACATGGAGATAAGAATAGACTATGAGATCAAGAGAGAAAGGAACATAGATCAAAGAAAGTCGTAAGATATTTAGCTATATTCCATGCTTTACCTAATCACCTTAGTTGGTTCAGACGACGTGCATAAGTAAAAATCATGCTTCTAGACTCTAACAGTATCATTATAAAATGTTGGAATAAAACTAGGGTTTTGGAAATTGTGATAGAATGTGGTCACGACAGGGGCCCCAACCATAAAGGCGTGGTCAATCTAGGAACCACGATCAGTACCCTATCTAATAAATGAATACTAGAAAATACTTTAAGAACGGGGCCAATCAGGGACACCGCGATCAGGAACGCAATTACTGTGAGGACCGCGATCATAAACAAAGAACTCATTTTTGGCGAAAAACCCTCAACGATGATACCTCAATTATATAGTTCAAAATACATGCTATGTAAGCAATAAAAATTTGGGGAAAACTATGTAGGAACGAGCTAGACATACATGAATGCCTATAAATTTGATTGATTAGGGTTTGGCCTGAGAGAACACCTACCTTTAATCACCCAAAGGAAGAAGAGGAAGAAGAAGAATGAATGCACGAGCACCCAAGGAAAATCCTCGATTTCCACCTCCAAAGCCTCTCCTTTCCCATGTCCAAGAGCCTCCAAACGCGATTAGGGTTGGCCAAGGGAGGTTTAGGGTCGAATTTATAGAACTTAAGCCTTTTAGAGTCTTAATTCGGCCAAGAATCTTATAGATAAATCTCCTCTCTGAAAATCTCAATTTCCATCCAAAACTAGCTCCGCCCACAACCTTCTAACCCGAATTAGGCTATGTTTCTCTATAGAATGAGCCTATCTTACTGGATTAGGGTTTAGATTTGAAATTAGGCACAGAAAGAGTCTTATCTCTCTTGGTGCCCTTGATGCCAATGGTTGCACCTTCAGCGGCGCTGATGGCATTTTGAAAGTCAAAAAGGGTGCCTTAGTTGTCATGAAGGGAGAAAAGATTGATTCCCTGTACAGACTACTTAGTAAAACTATAACAGGGGATGCTACCACTACATCCTCTTCAGATATTGATGCTACTTTATTATGACATGCTCGACTCGGTCATATGAGTGAGAGAGGATTGTTAGAATTACATAATAGAAAGTTACTCAAAGGTATTAAATCTTGTAAGCTTGATTTTTGTGAATCTTGTGTTTTTGGAAAGCAGTGCAAGGTTAAATTTGTCACTTCTCGGAAAAGAAGTAAACAAATGCTTGAGTACATTCATTCTGATGTTTGGGAGGCAGCACCTGTGACTTCTCAAGGAGGAGCTAAATATTTTGTTACTTTTATTGATGACTTCTCCAGGAAAGTTTGGATATACTTCTTAAAGCACAAGTCAGAAGTGTTTGAAAAGTTTAAAAGCTAGAAAGTCAGAATTGAGAAGCAGACTGGTAAACATGTAAAAGTTCTAAGAATTGACAATAGTGGTGACTACACATCAAAAGAATTTGATGATTTTTGAAAACATGAAGGCATTGCTCAGCATTTGACTATTCCTAACGCGCCACAACAGAATGGAGTTGCTAAAAGGATGAATAGAACACTGTTGGAAAGAGCTCACTGCATGAGACTACTTGCAGGTCTTCCAAAGCAGTTATGGGCCGAGGCAGTCAATACAACCTGTTATCTTGTTAACAGGTCACCTTCTACAGCATTGGGACTTAAGACACCACAAAAAATTTGGTCTGGTGAGTCAGCTGATTATTCTGATATGCATATTTTTAGATGTCCTGTTTACGTTTTGATGTAGGATGGTGAGAGGACGAAGCTTGATCCTAAATCCAAACGTTGTATCTACCTGGGATACAAAGTTAGTGTAAAGGGGTATAAGCTCTAGAACCCTGACCCACAAAAGATGGAGCTCAGTAGAAATGTAATATTTGACAAAGTCTTAATGTTGAAGAAAATTCAATAGTAGGTCCAAAGTGAGAAACCCAGCCATTCAGTCCAGGTGGAGCTAAGTGATGACAAAGTTAGAGAAAATATTGATTCAAGGGAATCTGCACTTCAAGATGAGGAGGATGTACAACCAGTTGAGGAAGAGCCTTATTCTATTACAAAAGGAAGGTCTAGAAGGAATGTTAGACTACCATTAAGATTTCAAGATACAGTTGCATATGCATTTCCTATTATATCTGCTGACCCATTGTCTTTCCAGGAAGCAATAGAAAGTAAGGACAGTGATAAGTGGGTAATTGCTATGGAGGAAGAGATGAACTAGTGGTGATTGAAATAATATGATAACGAGCTAGATATCCTATTACTCAAGTAGCGACAAAAAAACACATACGAAGTAAGCAAATGCTGAGGGAGATAGAGGCGATACCTCCACGCTCCGGGCGTGGGGAAGACGATCCCGACGAAGACCCATACTCCCGGTATAGGAAATAATCAATAATTGTAGCAATGAATTTTACTGCTCACTCCACGCAGGGAGGTAAGGGGCTGCACGTGGGAACTGGGAGTATCGTGCTCGGGTTGACAGGTAGTGTTTTGGGCAGCTCCGGTAGTGCCAACACGTTGGTATTCAGTGTTAGCCGAATGGCGCGTTCTGACGACCATGGGGACCATGCTCCGGTCGGGCTGCCGATCAGGTTAGGAATGGTCCCGTTGTGAAGAGGACTCCTGGAGGGATGATCCATTGGAGGGGTTCACGCTGGGTCGCCTTGTGGAAGGCGAGGCGGCCTGATTTATGAGGCGCTGCTAAGTGTTGTCCCGAACCTGTTCTGTAGTTTGAGAACTGCACGACCCGACAAGAATAAATGCTACGATCAGACCCGATGTCAGATTGATGCAAAATTAGTGCCATTGCGAAGCTCCTGTGAAGATCTACGGACACCTAGTGTTACAGGAATTTTCTTGTTACTGTATTCTCCATGGTGGAATTTAGAGCAGGCAGACTCACTGACTCAGAATAGACTGAACAGGTTGGGATCTGCCTGAGAATGAGGTTTGACTGAGGCACAAACGATGGATCTGGGTGATGGGGATTTTATGGGTGAGAGAGGGGGCTGTGAGGGACGTGCACAGACTTTTTTGTAATTTTTGGAGTTGGTTTGAGGGGTGCAATGGATTTTATGGTAGGGAAGGGTCAGATCTAGGCTGCAGGGGACAGAAGAGAATATGCTTTTAGTAGAGATTTTTAAGAGGGGTAAACAATCTCCTAAAATCGTGAGAAAATTTGTGGAAAGGGGTTTTAGTGGATAGAAGTCACAGTCCAAATTTCAGATCAATCTGAAATTGGAAAGGGGGTCAAATAGGTGAAGAGGTGGGCTGATGGAACATAGATCTACACAGGGACAGATCTGTATAGGGTGGGGAGAATTAACTGAGAGGAGGGGAAAATGGGGGCTGATGGAGGTGAAAAGTTAACTGGAAGATGGGGGAAACATGGGGAACAAACCCTCAAAATTTCAACTCGATCAGATCTGTGGATTGAGAGGTAAAATTTGAGCTTTAGGCTGCTAGATGGAGGTAGACAAAACGGAGATGGCGAGGCGATGGTGGCGGCGGCGGTAGTGCTGAGCTTCTCACTCAGAAAGGGAACTGATAAGGAGGCTTCTCACCTTAGAAGAACAACCTTCTCAGCTGCAAGCGAGATGAATCTGCGGATATATGCCAATCAGCCATGCAATGACCACAGTTTTGTTAAATTTCTTGGAGGAGGTAGCTCCTGAATAGCTTTAATCTTGGCGGAGTCTATTTCAATCCCCCGATATCGGACAATGAAGCTTAGGAATTTTTCACTGGAAACACCAAAGGCACATTTCATTAGGTTCATTTTCAATTCATACTTCTGCAACCTTTTGAATATAACCCTGAGATCACTCTGGTGGTCTTCTCTCTTCTTGGTTTTGATGACCAAATCATTGATATAACATTTGACTTTATCGTATAGCTGCTCATCGTATATCTTCGTCATCACCCTCTAATAAGTGGCGCCACTATTTTTTTAGACCGAAAAGCATCCTTTTGTAGTGAAATATTCCCTTGGGTGATCAAAAAGTCCTATGAATTCTTTCACATTCGGCTATCCATATCTGATTATATCAGGATGATACATCCATAAATGATAGAGCCTCATGGCCAGTAGTAGCGTCAACCATTACTTTAGTGATGGGCACTAAAAAATCATCTTTCGGGCATACTTTGTTCAGATCCATAAAGTCCATGCATATTCTGATTTGGCCATTCTTCTTCTTGACAGGCACTATGTTGGCTAGCCAAGTGGTATATTGATTTTCTATCACGAAGTCGACGTCTACGAGCTTGTCGACCTCTTTGCAAATTTGACTTATCAGTTTTGGCCTCATTCATCGAGGTGACTACTTTATTGGCTCAGCTTTGGGGTTGATAGCCAGTATATACTGAGAAACTATAGGGCTAAGGCCTGGCATCTCTTTGTAGTTCCAAGCAAAGCAGTCTTAGAACTCTTGGAGTAGCTGCACATATATCTCTCTCTCTCTTCTGGGAGAAGGAGAGCACTGAGGAAGGTTGGTCTAGGTTCACTTTCTGTGCAAAGGTTCACTTCGATCAGCTCATCAATAGTGGCTTGGCCTCTATCTTCTATCTCTGGGGGAGCCAACTACAAATCGATGAAGTCTTCACTGTCTTCTTCATCTTCAAGGACGTCATAGGCATCTTCTTGTTTCATATCGCCTAGCGGAGGGACTCTACCTACTTCTTTCTCTGGCTCTTGAATCATTTGGGGAAGCAGCATGGGAGCTGGCAATATATATTCTGGGTAGCTTGGATATCTGCCCATAGATGAAGCATCCCTAGGGGTAGAAAGAGATTCTTTAGCTTCTTGTTTTAGTGCCAAACCGCTGGAGGTTGCGGTGGCTTTTGTGGCACTAGACTCACAGCATCTGCATGGAACATCGGCCTCCTGACCCTCATATGTTATCATTTGGGATTGCGTGCTATCCCTTGACCTTAAAGATTGTAGGATTTCTTCGTGATCTTCCAGATATGAAAATTGCATAAATGCTCTCATCTTCTCAAGAGAAGTTGAGAATTGGAAATATACCCCTCGCCTTGTGCGGAAATATCTTTTGTGGACATCAAGTCAACTTAGTGATGTGATCTTGACCAGGAATAAATCTGATCGATGGTTAGATCATGACCAGAAGTCAATCCGATGGTTTGGTCGTAGTCATATTGGCGATCCAACAGTCGAATCGGGATAAAATTCAAAATCAATGGTCATATTTTGATCTGGAGTAAATCCAACGATTGGATCTTGGCCAAATTGAAATCTAACAGTTAAATCGTGATTCAGAGCAAATCCAATGGCTAGATCTTGACCAAACTCAAGTCTGTTGCCCAGAAGATGGCTTTAACCTAGGGGGGTGAATGAGTTATAAAAATTAATCGTGTTGAATAAACGTTTAAGATGAATGTGGAATAGCAATGTTAACGCTACAGTGGTATTGTGGACAGAAATGAAAAGATCACAGCAATCACACAGATGGACATAGTAATTTTATACTGGTTCGGCACTGGCCCTCAGTCAGTCCTATGTCCAGTCCCCAAGAATTATTGGGATTTTCATTAACTCCCCTAAGTGGGAATAGTTACACTGGCTGTTTTTAATTAGGTGTTCAGCCACACCACGAGCGTTCTTTCACTTAGAACCCCAGTTGTTTTTGGTCAGGTGTTCAGCCACACCACAGACGCTCCCTCAACTAGAGCCCTAGCTGATTTCCCTGGTATCAGCCAAACCTACAGGATACCGACCTCCTGCTAGTCTTGCCACAGGATACAGATCTCATGTCGATCCTCTTGCCCGCAAGCAAGAGCTTCTCCTCTCAAGGAGAAGATCACACTTTACAAGTGGGATTACACAGAGATTGTCTCTAGACAGGTAGATTGTGTACAATAACTACAGAGGTGTTCAAGACAAAAGATCAGAGTGAAAAACACAATGGTCTTGAACTATAAGAAAAAAGCCTTTAAAAAGATTCAAAGTAGTGTGAAGGCTTTTTGAAGAAGCAGAGATGAATGCATAGGAGAAATCGCATAGTTACTTCTTCTTCGCTTGAGCTTTCAACAGTTGTGAGGTTTGGAAAGGATTGGGCTTATATTTCTCTCAACTCTTGCGATGTAAGCTTATGCTGGAGATTGGGGTTGCTTACTTGGTGTGCTCACGTTTTTTCGCTCAGCTTGTTATCCTTTTTTCGTTCTGCACACAGCTTGAATATTTATAGCTCTCTTGAGTACTGATTCCGTTAGATTCATCTTGGTAGTCATTTGATACAACTTGGTATGCGTTAGACCCAATCTTGTGTTCGTTAGACTCATCCAGGTGATCATTAGACTCATGCTTGCTTCCGTTAGAGAGAGCTTCAAAATGGAAAAGTTTAATCCTACACTAAAGAAATGGGAGTGAAAGAAATGGGAGTGAAGGGAATGGGAGTGAAGGGGGGAGAATGAGAGCTACGTATGTGCATCCTAGGAGAGGGAGAGAGGAACCCCGTGAGCCACCATGCCCTCCTTTATATAGGCTCCAAGCCAACCCCTTTTGATTCCATGTGAACACCCCGGCCCACATTCTTTGAATGCAACGTGTGAAGAGTGCTGGTCGCACTAGACTTTGCATGGGGGCAGCCGCACTTGCTGAATTTGCTCGCCTTGTACTGTCTGAAATCACCCACGTGAAGAATCCACCATGCACGTGTTGACCTGGCCACCGTCGAAACTGACTGCCCGGGCCGAACACCTGCTAAAGCCACGTTTGCGCCTGCCTGCTATTGAAGACCGTCATGGCCATTTGGAGAAACTCGCGCCCATGCCGTTTCTTTTGACCGCCCAAGCCGCCGTTGGAGACCTGCCATGGCGCATGAGAAGCCCATCGCGCCAACCATCGCACGTCGTCGCCCGTGCTAGCTGCTGCTGTTGACTTTCGCATCGGCCCTGTCAGCTGCCTTCACCGTAGCCTACCGCGTGGAGAAGACTCCACGTCCTGGCCAGCTCGTCCGCGAAGAAGCCGCTGCCAACGTCACTCGAGCGCCTTGCATGCATGGCCATCTCGCGCCCGAGCGCCCTGCGTGAGCCACCTCCCGTGCCCGTGAGCCAGTGTGTGCCGCCCGCGCTCGATGCCATATATTGAAAACTCAGTTGATTCTTTATTATTATTTTTTCTTCTTTTATTTTAAACAAGCCCATGGGCCTTTGGCCCCTTTATATATATTTTTTCTTTTTATAATGGACTTTGACCCATTATTGTGCAAACTTGTATTTCTTGCCATCGTCCTCTTCGTGCCTACAAAATAAATAAATTTATTTATTCAAATTACTTAATTCCATCAAACTAAATATTTTACTCTAGATTGTGATTAAGTGTGATAAATGGATAGTGATGCATATTAAAGCTCATAAAACTGTGTTATAACATTAATTAACATGTAAAATTACGCACTTATCAGGGTCTCATGCACAGACTCCAATGAGTTTGAAGATGGCCGAAAGGTCGGATATTTAGAAGATGCCCTGTAGAGGGGAGAAGAAAGAGAAAGAGTGTTTGTGTTTGTTCGTTTGACCTTCCCTTGCCACGCTCGGAGAAAAGTTTGGAGGCAATGAGGAAAATTGCAGATCTCTGCCTGCAACAAGACAAGAGTAATCGGCGGGTATGATGCTCTGCTCGACCAATCTGAAGATGTAATCAAGATAGCTTAAAGGCCTGGGCCCATAACAAGACAAGGCCAGGCAGCAAAAGAAAAACTTGCTTAGAGAAAACTAAACTATTTTTGTTGTTCAACATATACACTGTGCTCACCTTAATCTTTGACACAGCTTCTGAAGCATAATCACGTTTGATGATACTTGTTGTACACTATAGTTGCACCCGTGGTTCAGCAGACCATTGGAAGGTATGGATGATCTTCTCTCTTCAAGCATTCCTGTCAGCGATGTTTCTCCATCATTCTTCTCAATCTTCTTCTTCTCTCTCTGTCATTTAGCTGGACTTCTTACTGAAAACTAAACTATTTTTATTGTCCAACTTATACACTCTGCTTACCTTAATCTTTGACACAGCTTCTGAAGCATAATCACATTTGATGATAATTGTTGTACACTATAGTTGCACCCATACTTAAGCAGACCATTGAGAGGTATCCATGATCTTCTCTCTTCAAGCATTCTTGTCACTGTGGACAACTTCTCAATCCTGTGGATAGACACTTTGAGGATGGAATTCTGTTGATTAAGCTTTCTTCCAGGTGGAAAAATAAAAGAGACTCCACATATGTTATCCTTTGCCTGAGGTGCCAGTTGATGGGGGAAAAAATCACTTTTACAGGAGCCAATCAGGTCGATTAGATCAGTTTATCCAGATGTGCCAGGTGAGTGAATCTTTTGTGCTAGAAATCTCCTTACATTCATTATTCATGAAATCACATTAGGTACCCTCATCTTTATGAAATGGGGCTAGATGAAGTTGTTATCATCAAATGCCAAAGCTAGTAAATAGTGTATTATCTTCTTATATTTGCAGTTGCATAGTTTTATTTTCCGCTGAAATTAAACATTTTATTGATTTTTTAGCCTTTTTTTAATCTTTTAGATCTTTTATCAGAACACTTACCGCAGGAAAGTATCATCTATGTGGTGGTGATCTGTCAAATGCAAGATTGGCTGACCAATGGGTCCCATGAAAGTTGACATGAGTGAAGTTGTAAAGTCCGAAACCAAAGACCTCAAGATATGCCCCTCAATCCCCTATCATTTTTTTTTCTCTCTCGGTAGGTAAGTGTGGTGTGCCTTCGCCATAGTCTTCGCACCCACAAGTGGTTCTCTGTCTTGGGTCTGGGCAGCACCACTCAGGGGTTTTACCAAGCCTGCCCCTTGCCCCAGCCGGTGGACCCCATGATGCACAAGCAGTAGGGTCCGAGGTCCAAAGCAGCTGCATGCTGAGGTTGGTGGCGGAGATGGATTTCCCCGGGTCATAAAAAAAAATTGGAAAAAGAAACACCCCTCTTTTTTCTCTAGTTTATGGTTGTAGCATGTAGGAGACTCAACAGCTTCCAAACTTTGATGCCTTGGGATCATTTCATCACTAAAGATTTCGCATGCTTATGAATATGATCTTCACTTTAATGTTGAGAAATTCGACATGACCAAAGTTTTACCAAGACTATTCATATCAATATCCAATTGCAATCCTTTGCTACATTAACTGAAGAGTTTAAACGAACATGATACGTATATTTAGAGTACTTGTTGGCCTTCCCATTTTATTGGTGAAATGGGTATTGTGTGTCCATGCGCTCCTTCAAATTGTGCTTGAGGAAGTAATTTCTCCTTGTTGTTGGGATGGGGACTCCCAATAGGCCTGTCATCACAAACGCAATAAGCCAAACCCAAAGTCACTTAAAGAAACTCTCAAGAATTTTCTTTTATGTCCTTTCTGTCACTTGAGATCTTTTTTTGGAAGGATACCCCATAAAATTCTAGTAGAAAGTGAACTTTTCGCACATTATATTTACTCTCTTTGTGTCTTCTTTTAATTTTGTGCGTACTATAAGTTAAGAAAATGTTTGAGGGTAAAATTGGCATGACTCATAAGAAATCCATTGACGTCAGGCCCGCAGCGGCCCAAGATCCGCGTCACGCATGACGGACCCCTGACGGCCACAGCTTAGGACAGGTGGCCCAAGAAAGCTAGCCATCGAATTCGTTAGTCCAGAACGGGAATCGACCTAGGCATATTGGACACCGGTCGACCCTCCAACAACTGAACGTTACTCCCGCCATCATCGGCTTTAACTCCGTTAAAGGCGAGCACGCCTTACGGATGTCGTGAGACCTGCCTAAAGGCTGCCCAACTCTGGGGCAACAGACGGTCAACGAAAAATTTCTCACGATCGTCGGGAGACGTTACCTCACGACTCACGCCCTTTCTTACTAAGGGATAGACCTCCACCGCCAGGACAACCCCTATAAGTAGACCTTCGTCTAAGGACACAAGAGAGACCCCTAGAGAGTCACGGCAAGACTAATTCCTCCACTAACTCACAAGTTCAGAAAGCATCTTCCACCAAGGGAAACTCCCGTCCGCTTCCGAGCACTCTCCCCGCTTGGCGAGCACTTTGCGAACATTTATGGTGCGTGACGAGCATTCCTTCGGGAGCCCTACCACCCCTTCAGGCTTGATCAGTCACCTCTCTCTCTCTCTCGCTCCAGTACTTTCTCTTAATCCCCGTCCTCCAAGGTTCTGACTTAAGTATCAAATGGTTATCCCTTGGGGTAACGTTCAAGACTCATTCTGATCGTTATTTCTCCAGTATTTACAGACTTTCACAGGTGGCCGAGCGATACTTCTCAATAAATAAATATTAAAAATATGATACGAGATTCAAGAGACTATTTTCTCACCTCTATCTTTTTTGCGTCATTTCTCGGAGTCATCTAACGAAGTACTCCCATACATTCAACATCCTATAGGAAGAATCAATAATGGGTATTTATTGTTATGTCCTTTCGGCAGGTACGGCTTCACCCACTCGGCGCTGCCGGCGCGCTGCGTGAGCAGCGCCGCCTGCTGGGCGAGCACCGGCTTGTGCATGTTTTCGGTGAATCCACCTGCACGACCCGGGTCCCGATGGCGAAGCGGGCCGTTCTCAGGGTGCAGCATGATCGGCATCACGCCGTCTTCGTCTGTGGCATCGAGGAAGTTCAGGATGCTTCCCTGCTCGTACTTGAGGAAGCGGCCCTTCTCGCCCGTGTCGGCTTCGACCTGGCCGAGTACGACGCTGATGAACCACGAGTCCCAGTCCCACAGCACCGTCGTGTACAGCGGCGAATCGGGGCTGCTCGGCACCGTGTACGGATGCTTCAGCAGGCCGGACGGCTCCCGCATCATCTGGCTACTGTTCTCGCGGATGTGATCCTCGAGCAGGCGCATCCAGCGCTCCTGCATCGGTGCTCCTCGTCGTTGCGGTGGGCGGTTGACTCATCCTATATGGTCAACCGGTCGACCACTTGCAGGTTTCGAGGTCTAAGACTGGCGGGCCAGGGCTTCGTCGAGCACCAGGGCGAAGTTCGCCGGGTCGTGGACGAACCGGCCGAGGAAGAGGCCATCGGCTTCGCTGAGCGGGCCGAGAGTATTCGGTCCGGCGCTTCCGCCGTAGACGATCCCGAGGGCGTCCGCGCCGAGCTCCGCTCGAACGAGTTGCCGTGTCGCCGCGATCACATCGTTCACGTAGCCGGGTTCGGCCGGCTTGTCCGCGCCGATCGCCCACCATGGCTCGTAGGCGAGCAGCACGCGGTCCGCAGCAATCCCGGTTTCGCCGATCGCCGCGCGTACCTGTTCGAGACACTGTTCCGCCGACGCATCCGCGCTCGAGCGCTGCGGTTCGCCGATGCACAGCAGCAGTCGAAGTCCGGCAGCCGCGGCCGCGATCGCTTTTCGACGTGTTTCGTCGGCCGACTCGGCGAAGATGCTGTGCCGCTCGGCGTGACCGAGTTCCACGAAGTCCATCCCGATGTCGGCGAGCAGTTCCATGCTCACCGCGCCCGTCGCGGCGCCGCTCTGCCACTGCCCATCCTGCGCGCCGATCCAGCAGTTCGTTGCGGCGAGAATTTCGCGTGCCTCGACCAGCAGCGGAGTGCTCGGGGCGACGAACGGCTGGATGCCTGCCGCGGCGATTTCGGGCCGCTCGCCGAGCGCAGCAGCTGCGGCGCGGAGCCAGGTGATCGTCGCCTGGTAGCCCAGGTACGCCTTGGTGCTCGCGCCGATGAAAAGGGGCCTCGGCTGCACAGTGCGATTCTGACACAGCACTTTGCAGATAGTGGTCAACCGGCTGACCAATTAACCAAATTCTGCTAACCTCAGCGCGTGACGTACCTCTTTAACGGCATCTCGGGCAGGCGCCGGTCACCGCGGCTCTGGCTGGCGCAGCCCGGCGCGATCTCGGCGACGGCGCTTGGGCGTGGGCCCGCAAAGGCCTGTCGGTCGACATCAGCCCGCTCGTTGCTATCACTCTCGCTGCTTGGGGCCATGCCACTCGGGCTCATGTCGAGGCTGTCGAGCCGTACGCGTTCTGGGACTGAAGGAGAGTCATGGTCACCCTGAACATCCCGGTGGAGCGCATCAGCGAGGACGCGCGGCGGCTCGACCCGGCGAAGGTGGCGTTGACGCTGCTGCTGGCGGTGCCGTTCCTCCTCGGTCTGGTCCTGCGCATGGTCTGGCTTGTGGTGGCGTTCTTGTACAGCGCGGTCGTGTCCGGCTGGGAGGCCGGCGGCAACCTCGCCAAGCTCCGGCGTGAGGTGTCCGATGAGCGGGAGTGAGCGCCTGGCCGATGTGCTCGCCCGGCTTGAAGCGGCCTACGAAACAGCCCGCGAGCGACTCGTCGCCGACATTCAGCGGTCCGGCGCGCCGTGTGAGCCAGAGGAGATGCGGGACACGCAAGGGCGGTACATCCTCTTGGACGCTCTCACTGCTCTCGCCCAGGCGCATGCCGCGATGGCGCAGATCGATGGTGAAGCGCTGGTCGCGCGACCTGGAGACACGCTGATCCTGCGGCTGGGCTCCGACGTCTCCGTCGAGCAGTTCACGCGGTTCCGAGACGGCGCGCTACCTGCGCTGAAGGAGCGGATGCCTGGCGTCGAGGTGCTGGTCATCGGCGGGGTGGAGCAGATCGCCGCGTACCGTCCCGACGAGATGGTCAAAGGTGACACGGCCTGATGGGGCTTTTGGAACGCGTCGCAGAGACGCACGCCCGCCGTACGGCTGGCCAGGGCCGCAAGGCGTGGTCGGAGCCGAACTTCTGGGACCTCGATACCCTGCGTTGGCCGTTCCTCGGCTCGTCGTCCTTAAGCGGAGACCGCGAGGAGATCGAGAACGACTTCGAGGGCTACATCACGGGCGTCTACAAACGCAACGGCCCGATCTTCGCGCTGATGATGGTCCGCCAGCTCGTCTTCTCCGAGGCGCGGTTCATGTTCCGCCGCCGGCGTGACGGCCGGCCGGGTGGCTTGTTCGCGACGCCGGACCTGCAGCTCTTGGAGCAGCCGTGGCTGAACGGCACGACCGGTGACTTGCTGTCTCGGGTGATTCAGGATGCGGACCTTGCCGGGAACGCCTACGTGACCAAGTTGGACGGCAGGTTGCGGCGGTTGCGCCCGGACTGGGTGACGATCGTCATGGCGTCGGAGTCGGAGCCGGAGCTGTTCGGTGATGCGCTCGACGCTGAGCTGCTGGGTTACTGGTACTCGCCGCGGAGGGCGGGCGGTTATTTTGATCCAAAGAATGCATGGGAGTTGTTTTTATTTGAAACCCTTGTGAATTGATTATCATGGGCATTGTTCCTTATATTTTTAGGGTTTAAAACATGTGGAAATGCCATATGACAGGTCTAAACAGGTAAACATCATGTAATCCCCTCGTTTTGAATGAGTTGGGAGGGGTTTAAAATGAATAGGGCATTTTTCGCACCGTCCAGAATAGTAGCGGTCACCTCCAGACCGCTACTGTGGTTTAGTGGTTCCCAGCAGACCGCTAACATGATTTAGCAACCTCCATGACACTGTTTTTCGTGACGCTAAGGCGGTGGACGGGTGGCGGTAGTACGAGTGACCGCTACTACCTTTTGGCGGCCCAGTGAGGACCGCTACTGCCCTTTGGCGGTCCAATGAAGACCGCTACTGTACCCCAACATGTTTTAACGCCATGGTTGTTTAGCCGTGTGTTTGGAGTCGTACCTTTAGTATCTTTACATGCTATAAAGGTTTGAAATGTACGTTTATGATCCAATTTGAGTCAGCTTCTCTTTCCTTTGTGATGGACCCACTAGATGTAGCCTGACGACCCTTAGAGTCAGCCCACCGAGGAGAGGTGGCAGGGTAATCTCGGTGTATGATTTTTCGGCTAGTTTTTGTGGGCCCCCTTACTTTGCAGTAGCATCCGACTGGGGAGAAAAACTAGCTAGAGGCCTGGCTCAAGACATTGAGATTGTGTGTGCACACGTGGTCAGGGGTGTAGACTTGCGCTGACGAGCGTGACCCTGACTAGTCCTTGTCTTTGGTTACAGTTACGGCGTCTCAATTACCGTGTTCGAGGCAAGTGGGAGACACTTGAGACGTGGTATAAGTCGTCAGTGGATGAGTCTGGTCTTTCTTCTAGTAATTTTTCTTTCTCTTGTCACTTGGTCTGTGGAAATTAGACTCTAATGGTAAACAAATGATTCTTGTGTTTAATTATGTGTCTATTCATAATTAGCTATCTTCTTGAAATTGCTATTCCTATACAACTTTCTTTAATTGTTAAAGTTGCATGCTAGTTAGTTACTCCTTTGTAATTAACTGTTTCTCTTGCACTTTTTAGCTGCGAGGTAGGGATCCGCGGGCCCCCTACTGAGTCAATGAAATGAGACTCACCCTTTGACTTTTCAGGTGAGGCGCAGCAGTCTTCTGGTTTCCTACGTGGTTATGGCAGTCAGCCGTAGTGCCAGCATGGTCTACTCCGGGGTATGCCTCGTGTAGTTGTACTCTTTTGGTTATTCTATAATTTTTGGCTTGTATTTTGTACTTATGGACTACTTTATAATTATAACACTCTGGTAATGTAAATTTTACTTCTGGTTAATGTAATTATTTCTTTAAAATGCGCACTGAGAAGATATGACTGAAATGAAGGCATCATAACTAGGTGAGAGGTCAGAATGACAAAGGTATTTTGAGATTAGGTGTTTGGTACACTCCCTCACACCCTTTCTTTCAGCAATGGGGCAATCAAGAGCATCAACTTGTAGATCAGGTTCAGTGACAGGCTCAACTTAAGAAAATTCACGCTCAAGTCCAATGGCATCCTCTTAGGAATGGCAATCCGTGGGAAGTGCTTCAACAACATTCTGCATTTTTTCAAGTTTTTTTCTGTAATATATTTTCTCAAACCTTTGTTTTTCAGCCACCTCCACGTTTTCACGTGTCTTGTTATCCTCCATCAGGTCCTTCAACTACAGCACTTGGAACAGTAGGAGGAACAAGCACAGAGACAACATAGGGAGAAGTGGAAGGAGTACCGTCATCACAAGCCGAGGGGGGTGGGTGATACATAGTAGTTTTCTCCCCCTCAGACAAAACCCTAGGTTGAAAGTTTCAAAAAAGCAACATCCTTGAGAATATACTTCTACCCGTTTTGGGATCAAGACACCTGTCCCCTTTTTGGGTAAGAGAATATCCCAAGAATACCCAAGGAATGGTTTTGGGGATCTTAGAGGAGCCAGTGGTTAAATTGTGGATGAAACATAATCAAACAAAAACTTTTAGAGGCAAGGGAAATAAGGGTTTGTCTTGACAAAGGATGGAAAAAGGAAGGTTAAAACCAAGAAGCCTTAATGGCATTTGACCAATCACATATGCAGTGGTAAGAAACAGCCCAGAATTTTTTAGGCAAATTATGTTGAAATACGAAGGCTCAGGCAGTTTCAAGTAAGGGCATGAAGAGTCATGGATGATACCTTCATCCTCCATGAAAATGTTGAAGTTTCTTGGAAAGATTTCTCTTGCATTATCATACCTGAGCACCCTAACATTTGTCCCAACAGATTTTGCAGCACATTGGCAAACACTTGCACTACCCGAGGAACTTCTTCCCTTGTTGTCATGAGATACACCCATGTGTAACGTAAGAAGTCATCAACAAATATGATAAAATATCGATAGCCATCCATTGAATCAACAAGTATTGGACCCCATGCATCGAAATGAACAAGGTTACAAGAGCAAGAACTTTTGTTAAAAAATTGAATCTGGAAAATGAGTTTTACATTGTTTGGCAAGTTGATAGACTGGACACTGAAAGGACTCAAAATTGACTGACTCAAATAGTAAAGGAAACAAGACTCTGAAAGATCAAAGAGATAAGTGACCAAGATGACGATGCCACAACTGAATTTCCCTCATTTTTGGAGGTACTCCATTTGTACTTGTGGACTGAAAAACGGTTCGACCTCTTGATTCTAACTAGCAAGGTTGGGGGGGGGGGATACTACCAAAAATATCCTCATTGTTAACTAATATCTATTTCGCCTCTACTCGTTCTCCTGGAAAACGGACATCAAGGAGAAACATCTGTAGACACCCATCTTCGGCATACAAGTTGAGCCATTTTCTTATTCTCCTTGTTAATGCTCCAATTGGACGTTGATTGATTGATTCTTTGGCCTATTGTGAGCCTTTTCAACCCATCTTCGACCCCAAAATTCAATTCCATGCCCTGGGCGTCAAACTGGCATTTTGGGCCAACTCTCTTTGAACGCGGCCTGAGTCCCAGCTGCATTCTTTATATTGCGGTCTAGACCCAGACCGCAGTCACAAAATTTTAAATTTCACTTTTGACCTGTCAACCCTGAATTATGTGACCGCATTTTTGATGGTCGCGATCACTGTGAAGACGTGTTCTCAGATAGAAACCAAGTCCCGACTGAACTCCATCTTTCTAATTTTGATCCTCTTAGAGTCCACTCTAGGAAGGTTTCTTGTGCTCGATTCGACCTTGGAAACTTCCTGGTCCTGTTAGGAACCTTCCTACTTCAATTCTCGGCAAGTTTACCTCGATTTGGGCCCCCAATCGACGGATTACTTCTCGTACCCAAGTTAGTGTTCTTCCACTCCGATCTAGGATTTTTACCCTATAAATAGAACCCCATGGCCGATGGCTAAGGGATGCGACTTCGAGGAAGAGGGCGAGACTATGCTGCATTGGAGATCGTCTTCTTCGTCCTCCTAATCATCCAGGGAGTAGTTTAGGACTTTTCCCCATTCTTCTCTTTGTTTATTTCTCATTTGTTCCTCATCGTTTTCCATCGTTTCTCTCATTTATTTCTTACGAATTCGCATATCATCACATGTTCTTCTCAAAAATCACATATTTACCCAATCACTCACACACAAACCTATATTTTTTCCCTCCATAAGGGTTAAAAATCTAAACCCCCAAGGTAATCATCCCTCTGATTTCATGTTTATTTTGACCAAGGGATAGATGCTATGCTTTGATTGAGTTCTAATAGGTTTTTATCCTCTGTGTTTGTCTATTTTGCAGGTTTAGGCAGAAGAACAACGTGAGGCCCTTGCTCCATGGCCGGCCTCAGAACAACATGTTATATAGTGACATACTGCAGCTAGGAATATATGTACTTTGGGTATCAGTCCCACGTCCGATTGAATCAAGCTTAGAAAGGAAGTGCTCTCCCTACTGTGTGAAGGCCACCTATGAGATCCAAAAAGAAAAGAATAAGGGATCTAGATGATGAGACAAGAATTGTGTAAAGTTTCATAAATGCAAAAGGTGTGGGGAGTTTGGACATCATATAGAGGCGTGCAAGAACCCCATCAACACTCTTTGAAACTTCTACTTTTATGCACATTTATCCCTGGTTCTACCGACAATGATGTAAACAGATGGAACCTTCATACATCATACTGAATGTGTGTAATAGGACTTGTCAGTACCTTATTCGCCAGTCCTGACACCAGTTACTGTCCATTAGGCCATCTCTGTGGTGTAGTATCATTCCACCTTGATGCAGAAGATGGTTGGCAGGAATATTGTACCATTGATCAAAAGATCAAAGGACATCCACAGAGAGGTTCTCTGTGCCAAAATACTCCCTCAAGGGCACCTCTATGTGGCCAGATGTTTAGACAAACCAAGAACCCAGATCTTACTTGCCTTTCCTCAGGCCCACAACACAAACCCAATGTATCACCAAGATGCATTTGCCTTCTTCTTCTTGAATTCTCAAACCAGCCTAAAGACAGAGACCCAAATCTGGTCCATCTAGCATTGTGGATGACTTGCAT